>CADCXT010004337.1:0-55627 GCA_902806775.1 Microtus agrestis | reverse complement strand
AGACAGAAAATAAATAAAATAAATAAATAAATAAAAACAAAAAAAAACACAGCATGAAAATACTTAACTGAAATGTGACTAGCGCATTTGTCTAAGGACTTCATGCTCATGGGAAATGTCAATTGAATTGGTAAGGAAGGACATGAAGACTGGTCTTGACAGTCATAAACCTCCAGATGGGATGATAAATAAAATGGAGCATTATTCAAAAAAAAAATTTAGAGGTCTGGAAAAATAAAGATCCTGAATTTAATACCCCCCCCAAAAAAAAAACAAGTGGATTTCAGTTCTAGGGACAATCTTTATTTAGCCTTCATTGTGTTTTTAAAGTTAAGCCTAAGGCAAATAAATAAAACCAAATAATTTTTCTTTAAAAATGGGTATAGTTAATAAGATAAATGTTGATCCTCAAACTCCTTTGCTAAATATGATTCTTAAAATGTTTAATATGAAAGCTTCCTAATAGAGCCAAAACTGTCAGCTTCTAGAAGGATATCTATGTTCTCTTCCAAAGAAGACTATAAGGCACAAATGTCTTCCTGGCATTATGGTAGTGCTAACCACTAGGCAAAAAAAAAATGCCCTATGCCTCATCTGCAACCAGGGCCTTGCCCAAACTATGTACAAGAAGGACATTGGATAATTGACTGTCTCGTTTTGTCTGCAGGTAAGTCATTCCTTTGAATTTCTCATTCAAAAAAAAAAAAAAAAAGTCTTTCAGATCTTCTGGGTCTGTCTCCTAAAGGCTAATGCAGTCCCCTGTGACAATAAGAGACTTAATATTTGCTTATATGATTGCTAAGTACTGACAACCTGGGCCTCCAAGATCAACATGAAAAAGTCATGAGTAATTGTCTAGGCAAACCTCTATCATTTTAATTGATGTAGAGGCCAATTAGATTATACTTCTTGTTCAAATTTGTCTTTCTAAGATCTCTGGAAATGTTGATGGCTACTATAGATCTATTAGTTTAACAAAGGCAAGCTCACAATTTCTCCCCACCACAGCTACTGCTGCCTGGTTAGTCCATTTCATATGTAAAAATAAGACCATGCATTTTCTGAAACTACTAGGTATCCTCCAGTCCATATAGTTTACCTTATGACAAACTTCACACTATAAAAAAAAATAGTTTCTAATTGTTATCAAAGTCTAAATAATTATTTAGGATGCAAGTTATAAAAGTCTAAAAATGCAATAAATTATGCATGTCTAAAATAATTTAAAATATATTAAGGTCTAAAAATGTAAACTATAAAAATCTAAAACTATGATTTAAATATGATTTAAAATATACATGTATATTTTAAATAAAATAAAATCATAAAGGTATAAAAAAATTAAAAATTATAAAACAATTTAAAAATTTTATATTTCTGTCTTTCTCCCTATGCTTTGGTTATGTTAAGACTTCAAAAGTTGAATTTTAGTATTAATCAGTGGAGGTAAGTTTTCACCCCACATTCCTTACCTTTACCGCTTTCTATATTTGTTTAGCAGATTTAAAAAAGACCTAAAGACTGAAAATTGTCCCAGACACACCAGCCTCAAGTTGTTCTTTGAAATTAACAAACCCTAGACTTGCTAAAAGCTAATAGTTCTGATGAAATCTCCTCCCAACTGATCCCAGCTTTGAAACAGCATTCCAAACTTCCCCAAAGCTACCTTCACTTTGCTAGACCCAGGTGTTCCAGCAAAACCTGGATCTCAGAACAGATGGACCCTAGGCCCTCCATGCCTTAGACTCACATACCAGATTTTTGGAGCCCCTAAAACAGCATCCCTATTTCAGCTGAAAAACAATTACAGAAGAGACTACATTGTCCCTTAGTCCCTTATCAAAAACAAAACAAAACAAAACAAAAAAACTCTGAAATGTTATATCCAAAGAAAACAAGTTACCCTTTACCTAAGGAGCCATTTTCCTATCAGTAAGGAAAGGACAAATGAGTTCTATGGTGCCTGGTGCTTATTAGCATACCAAAGCTCCTGTTGACCTCCAGGCTCCTTCAGTATAATAAATATCTGTTAAACTCAGAGGGTTACCAAAAGAATTACTCAAGATGGTGACTGGGATCTAAATAAGTGGCTTAATTGTAATATCAACCTAAATTTTAACCCTACATAAATGTAAATCAATAATTTAATTCATATGATCTATAGCCAATGGGGAATATGATGATTTAAAGTACTCCATTTAATGCCAGGAATTCATTTTGGTAGCCACTAGCCGCTTGTCTCTGACTCCAGTCCCTGAAAATAAATTCCCAGTGTCCCTGACAGTGATACCTACCCAAAAATATACAGCCATGACTATCCATTTATTTTGATATAGCTTACTGCTTTTTTGGCTTCTGTAAGATGTTTATGCAAATACTCAAAGACTGTTTTGAATTGTCTTGTCCGCTTAACTTGATAGACTAGACTGGTTTTTGTTTGCTTGCATAGATAGTAAAGTTTTTTTTTTTTTTTTTACTGTGTTTCTCCTTTGAAAGTCCTCTCACACTTTTCTCATGTCAATTTCAAATTTAGCTCAGGGATTGTTTGTCGTGCTAGAAGCTAATCAATAAATACTTTAATCATAATTAAATTAAATCTATGGTCTTTTCCCAAGGGTTGCAAACTCTATAACATGCTTATGATTTTATTATTTTGGTCATCAGTTTCTAAGGACTTTTGTTCTCAACGTGTTTCTTTGAATGTATCAACAAAATATTTTCTTAATTATATTATGAACTGACATATTTTATTTTTAATTTTGTAAAATTTTAGAAAGCACTGGATCCAGTATGCCAAAAATGTTAATAAAACAATCTTCTATATTTAATAATTTATTGATGTATATGTAAGGTATTTATTAGAATATCTCTGTGAATATATATTATAAAATTAAATTATATTAGCTCTCTTGACTGTAATTCTCTTTATGACCCATTCTGTCTATTTCTCTTTCTCCATTCCTTTTATTCATTCTTAAAATTTACTATTGAAATTTCTCATCCCCTCCACCCTTTTCTATCTGTGATATTTGTCTTTTTAGATATGGTCCATATCATGTAACTTGATGAATATCTATTTTCGATGACCTTCTTGCAAATGCCATTATTTTATTCTTCCTTACATCTTCATAAACTCCATTATGGATGTATACACCATTTCCCTGTGCATTTGTCTGTTGCTGTGTAACTATGTTCATTTAATAAGTTGATTAAATAATATTTATGATAATACTATAAATATTAACACAGTTTTTTTATTTAAAATATTTTTTCTATTCATTATGACATTTAATTAATCTCATCCAGGACAAGATGCAGGAAAAAGTCTTATATTTTTGCATTTCATGGGTGATATTCCAAAAGTTTGAAGGCGTAAATCACAAACAATCCCACACCAGTTTGGGATTATGATTAATAGAATGGTTATTTATTTAAAGGGGAAAAATCTTACAGATCACCGTCCCAGACAACAGCCCTCTGCACAATCAGAAAAGGAGCCTAGTCCCGGGGAGCAGAGCAGAGCTGGAAGCCAGAGAAAGAGCATGGAGGGAAGTAGTTGCTTTTTTAAAGGAGACCAAGCCCCAGTGGGCTGGTATCTCAGGAGCTATTGGCTGAAGGAGTGGAAGGAGCTCCTGCAACAAAAGTTGAAACATTTTATAATGTATTCAAAATATCTATTTTTGATGGTTCCATTTTTTTCTAACTTGTACTAATGTTAACACTTACTAGAATGTCTCTCACCTTTTATTGAAAATAGCTTTTCTCATAAAATATATCCTGATCACACTTTCCCCTTTATCTACTTCTCCTACTTCCTCTCCACATCCTTTTTCCTCAAGATCCATCCTCTTTCTACCTTTCAGAAAACAAACAAGCTTCTGATGGGTAGTAATAAAATAAAATAAAACAAAAGTACTATGTCAGAATGGGTCAAAGGAAACCAAAGAAAAGAAACTCAAGAAAAGGCACAAAAAATAATATAAATACTCAGACACCCATCTGTTACACACTCAGAAATCTCATAAATACATTAAACTGGAAGCCAGAATATGTTCTCAGAGAACCTATAGGGTAAAAAAGAGATAAATATATATATATCAAAACAAAATTATATATTTAAAATTAATTAAAGAAAGACATAAAAGTCCTGATATGACATGGCGAGGACAAGAACCTTCTAAGATACTCTTGAGCTAGTTTTTTGTCCATCTATGTCCTGGCATATAGCCTCACTGAAAACCGGTTTGTTTTTCCAATGAGTCTTCCTTGGAGACAAACATTTCACTTAAAGCAGGTATCAATTGAATATGGATTCCAGACTAGGGATGGAGACATGTGTTCACTTCTCCCTTAAGCTTCGAGACCCCATCTGGTGCTGACCCATGCATGAACTCTTCATGCTGATTATTTTTTTCACGTCCTCCATTCATTCTGGCTTATAAATTTTCACCCTAGTGATCAATTTATGAGTGTTCCCCTCTACTCCACATCCTCACCAGTATGAGCTGTCAATTGTTTTATTGATCTTAGCATTTTGACAGGTGTATGATAAACTCTCAATGTAATTTTGATATGCATCTCCCTGATAACTATGGGTGTTGGACATTTGAGTTTTTCTTAGCCATATAAATTTCTTCTGTTGAGAATTCTCTGTTTAGATCTGTACACCATTTTTAATTGGGATAATTTCTTTCTGGTAATCTACTTTTTGTGTTCTTTATTAATATTGGATATTAGTCCGCTTTTGGATGTTGGTAATTGTGTAAAAATTGGATATGTAGATGGTAGCAACCTTTTGTTTTATAGTCACCTTCTTTGACTTAATGATCGTATCCTTTGCAGTGCTAAAATTTGCAGTTTTATGAAGTCTGTTTATCAGTTGTTGATCAGATCATAATGTCTGTGTTAACAGTGGGTGTGCTGTTTAGAAAATGGATTTATGTCCAAAAAGTTTAAACTCTTTGGAGTTTAAAGAGTTAACAGCTATTTCTCATATTCTCTTTTATCAGGTCATTGATCCAGTTTTATGTTAAAGGCTTTGATGTATTTGGGGTTGAATTTTGTGCAGGCTAATAAGCATGGATCATATGGATTTTTTTACATGCAACTATCCATTTTGACAAGCAAGTTTTTGATGATCCTGTCTATTATCTAGTGTGTATTTTTGGCTTTTTAAAAAATGAAATATCACTTGTCCATAGGTGTGGTATTTATATTGGGGTCTGCAATTATATTCCATTAATAAATATCTCTGTTTCAGTGACAATCCCATGCTTTTTTTTAATTACTATTGCACTGTAATACAATTTGAAATCAAGGATGGTGATACTTCAAGCAGTTCTTTTACTTTTCAGGATTTTTATACTCTCCTGTTTATTAGTTTATTTGGCTTTGCTTGTTTGTTTTCATAAGAAACTGACAATTTTCATTTCAATATCTCTAAGGAATTTTAGCAGGGATTGAATAGAATCTGTAGATGGCTGTTGGCAGGATGGCTAGTTTTACTATATTATTCATACCGACTCATGAGCATGGGAGCTCTTTCTACCTTCAGATATCTTCTTCACATTTTTCCCTAATAGCTTAGTATATTTATCATACACATCGTTTACTTACTGGGTAGACTCACCCAAATATATTTTATATTATTTGAGGGTGCTATGAAAGTTATTTTTTTTATTTCTTTCATGGTTTGCTTGCCATTTATATATAGGGAAGGTACTGATATTCATAAGTTAATTCTATATCCAGATATGTTTTTGCTGAATATATTAAGCAGTTTTAAATGCTTAAATGTGGAATTAGTTATGGTCTTGAACAGTAACCTGCAGTGGCATTTCATTTTTATTTTAATAAATAAAGCTTTCCTAAAGTTCAGAGACAATAGCAGCCACAATAGCCAGCCTTACACACCAGGCAGTAGTAGAAAACAGCTTTAATCCCAGTAGCTGCACTAGTTTGGCATAGAAACCTTTAATCCCTGAACTAGAGAGGATTATAAAACTGGAGCAGACAGCTCTCAGCTCATTCTGAGGTTCCTGGAGACAAGATCACCATTCAGACTAAGGTCTAGGTAAGAACCAGTAGTTGGCTGCTTTCCTTTTTGGTAACACAAGCTAGAGACCTAAGAGGAAGGAACCTCAGTTTAGAAAAACACATCAATTAGATCCAGCTGTAAGGCATTTTCTCATTTAGTGACCAATGGGGTAGGGACTGGCCCATGGTTAGTGCCAGCTCTGAACTACCAGTCCTGAGTTCTATAAAAAGGTGAGCTGAGTAAGCCATGGGAAGCAAGCTAAGAAACAGCATTCTCCATGGCCTCTACATCAGCTCCTGCCCTGTGTGAGCTCCTGTTCTGATGTCCTTCAATGATGAACAGTAATACAAGTGCAAGTCTAATAAACATTTTCCTCCCCAATTTTCTCCTTGGCCATGGTGTTTCATCACAGCAATAGAAACCCTAAGGGCCACTACCAAGCACACAACTGAAGGAGATCAAGGGAATATAAATTGAAAAAAAATGTAAAAATACCTTTATGTGAAAATGATATGGTAGTATATATGTTGCTATGATTTTCAATCTTCCATTTTATTTATTTTTCATTTTGAATGTGACTTTTCTGAAACATAATTCTAAGAGTATATAAGTAATTAAGATTTTACCCTTTGAGTTTTGGTGTGATGAAATATGCCTCTAACTTCTGGGAGTCCTGTACAGACTTTGCTCACTGTGTTGGCTGGTCTTTACCAAAATGACACATAAACTAGAGTTTTCTGAAAGGAGGGAACCTTAATGGAGAAAATGCCTCCATAAGACCCAACAATAAGGCACTTTCTCAATTACTTATTGATGGAAGAGGACATATTCCATTGTGGATAGTTCTATCCCTGAACTTGCGGTCGTGGGTTTTATAAGAAAGAAGGGTGAACAAGTCATTGGAAGAAAGCGAGTAAGCAACTCCTCTCCATGGGATCGGAATCAGTTCCTGTCCCCAGGTTTCTGCCTTGTGTGAATTCCTACCACACCTTCTTTCAGTGATGAGCAGCAATATAGAAATGCAAGCAATATAAATCCTTTCCTTCCCAACTTGCTTTTTGGTCACGGCATTTTGTCACAACAATAGAAACTCTAAGACAAGTAGGTACATGTTATTGTTGCTATGACATACCTGACAGGTAACATGTGCTCAAGTTTCGAGATTTAGAAAGTGGTAGTTTGGGGCTCATTTGTTCTGACTACTTCAGCAAATCAATTCTCTCTTTTCATTACAACCATTTTCCCACTTTGTTCCTGGGTTAACTAAAGTAAGATATAGTGAAGAAATTTTACCTTGTGGTTTAGTTTTCCAGTAGGATATACACTATACCTACATGAAAATTCTGAATTTCTTCTATTATCATTTCAAAATCTTTTTCCTCATCTGTAGAAGAGAGTGCACAGTATGTGCATACATGAAGAGGAGATTGTTTGCATGTGTGCTAACATAAATGTAGGAAGGTCAAAGTTCATATCAGGTGACTTCTTAGATTGCTAGCCACTTTATTTACTGAGTCCTGATCTCTCATTGAACCAAGAATTCACCAGTTTAGCTAGCAAGTTTGCTCCAGCGATGCCTCAAGTACTGGCATCACAGGTGTGCAGCCATAACTATCAGTCTTTCATATGGGTCCTCACATATATGTGTCTAGTATTCTAGACACTGACCCATCTCTTAAGATATCTGGCTCATTATTTTCTAAGTTTTCATTTGTTTCTCACTGAACTTTCACCTATAGTGGACATACTTTTCTTCTGACTAAGACTCTTTATAAATTGTCACAAAGGTTATTAGTAGCAGTTGAATAATCAGGAGAACTACACTCTAGTGTTTGTAGATGCAAGGCAAACGAGCTGTTGTATACTCTGCAATCACCACCAAGCTTTGCATATAAGGCACAATGTGTCATTGACTGGGATGGACACCTGCAGTTTACCTAATAATTTGTAGGATTAAGAGCTAGCAATGAACTTGGTGTTTTATTTAAAAGTTTACACTTATACCCTGGAATCTTATAGTTTTAACAGGCTATTGCTAAGTGCTGCCGTTTAAACAAGTCATGATGATAAGTAAGTGCTTATTAGTACAAGGAAGGGAGGACAATGTGACCTCTATGCAATGACAGCAAAGAAATGAGCAAGGAATATAGTGTTGTAGTCTTAACCTTTCATGGACTTATGACCGACCTTGTGAAAACCAATTGCCTTGTCTGGACTTATGGACCTCATTAGTAAAATGAAGGATTTAGACAGATGATCCTTAAAATCCTTCCAACTCCAGGTTCCTACAGTTGGTCTCTGAAGTAAGATGCTGCCTGCATTTTGACAAGCTAATATTAGATCTATACTGAAAGATAATTTATGCAATGTCTGACAAGAAGATTTGTTTTACTCTATACAAAAGGAGCAATTATCAGTAATGCTTGTTTAAAAATAGATAATGTCATATTTACATTCTTGATGTAAACTGTAGTTGTCACTATGGAATGGAAGTGAAATGTAGGAAGTGTTTTAACTTAAATATTACCAACAAAACAATGTCAACTTTAAACTTGGGTTTAAAAACAATGAATATGGATCAATCAATCAAATAACTGCTTAAAGCGTCGTTAGAGGCTTGTGGATGAGTGTAACAGATTAAATACTCAAAAACATATGTTAAAATCTGTATACTTTATAGAACTCCTTTTATACTTTCCAACTGCATTCCATGTTTTAAGTATTTTTATTTATTCCTTGACTATTTCATATATATGTATGAATATTTATATACAAATTTATTTATATACATATTTATATATAATTCCCACTATACTCTTCCTACTATGCCATCATATATGTATCTCCAGCTGTTTTTAATTATGGCTGCCTTAATAAGCACATTTGGGGGGTATTTACTTGAACAAGGCAACATACCAGTGGCTACACCACTAATAAATATTTCCTCCCACCTCTACTGATCTTTAATTGCCTAAGTATGGGACTTTATGATGGAATGTTGATGGACAGCTCAGTCTTTGCTTGGCTTTTGAGGGGAAAAAGCTCATGTGAGCTCAAGGGTAAGTAGCCATTTCAATGTCATGTCCACTTTACCATACTTCAAAGCACTCATTCCCATCTTCCAATATGTTCATTCTGCCTTTCCACTCCTTCCACCGTGTTCCTGGGCTCTGTTACTTTTAGTGGTGAGCAGTCAATTGTCACCTATTCTCAAAACTTGGCCCAGCTATGTCTCCACATCCACTGAACAGCACTGCTGTTTCTGACCCCAGACTTTCTGAAAAGACAAAGATAATTAAATACATTGAATTTTTAATTTTATTTATGCATTTATCATATAAGAAACTCTTTGGGGGAAAGTCTAAAGCAATTTAAAAATTACATATTCATTCTTGGTTCATAGGGTTTACCCTCTGAGAAAATTTGAAATATCAAGGATACATATATTACTAAATAAACAGATACATATACTACTAAAATTATCTGAAGTATGGGGAAACTTGACTTTCTGGATCACTTTGTTTGTTTGGTTTATTGGCTGGTGTTTTTTTTATGGCATCAAAATATCAATTCAGTCCTTTTCCAACAATAATTTATTGCCCCACATTTTTATTTCAGAAAGTTCACAAACGCTAAAGAACCATAGTTTAAATAATGCAATTTAAAAATTACATATTCATTCTTGGTTCATAGGGTTTACCCTCTGAGAAAATTTGAAATATCAAGGATACATATATTACTAAATAAACAGATACATATATTACTAAAATTATCTGAAGTATGGGGAAACTTGACTTTCTGGATCACTTTGTTTGTTTGGTTTATTGGCTGATGTTTTTTTATGGCATCAAAATATCAATTAAGTCCTTTTCCAACAATAATTTATTGCCCCACATTTTTATTTCAGAAAGTTCACAAATGCTAAAGAACCATAGTTTAAATAATAGAAAAACACTTTTGTGGAAAACAGCAACTGTTGTGCAAGCCCAAGGACCCATGTAAAAAAGACAGGAGTTTCCACAATAGCCTATGATGCCAGTATTGGGCCAGTGATCAATAAATTATAGAGGCTTTCTGGGTTCACCCTGTTACTTAGCTTTTCTAGGGTCATGAACTATAAGCTCAATATTCTTTGTTTATGGCTAGTATCCACTTATGAGTATGTGTACATACCATTTTCATCTTTTTGGGTCTAAGTTACCTCATTCAGGATGGTGTTTTTCCAGTTTCATCCAATTGCACGCAAAATTCAAAA
Organism: Microtus agrestis; assembly: GCA_902806775.1. NCBI lineage: Eukaryota > Metazoa > Chordata > Mammalia > Rodentia > Cricetidae > Microtus > Microtus agrestis. The sequence goes on along the minus strand of CADCXT010004337.1, from coordinate 45,335 downwards.
TTTCATTGCTTTGTACTGCTGAGTAGTTCTCTAATGGTACACGTGCCACATTGTCTTTATCCATTCTTCGGCTGAGCTGCATCTAGGTTGTTTCCAGGTTCTGGCTATTACAAATGATGCTGCTCTCAAGAAGATCATTTCTGCCTCATCTTCATACTAATAACTAACCATGAAATACACCAAAAATAAGCTTTTTATTTATTTTCATGATGTCCTTCTTAAAATATATGGCAGGAAATTGCCTACTCTCCCTTAAATCCATAATTTCAGCATATACTAAATCTATTGTGATTCTTCATGTCCCTCTCTCCCTTTTCTATGTCTCTTTATTCATATATTCATATTTATGTAGAATCTCATCCATATTTATGTGGAATGACAACATATTTAGAGAATGGAGAATGCAATTATACTTCCCATTCAATATCCATTTAAAATAAGCTGAAAAACATTCTCTTATTTTTTTAACCATAGTATTTCCCTTTTCTCTTTACTTCCTCCAAACCCTCCAACCAGCCCTTCAAACCCTCCAAACAGAAGTTTCTCAGTTTTAGGAAGTCCCCTTTATTAATTGTTGCTTTTAGTGTCTGTTCTATTGGGGTTATATTTAGGAAGTGATCTACTGTGTCAGTACATTAAAGTGTACTTCCCTCTTTTTCTTCTGTGAGTTTCAGTGTGTTTGCGTTTATGTTGAGGTTCTTGATCCATTTGGACTTGAATTTTCTGCATTGTGATAGATATGAATCTATATCCATTCTTCTACATGTAATTTTCAGTTATGCCAGTACCATTTTTAGAATATGCTTTCTTTTTCTATTTGATGTTTTTTGTATCTTTGTCAAAAATCAGGTGATATGATAGTTTATATAAGTGACCCCCAAAATTCTACTAAGAAACTTTTTCAACTCATAAACTCCTTCAGTGTGGGAAATTATACCTTTACCTCCAGGTTAAAAAAATGGTATGACTGACAAGAACAAAATGAACTTAAAAAAGTCATAACATATTTCAACATAATCATTGTGCCAGTAAAAGAAAAAAATAGCCCACTCAAGAAAATTAATGAAAGAAAGTGGAAGTCAAAGAGAAAAATTACCTTTGAGTACAAAGTACCTAAGTGAAAATATTTAAAGAATTTAAGAAACTTTGTTCTGGTTGATCTTCCCCAAGGATACAGCAAAGAATTTAGCATATAGATGCTAATGGTGTCTTCTGTCAAAGATATGGACATTTACAAACCTAAGACTTAAATGGAAAATAAGATGAAAAGAATAAAATATAGACTATGTCATGTAGTGGTTGGTTATGTACTTTAACAATACAGGTATAGTTAAACTGCTTTGTAAAAATAAATGTAAGGCTGGAGAAAGGGGTGACTGCAGTTAGGGAACATTGCCTCAAAGGACTGGCATGGATGTCTTATATTTGAACTCATAGAAACGCTGATGACCTGTATTAAACTTGCACAAAATTTGGTCCTTCAGCTACCTACTGTGGTTGAAGAGGGGCCTTAGAAGACCATTCTCCTTCTTAAAGATTTATACACTGCTGTTTTGGGGACAGGAGTTCTTTAGAAGTCTAGAGTCTGGTAGGAAGCTTAGCACCTTTAAACAACCCTAAGAAGATGCGCTAGGTTTTACAGACCCACAGATGTACACACACACACACACACACACACACACACACACACCGTGAAAGTAGAAGTGAATTAGTTGAGAAGTTGAAGGCAACCACAGGAATGGGGTGAGTATAATGGTAGTGAATATGATCAAAACACATTGTGTACATTAATGAAAAGTGTTGTATTGTAACACTTTAGTATGTATAATTCATATATACAAACAAAATATTTTAAATGATAGAATGAAGTAAAAAAATGTCTAAAGGGAGCAAGAAAACTGAAGGCCTCTAAAAGTTGCTAATTCCTTTGTAAATACTGATGGTAGGGAAGGTTTATAGACTGGCTATGTGAACAAGGAATGATATTTTGATGGTTAAGTCAACTCATGTTTTACTTTTCTATATATCTTATAAAACACTATGAACAAGACAATATAAAAGAAGGTATTTAAATTGAAGGTCATAATTTTTTAGGGTTAGAGGCCATCATGACAAAGCATAGGAACTGAAACAGCTGAGATCTTACATCTTGATCCACAAGTTAGAGGCAGAGAGAAAAATGAGACAAATAGATAGAAAGAGACAGAGATACAGAGAGATAAAATGTTAGAGACACAGAAAGATCAACCAAGAATAACGTATTCAAACATGATCCAGTGGGACCATTCTTATCCAAATCTCATCATTTATTTATGTTATGTTTTTTATTTAATTAATATTCAGTGTACATTTACTAAGCATTGATTATACAGATGGCAGAATGACATTTACTATATTTCTAGTGACAGACATGACAATACCAACAGTATGATTTCCTTTTCAAAAGGCTTAAACCTTTCAGTCTTTATGTTTTACCTATTTTTGAGACTTTCACACGAGTACTGTATTTATATTATCTCAATCCATCTATCTCCCCTTCCAAATCCTCTTTTGACACCTGACTCCTTTCTAAATTCGTGAACTCTTCTTTCATCGCCATTTTTACATGTCACACAGGCATGCACATGTGTCCACACACATACACACATAAACACACTTAAAAAACACAACTTAAAGGATCTATTTATTGTTGCTTGTATGTGCATGTACTTTGCGATGACCACTTGAGATCTGATACCCTACCAGTGGACACGTTCCTAAAGAAGACTGATTCCCCATATCAGCATTTGTTAACTGTTTATATTTTTTTATATAATTATGAGGTGAATTTTCCCTCATCCACAATTGTATTATAGATGATCTTGTTGTTGTGAAGGTCCTGGTTAGGTGCACATTTTGTTGAAATTTCATAGGTGCAGTTTTTCTGTCACATCTAAAAGACAGTATCTTCTATCATGCATCCTGGTTCTTTGGCTTTTATAATAATTCTGTTGGCCCCCTTTCTTATAAGCTACCAGAGCCTTAGGTATAGGAGCTGCATTATATATGTACCAGTTGTGGCTGGATATCCCATGGTCGAATTTCTGTAATATATTTTATCAGCATGAAAAATGCTAGTATCATTAATGGAATTGGTAAAGCTCATTTTATGATTCCATGGCTTGTAAAATATGTGTATAGCTTGTAAAAATATGTGTATATCTAATAGGGTTGTGGTAAAGAGAAGAGAAAACAAAGAAAGGTGGGAGGAGGAGATATAATGTGATGGGGAAAAAGAATAGAGAAAACTCTGTGAGAAGGTGAGGTCAAAATAAGGACATGGGAAAAACAGCAGATGAGGTGCACCCAGTAGGCAAGGATGCACTGTAAGGCCCCGGAGGCAGATGCTGAGCAATAGAGTAAAGGATCCTGCGTTCAGCAGATGGAGCCGAGGAGAACAGAGGATGAGGACACGGCAGTAATCTGTAGTCAGCTATTTTGGTAGCTTAATGGGCATAGGCTTTGCCTTTGATGCGAGTGAGACAGTCAAACTGCAATGTGATACTGAGTACAGGAGCAACATGATCCAATTTTAATTTTAATGAGGATCATTATCTTTGCTGGGGAGTGATAGACCATATAGTGGCAGGAATAAAGACTTGAAGATCAGAGAGAGGGTTGTTTGCAGAGGTGATCCTGACAGGCCATGGGTTGTCACTTGAAGGATAACAAGCTTGGATTCCTATAATACAAAGAGGTAGCTGTACTGTGAAATGAGTGAAGTTGTAGCCTTAGAGACTTTCTCCTGCACAAGTTCCCCTAAGAATAGATTTGTGTCATAAAATGAGTATGTTTTATGCATCCACCATGAGACACTGTATGTTTGTGGAAAAAGCCAGGAAATGAGATAACAAAGTAGAGGTTAAATGGGAAAGTACAGAGTCAGACAATACTGTGGAGAAAAATTTTCCAATTTGCCATGCATAATTTTTTTTAAAGTTTAAAATTATGAAAGAATTGCAACATTTTCCCCTTCCATTTCTTCCCTACAAACTTCCCCAAATACTACTCACTCCCCACTTTCTTCAAAATTATGGCCTCTTTTTCACTGTTATTACATGCATATATGTGTATACATATACATTCTTAAGTATAATCACATAATGTTATTTGTATATGTGTTTGCATTGTTGTCTATTTTTAATTTTATAATTCTTTTCTAATAAATGAAAACGAAGTCTTCTTATATCAGAAAAGAATTGAAGACCTTGCATACAAGAAAGACAAGCATGGATAAACTGTAGAAACAAAATCTATTGATGAGGAAAGCATTAAATCGAAGTTAACAAAATTCCTTTACTCATAGGTCATAAAACTATACTATTACTAAAATTATCAAGTGAAAATGAAGTATCAATCACATGGTTCATACATTTCATTAAAAGAGAGCTACACATATTGTCACAAGGAAATGGAAATACTAGGAATTTAGATGTCACAAGTGAAAATATTTGGATATTAAGCCAGATTCCAAGGTATGCAATCCAATCAACTTCATCTTCATAACCCATTACCAAAATTAGATTAGGAATCTAAAATTTTAAAACTTTGATTTTAAACATAAATGTGTTGTAACTTTTCTATCAATCCTTAAGAAGAATATATCATAAGGATTTAAGTTACTAAAATCATCACAGAATAAATTTTTTCTTTGACTTTATTTAAGGGATTTGTTGATTTCTTTCAATTTTTTTGTCTTCTCCTCCACTTCTTTAAGGCAATTTTTCATTTCTTCTTTAGTGACCTCAATCATCTTCATAAAATTATTTTTAAGATAATTTTCTTCTGCTTCATCTTCATTGGGATGCTCAGGGCTTGCTGTTGTAGTACTGCTAGCTTCTCGTGGTGCTGTATTTCTTTTTATGTTCAGTGTATTTTACCCTGATATCTATCCATACAACATTTCCCCGATTGGAAGAAGTGGAACCTATGTTTCAGGGGATGGGACTTGCCCTCCAATAGGTTTAGTTGGGGGTTGTGACTCCATTGAACTCTTCCTCAGGTTTAAGGAGGGCAGTCTTTGGTAATCATTTCTCCAGGTGCCCGCAGGTCCAAGACTCAGACGGTCACTCCTTCAGGTACAGGCAACGTTGAGGCTGAGTCTCCTGTGGTCAGATAATTTCTCGAGGCCACTGCTTTTGCCTTAGCCCACCATGTTTGTTGTAAAACTGCGGGCCATTTCCCTGCTGCCCCAGCTCGCAGCCGCCAGCTTGCTTACTTATGCCCCAAATAATTACACGGAATCTGTATTCTTTTAAACACTGCCTGACCCGTTATCTGTAGCCTCTTATGGGCTAGCTCTACATATTAATCTAACCCCTTTCTATTATTCTGTGTGGCCCACGAGCTGGCTTACCAGGGAAGATCTTAACCCGCGTCTGCCTGGCATGGGAACATCATGGCGACTCCTCACTCAGCTTCCTTCTCCCAGAATCCTGCTCTGTTTTCTCCACCCATCTAAGGGTGGACCTATCGAATGGGCCAGGCAGTTTCTTTATTAATAAGAAATCATTCCCACATCACATGTTTCTGAGGCTTCTCCTGGTGGATTGTCCCACAGCCTTGGTGTTGAGGCTTCCCAGCAATGTGGCCCATCCACTGTGCTGCAGCTGAGGCATCTTTTCAGTGACCTTAAAAGCAAATATTGCAGACATGAAAGAATTGTCTGATTTGAATATTGTTTTCCTTAAAGCATTGTGTTCATGTCTATTACATTTTAAACTTTGTAACTAAAAGTAGCTACCAGATGACATTACTGCTGCAAGTACAGATGTGTCTGACTTGATATTTAGTTATTCCTGCAAAAATGATGAATTCCAAGTCTAGAATAAGGTTATGTAGTGAATGAAAAAGTTCATTACGGGAAGCATAAAGGGGAACAATGGGGCTTTCATAATGATCACAATGGATTCTTTAAATTTCAATGTATTTCTTAAAGTCAAAATTAGCACATTTTTGAAAATTTACAAAATTTAAGTATTTATAAAATAGTAAATCTGTTCATGTAAGCATGGTAAAAAAAAATAAAACTCTGTTTACTTATAAATAATGATGACCTGAGCTAGTCAGGGCCACTTGAGTGCAATCCACTTGGTGGTCAGAAATTTTTCATGTACCAATAATTCTTCCCCATCTGGGGACTTGAACCTGAGCAGAGGCTGCATGCTGGCATATACACAGTGAAAGAAAAAGAATCAGAGAGCATGAGAAACTAATGTAATTATATTTTAATTTCAAATAATTAAAGTGGGAATGAGAAAAGGAAATAAAGGAAGACTGAGAAAAGATGTCTGATGCATCTGAGGGAAGCATGGAGTTTGTTGGGCTGTATTGAGAATGTAGCACATAGTGTGGGTCTGAAAGGGTTGTTTACAGCTCTGATGACAAGATGCACTTCCCAAATGATCTAAAATGACCAGAGACAACAAGACAGCTTCCTGGCTTAGGGTTTTTATTTTGGCACAGTTGGTGCTAGGGCCAATATTGAAGTTCTCATTGGTCCCACAGGTGGTGGCACATGAGCTTTCCTCCTGCTTTCTCAAATCTGAGCATAAAACTGTACATCATAAGAGCTAATAGTAAATCTTCAAATATCAAATAAATGTTTTTATTATGGACTACGGGAGAAAAATCTAGTAATCATGGATGCAGAAAATATGTGGAAAGAGAAATAGGAAAATTTAAGGGCGGATTATGCCAATTTTTTAAAGATGATAAGAAAAGTAAGAGATGAAATTTAGAGAGATTTTCTAAAGGTTTAAGAAATAATATATTTATAAGAAGTATTTTAACAAAACAACCTGACCAGAGGTAGAGCTGCATACATGGACATAAAAGAATCATATCCAAAATCTTTAGCAGAGCCAAATAGAAGGGACAAGGTTAATGCGTAGTAGCAGAATATGTGCTTATTCTCTGATCTATTTACATTACTCAGTGAGTAGAAATTAAGTCATAAAACCTGTGTTTTTAGAACAGAAGGGAGACGGAAACAGTCATATTCTTAGCTGTAACACCCTTGAAATTCACTTAGGAAGTTTAAACAAATATTTTGAAATTTGAAAATGCTTTGCCTCAGTATTTCTCAGCTCTACACTGCACCCTACCAGCAGCCATGCCTTATCAATTACGTCCCCAAATAAAATGATGTAAGGCAGAAGTGTCTTTTTAAAGGAGAAAGAGCTATTATGATCTCTGTAAGTTTAAAGAAACTCTGGCTGACCTTCTATAAGTTTCTGTAAATTTTATGAATGTTGGCCTCATGTTGAAAAAATTCATGGTATATTTAAACTCCTATGCCTTGGGCTCATTTTCAGTAAGTTCTGTTTTATGTAACACTGTTATCTACCTAGATTTGTATTTAAATATTTGCCATAATCCCAGAAAAGAGAGAGCAAGGATTTTCTGCCACTTGAGAATGCTGGGAGCATCCAGCGTACTGAATGCCATGAAGTCATAAATTTACAATATGCAATCATTGTAGCTTCAGGGATAAATATCCAGCCCCTGGTATTACCTGATAAAGTCATACATATGTATAGCTGCATTTTATGTGATAATTACTGAATCTAACTTTGACATCTGCCTTTACCTGATGAATGCATCCATAATTTTGAAAAAGGCAGTCTCAATAATCCATAGCCTTGTGAAGAATCACAAAATAGAGGTTGAGAGAGAGGGAGAGAGAGAGAGAGAGAGAGAGAGAGAGAGAGAGAGAGAGAGAGAGAGAGAGAATATAAGCCTCCATTATGAATTTCATATGAAATGACAATTACCAGACTTATAAAATGTTTAGAAATTCACCATATAGCATGGTGAAACTTCATATTCTCCAGGGCGCAAAGCAAAAATAAAGCTCAATTGAAAGGTGTCTGAAGGATTTTTGAATGACACATTTGTACTTAAAATTTAAATTGAGTTTCTTCATATTTCCAAACACTTGTACATCTTCTTCCTGTGCTTCCCAACAAATAACTAAATGTGCTTTGCTATTTCTTGTCAGGCTGCCTACAATCTAACAGCAGTGATAAGCTGAGTAATGTATTTTAGTAATAAAAGAGATAAGCCAAAGAATGCAGGCAGTTGTTCAAAGATATGGTTGTAATAAATCCAGCTTCATATCTACTGAGTTCCCTGCTTTAAAAGATCAACTTACATTGAATCTTTAAGCTGCTTGCATCAAAAGAACCACATTATTTCTCCTTGATATTGCTTAAGAGCTCAGAATTACCTGAGATATCATTTTCTTAAAGTGTTTTGATGGAAAAGAATGGCTCCTTGCTGGCTGACCTACTGAAATCAATGCTTAGCTTCAGTAGATTTTCTTTCTCATTGTTGTTCAGTGCTTTTAAATAAGGCATGAAAGTAAAGTACTTAAAGGAACTTAGATAGAAATATGAAAAATAAGGATAAATATTTAGTCTTGAACTATAAATGATTGTTCTAATTTTACACCTCAATAAACAAAATTACATAACAGATTTTATATAGTAAAAGAAACAAATCTATAAATTGAGGTCAAAGTTAATTGATTAACAAATTAGAAAGAAATTTGAAGAATTAATGATTTTCAGAATACATAGGTGATCTTATACAAAAAGTAAATGAATGAAGGAATTTAAAAGACTCAAAGTAAATCAGGTATCTCAAAGGTATATTAAAAAAATCAAACTCTAATTCATCAAAGATAGAATATTTTGTTAGAGGGGGCTGTTTGTTCATCCTGCCACTCAGAACTGAAATAATCACACAGAAACTATATTAGTTAAATCACTGCTTGGTCCATTAGTTCTAGCTTCTTATTGGCTAACTCTTACATCTTAGTTTAACCAATCTCCAATAATCTGTGCATCAACATGAAGTTGTAGCCTATCTGCAAAGTTTCCCATCTGTCTCTGGCAGCAGCTTGATGGCTTCTGTTTGCCTCTGCCTCCTTTCTCCCAGCATTCCATTTAGTTTTCACTGCTTAGTTCTGTTCCCCTATATCTCTGCTATAAGCCCAAAGCAGTTCTTTTATTAACCCAGGATATTCACAGCATGCAGAGGGGGGTCCCACATAACCTCCCCCTTTCTGTTTAAATGAAAAGGAAGGCTTTATCTTCAACATAGTAAAATTACATATAACAAAACAGATATAAAGTAAGAATTACAGTTACAATATTTTTATCTATGTTATCTTTTATCATAACTAAGGAAAACTATAACTATCAATTCTTCAACTCCATCAAAGACTCCAGAAGGATATAATATTACCTAAGTAAACTGGAAGTGCATTGTAAGAAACTTCCAAAACTCTAGAATTCACAGAGACATCTCGCTGCCTGTTCAGTCACCCAAAGTTCTTTGTATTGTTGGGGCGTTCATCTTCAGCCTACAGGCCCATAGTACCCAGCAGACTTTTCCATGAAGAAGGAAATTTCAGGGACAGTTCCACCTATATTGGCAGTTTGTCAGTAATTTTCTTCTGTGTCCAGGAGAATGTCTAACAGACTCTTTCATGAAGCAGGAACCTTGAAGGATGGTCTCATGTTTAGGCAAGTTTAACAGTCATTTTTCTGTTCAACATGTATAGTTCATCAAGCAGTCTAGGCAAGAGTAGTTTCTTGCCCAAATGGCTAACTAACTCCATAAGGAGCTTCTTTGATGCCCATCTTTCTCTTGAAGTAGCTTAGTGCTGCCAGAAGCATAGGTGTCTCACAGTCATGAAAAGTCTGAAATTCTTAAACATTTTAAAATCCACATTCTGTAGTCTTTAAAAGGTTTGAAAAAATACCTGTCTATCTGAAATACATCTTTTTAACAGCTACAAAATCTAACTAACATGACTACAAACTTCACTATTATAGATGATTATTGATCTATATTTCTTAACTATACATTACATTTTAAAATGAGTTGCACAAATCCAATATCTTAATCAAGAACAGAAATATATATAAACAGTATAACAAAATTGACCTTAACTTTGTATTAATAAAGTAAGATCCATACCAACGCAAAGTATCCATCTCTGTAGCATATCTCCATTCATATGTAAACAAACATCTATAAACAAAATTTGGGAATATGGGTGCAATTTTCTCCAAACTGATTCCTGCTGTTTGTTGAGTAAAGTAATTTTTCATGTGTTCACAGAAAACTTTTGGGGTGTCTTGGTCCATGAAACCACATTAGTCTAGAATTAATCCACAGATTATCATCTTCTATGGAAACCAAAGAAGAATCTTTTTTCCAATGCAATACATCCTTAGACTCAAATTCTGAGATCAAGATACCTTTAAAATATTTATGTTGGTTACTTAGCACCTTCACAGTCAAAAAAAATTCAAAGAAAACACAATAATATACATAATCCAGACTGTGTATTTTCCATCTTTACATGGCTTGTTATTATTTATTTCTTTAATCTATGATTTTTTGTACTCTGTCGCTTTAAAGACTTAGTTTTTTTAGAACCCCTTACTTCCATTCCAGCTCTCTATATCATTTTTTTCTGTCTCCCAAGCCTTCATATATTTGTCCAACACTGTGACCCATTCAGAGGTCTTTTTTAAAATATGGATTTGTCTTTATTGCATATGTATAATTATTTTCTGACCAGTAGCACTTGTTAAAATGCTAAGCCCTTCTGATGAACTTAAACTGTGCCATTGCTAGGGGAAGTATGGCACTGTATGCTTGTACCCACCCAGCCCAACTTGGCAGAGCTGCTTGCTGCCTCTGAGAGACACACACAGTGCCCCATCCCTAGCTATGCAGCCAGTTCATGTTGCCACACATTGCTCACAAACTCCATTCAATTGCTTGGTCTCCAGAGAGATCCAGAGTTTGCACTGGCAGCATGGCCCAAAAACTGCATTTTAAAATGGTGTGGCTTTTTTCTGCTGCTACTGAGCCAGGAAAACTTCTCTTAAGGAGCTGTGGCACACCAGCAGCAAACAGAAAGAAGCTGTGTTAAACGCTGCATTTTTTGTGTGTGTGTCTAGAATTCCTTTTCAAGCTCTCTCCGGTTTTACATGGATTTAGTCCACCACATTGTTTGCCAGCAGGTCTGAGAATGTTGCCATCGTTGGTTCAAGGTCTGCATTATTTCATTGGAAACTTTAAAGATGTGCATCTTAGTGAACTGTACAGAATGAAGCTGACTCTTTTGTTAGTTTAACTTTTTCTACTCTTCCTCCTCTTCATGTGTACTTGTGGACTCTGTCTCTGTCTTTCTGAATGCTAAGAATAGAAACATGCATGCACATATTAGATCATAACAGATGTATGCAAGACCAATAGCATTTATCAATTTTTATAAGTAATGGATGTCAGGATTTAGGGAAATAATAGCAACCATTGTGCATATTATTCAGCTGCACAGTCATGAGGAACAGGAGCTAATCTCATCTGTGTCAGCTCATTGAACAGTCCATATAGTTGGATTAACAGCTTTAGGACATTTGGGTAGCTTGTCTCAGTTACCGCTTTGGTTGGTTGTACCACTTTGGTAGTCAAGGTTGGAATAGCACTGACTACGCTGGGAGCTCAGGTGTCAGACCATAAGTTAAACCTGTAGGATGACATGGGAAAAAATTCTGCCACATCAGCATTCTAACTGTACTAATCCCTGCATTTAGCTTTTGCTGGTGTTTAGAGAGATATTTCAAGATCATAAGTGTTCCAGGAGTCAACATTCCACCACAGAGACAAGTTCTCAAGTAAGTAGGATAAATTAAGTATTGCCTTCTAGCCTGTCACCTTTCAATTAATTGTGAACACTGCACCAATGTCTTTATCAGGATACCCCTTTAACTTAATGTATCAGATATATAGGATTAGCTACTAATACCTCTAGAATGTTATGTCACCTTAAGAAATGGGAACAAGCAAAGGGACACTCATGAAAAGTGACTCCTCAGAGTATGCATAGTTCTATCCAGTGAAATAGTCCCCCCACACACTGAGACATGGGGATGTTCTATCGGGAACTCACCTAGGCCAGCTAGCCCGGGTCTGAAAAAGCATGGGATAAAACCAGACTCGCTGAACATAGCGGACCATGAGGACTACTGAGAACTCAAAAACAATGGCAATGGGTTTTTGATCCTACTGCACCTATTGGCTTTGTGGGAGCCTAGGCTGTTTAGATGTTCACCTTACTAGACCTGGAAGGAGGTGGGAGGTCCTTGGACTCCCCACAGGGCAGGGAACCTGGTCTGCTCTTTGGGCTGATGAGAGGGGGAGTTGATTGGGGGAGGGGGGATATGGGAGATGGTGGCGGGGAAGAGATAGAAATCTTTATAAATAAATAAATAATAAAAAGAAAAACCAAAAGGAATTAATAGATAAACATGAGCCACTTTGAAAAAAAAAAGAAAGAAAAGAGCAGGCTTCCTAAGGTTATCAACTGAACATGGCATAACAAGATGTGATAAAAGAGACACTTAAAATCAGTCATATCAAGGCTGGACTATGTAAACCAATAGGAGAAAAGGGTTCCAAAAGTAGGTAAAACAATCAGAGGCTTCTCCACTCCCACTGATACGTGTCCCACATAAACCCCAAGCTAAATAACCACAACATATATAAAAAGACCTACAACAGGTGCAAGCAGGCTCAATGATTATGGCTTCAATGTCTATGAGCCCTTCTTAGTTGATTGTGTGGGGTATGTTCTCCTAATGTTCTTAACACCTCTCGCTCTGCAATCCATCCTTCCCCTCTCCCATGAGATTCCTTGAATTCTCCCTAATGTTTGACTGTGGGTCTCTGCATCTGTTCCAGTCACCTGCTGAAGGAAACCTCTGATGATGCCAGGGATAGGAACTTATCTGATCTGTGAATATAGCAGAGAATCACTAGGAATCTTTTTTTTTTTTTTTTTTACTTTTTGACAGCTTTGTTTGGTTTAGCCATCATGTTTTGTTCTGCCCTAGTCTTACCCACAAACTGAGCCCTAGCACATCTTGCACTCATGACAGGATGTAGGGAGATGGTTTCGTGGATGGGTTGATGCCAAGTCCTACCACTAGAAGCCCTGCCTGGTTATGGGGATGGACAGTTCAGTCTCTGTATACTCTGTTATTAAAAGTTCTTGCTAAGGTCACACTCATAATTCCCAGGAAGTTTCTACTGCACTGTTTCACATCTCCCCTCAAATGTCACCAATTTGTTTTCTCTCCTCCTCATACTCTCTCTCTATTCCTCCATTGATGGAGGTGGGTCTTGTATCTTATCTGTTGCTTTCATTGGTTAACTAATAAAGAAACTGCCTTGGCTCTCATAGGACAGAAAATTAGGTAGGCGGAGTAGACAGAACAGGATTTTGGGAGAAGGAAGCTGAGTAGGAGTCGCCATGATGTTCCCATGCCAGGCAGACGCAGGCTAGAATCTCCCCAGTAAGCACAACTTGGGGTGCTACACACCTAATAAGAAATGGGCTAGTCCAGGTGCGAGAGCTAGCTGATAAGAGGCTACAGATAACGGGCCAGGCAGTGTTTAAAAGAATACAGTTTCCGTGTAATTATTTCGGGTATTAAGCTAGCAATGTGGGCGGCCGGGTGCCAGGGATGCAACAGCCCGGCCGCTCCCAATTGCAACACTCCATCCCCTATCTGCTTCTTCCTGTTACCATTCCCACCTCTCATCAGTCGACACACAACATCTACTCTATTTCTCATTCTAGGAGAGATCAGTCTGTACCCTTAGCATATTGGTGTGTGATTTTATTTTTGTATCTTCAAGATGGTTTGAAAAATCCTGTTCATATATTAGGAAAATGAAACTTCAGTATTCCAAGAATGGAGAGGTTAGATTACTACTTGTGTTGACAACCACAGAATTCGTAAATTTGTTTTGTGCTACAAGTTTTTTTCCCTCATAATCTAACATTCTAACCCCAGAAAGGAGTTGGAAAAATCCTGCTTACTACTACCTTGGGAACGGTGTCCGCAGCACTTTCCCATGAAGTCTTTCTGCAACTTCACTGCTGCGGGCAATCTTTATTAAAAGATGATTTAGATTGTAAGAAGTACTTTATAAACAGGCCCCCATAATTTAAAGTTTTAAGCTCCTAACATTTAACAAGTAATTTTTTCAAAAAAAAAGTACTTCAAACAAGGAGTCAGGCTGTAGCTCAATCAGTAGTTGGTTGCTCACCTAGTATGCACAACATCCTGAGTTTGATCACTAGAACTTCATAAAATGGTGGTTCGTGCTTGCTATTCCATCAGTCAGGAGGCAGATGAAGGAGGATCAAGAGTCAGCCTTCAGTACATACAGAAGACCCTGTCTCAATTACTACAAACAGGTGTAATGATATATAATTATTTGGAGATGATATTTCATATATATGACATATTAAAGTTGATATGCATAATTCCCTCTACTTTGTCTACACAAATGTTGAAGTTGAATATTATCATACATGCAGAACAAGCAAGAAGTATGATACTCAAATGTTTAAGATAGTAGAGTCTCTTAACTGCCCACTGTCTTGCCCAAAATGTTCTGGTTTTTGTTTATTTGTTTGTTTGTTTGTTTTTTAAGGGTAAAAAGAGCAATACTGGTGTACTTAGAACTTTGAAAATTAAAACTCCAGAACTCTAGAGAAATAACTAAGAAAAGAAAAGGAACAGCTGAGTACAATATGATTGCACAGTCACTGAAGAAACAAGTCTGCAGAAGTGATAACATGTTAATTATTTAAGACTGCTTTAAGTGGACTTGACAGGTAATTACTAACGACATCTTTGAGGTGATAGCCCCACGGGAATGTGGATAAGCTGATGCAAGTCATTTGTCTAAAAGCATCTGGTTAAAGATCATTGTTCTCTGACCGAGTTGGAACATAATATTAATTAAAAAAAACAAAGGGATGAATGTGTCTCTATATTATCAAAGCAATACACTAGACAGACCTTTGGAATGTGTAATGTGCCTCATTGGTTCAATCTCATCTTGCACTGCTTCAGTCCTAGTGAGAAATTAGCTTCAACAGCCCTCATGGGAAAAAATATCAATTTTCTGAAGCAAAATCTGTGCATTTATGATACCATGGAGGGAAGCATATCTTCATTTGCAGCAGTGGTTTTCACACTCTTTGTAAAAGATGACAGACCTATCATAGAATGTGATAGCAGATACAGCAACATTCCGTGTGGATTGTCACAATGTATGCACACATACATACAACATTAGCAGACTTCTTTTTCAGAATCATGTACATTCTGAACTCCAAAAAAGAAATATAGGTTAAAAAGTGACATTTAAAAATATTAAACTCTGGAAACTGGTAAAGTTTTCTTTAACATTTTGTAATGGTATAAATATCTTTTAAAACCTCAAGAATAATTTTAAGTCCAGCACAATTTTGCTGTTTAAAAAAATCAATCAATCATGTAGACAAGGAAGAAATTGAGAAAGGATGATGTTTGTAGGGTTACGGGAACAAAAGATATTCTCAGTGCCTTAAAACACATAGGAGGATGTCTTAAAGAGTGTGTTGCCTTGGAATGGAATAGCAGTGGAAATACAGAGACTTACTAAATTGTATAAAACTAAATAAAGAAAATGTATATAAGAATGGTTTAAATAGTCTCTAGAAATAAGTAAATAATTAAAGTGAAAAAAAATTAAAGTGAAACCTCTTAATGCAATTTGAGATTGTTTTCAGTAACATATCAAGCACATTTGTTGTGTAAGGCAGTAGATAAATAAACCAAGAAGAAACTAAATGTCATTACCAGTCTTTGTAGGCATGTATGTTGATACCTGCAAACACATCACATCAATTAAACATTATTTCAATATAAATTAAAATTTCAAGTTGTAGACAAATTATCTCAATCTTCAGTTGAAATCTATTTATAATGCATCTCTGATTTTTTCCACAGCACTCTGCTATGAAATACAAATATAAACACTATTTAAAAAGACAGGCACAGAGGAGCAATTTCTTTTGGGCAAGAGGTGGTGGAGGTGGGGCTCTGTGCATCCTGATGTTAGCCTGTCTTTCTAATCTTCTAATCTTGATCTACTGTATCACCACTGCTGCCAGTATTATATACAGACTACCTTCATGTTAGGTTGTGCTTTTTGATCCTCATATTTCATGTCCCTTGGAAAAGAATTTATCTTTTGACCATCTGGCACCTACCTACACATAACCCAACAACACTGGACTCCAGCAATTCACTCCAATAGATGTTCAGCTTTTCTTAGTGATTTTTCTCCAGGTTGCATGTCCCTATGGTGCCTTTTAATGTATTCATGCTGCACAGTGTTTGCCCAAAGGTTATCCATTGTATTTCTGAACTATATGCAACATGAAGTCATGAATTCCAAGCCAAAGCGAATTTTCTAAAACAGCCAAGAAAATTGGAAGAGATTTTAAAAAATGCAGATATAAAAGCATGACCACCTGAGCTATCACTGAGGGAGTATAATTACAAGGAGCTTTGGGAGTTATACAAAGAGTGTAAGGTTTCAAAAGGAAATATAAAGGTTTATTTGTGATCTTAAACAATGCTGTCACTCTAAGAAAATGTAGAACATAGAGATGCATTTTGGAAATCATTGAAAATATTTGAGATTTTCAGCTTTTCCAATTTATACATACATCTAACTATATAATCATCTATATCTACCTGGATCTTATCAACTATTCATTCATTCTTCCATCCATCTGCCACATGGTCAGTCATCTACCCATCCCCATATCCATGCATAATTTGTAAATCTATAACAGTATACTGAATGGGAAACAGTGTGGCCATTCTCTTTTATACTTTTTTCTAAAGACTGGATTTACCTTGAAGCCAGAAGGACAGCTCAACAGTTAAGACATTTGGCTGCTTTCGGAGAGGACTTGGATTCTATTACCACCATCCACAACTGTCTGTATCTTCAGTTCCAAGGGAATCAATGCCCTCCTGTAGACTGTGCAGGAACCAGGCATGTATGTGGTATAAACACATACAGCAAGTAGGTAAACATATGCACAATGAAAACAGTAAAATTAAAATTTATTTATATGAATAAAGATCTTTTATTTAAAAATAGAGTGACTTAAATGATAATGCTCAAGGAAACATTTTCAAAGAAAGATGAATGTGAAAAGATAATAAAACTGAATAAACAAGAAATTTTAAGAACAGAGTAAACGGGAGTCAAGGCCACATTTTTCCAAATATAAACATGTAAAACAAAACCACTTATAGGTATATATATGTATGTATACTACATATATATATATATGTATACTACATATATATATGTATATGTATACCATAAAAATCATTTGGCATTTCTAGAAATCAAAATTTCTTTTTCCTTCATTAGATGTATTCATTTGATGATAAATTATTGGATTTATATCAATTAATTACACATATGAATGCAAGGTAAACAACACATTTATGCTTATTTAAAATAATAATAGAAAACAATTATTATCTGTTCTGTCTCATTTTACCTTAATCTGATATGCAGAATACTATGACTTCTGCCAGTTTATATTTACCTTGGTAGCTTTTCTAGTTCATTTTATGGAATGCAACATACAGACATAGAATTTATAAATTAAATTTTAGTTGTATATTTTTGATTATTAATATTTTATTTACATGTATTAAGTTTTCTTTATAATTGCAAGGTAAGTAACATTTAAGTATAAAAATTATTCTAATGCTTTTACTAATTGTGTTTGACATTAAGTAGACAAAACAATATCACTTTTCTTTCTATGTGTTTTACATTACCAAAGATGAAATGTTTGGTTTAATAGCAACAATTTCTTTCCTAATAAAAGAAATATCTACATAAAGTTTAGGAAATAAAATCTAAAAATGTGTTTGAACAGACAATATCTCTGAATAAATTATTCATAAATAAGTTAGTTACAATCACCAAACAACTAATTAATAGGAAAACTTTGTTAACATTTACATATGGTTTATAAAATAGAATCATAAATAAAAGTCCAAAATCAGGATGGAGAATGGTATGCAATTTTATTGCTTGCTTTTCAGGTATTCTATGTGAATTTTCTTCAATCTTATTTCCATATACTCTAATATTTTTCATTTTTATAAGGGTTATTTATTCAAAATTTATGTGAAATTAAATCAGTGGTCTTCTTCTACATAAAGGGCAAGAGAATAACTTCATAACACCGTGCAAATACTATTTAGTGTCTGTGCTTCTTAATGTTCTGAGAAATAGGTCAAAGGAGACTGTTTAGTAGATAAATTGTTGTTTATAATAAAGTAAGATTTGTTCCTGGAACCTATATAAAAAAGAAGTAAGATAGCATCTGTGGTGCACCCTGTAATCTCAGTGCTGGGGAGGCAGAGAAGTGAACTCTTAATACCCTGCTGCTAGTCAGCCAGGCTTAAACTGCGCTCCAAGTCAGCAAGTGACTGTTTCAGAAAATGTAGAAGGGGCTGGAGAAAGGGCTCACTCTAAAGTCTTTTCCAAGTATGAGAATCAGAATTTACATCACCATCATCCACATCCTCTAATACCAGAGCTTCAGAGGCAGAGAGAGGAGACACTGAGGGCAAAGTGATTTGTAGAATAGTCAATCAGTGAACTCTGGGTTCAAATGAAAGACCCTGACTAAGTATACAAGGCAGAGAATAATTGAGGAGCCTGATATAAACCATAGGATTTCAAATGCATGTACACACATTACCCTCACACTAATGTGCTTTGTCCATGCAAACATGTACATGCACACAGAGCACACACACACACACACACAATTAAAATTGCCTTTTGATTGTCTGCCTGCCTTTTAAGTATTCAATTAATGAACAGGGTCTGAGGTGAACCCTTAACGGAAAACTTCCAGACTCCTTGGATATAAGGATGCCAGTGGCTGGGGTGAAGTCTTAACAAAAACAGTATCTTTATCCTGACTGCACCCATAAAGTAGCTCACATAGAAGTTCACTCTTACCTGATCTGAACCTCCCTCAGACACTGGAGGGCTAATGATTAGCAGAAATTTAATAATGAAAGAAAAAGTACGATTCCTTAGAAATGTAAAAGAATAAAATGTTTTGGGATTAGAGGATAGAAAGTGACTAAGAGGAAAGAAGGCACTGAGTGAAAGCTCCAGGTAAGCAGACATGTTGTGGGGGAGAGACTGACAAACAACTGCCAAATCAGTTAGCTGCTCAGCTTGACAAGTTCTGCTCAGCTGAGCTGAATTAGCACCAATCCTCTGAAAACGGCACAACGCAGAGATTTCCTCAGATGTCCAAAAGTTAAGAGCTAGTTGACTTGTGCGTGAGGATTAACATCTTTATGAGTCCACAGATCCAGGAGAACTCACACTTGCTCAACAAACTGCTGTCTCTGCTTCTCTCCAGACCCTATGTTGAGTCATATCAGTCTCAGGTTGCACCCCAGTCCACTGTCAAGCTTCCTGCAGTCCTCTGCCAGAGCGCAGGCAAGATCTCAAAACAGAACATAGTTCATAATACTGCCTCACTTGCAGAACTTCATTTTTACCAGTCCATTCTTCTGTGTATAAGGTTGTAGGTCATTCCGAACAGTCATGGGTCTTACTTCATAACGTTTGCAATGCAGTAGTCCTCTTCTCTGTTGTAACTGAACCTTGTTGTCATAGTAATTCTTTCCCAATAATTCTCCCCTTATGAAATTTAAACTTTGACACCTGAGGTAGGAGACTAGTATGAAACTGAAAAACTGATTTTCCAATTAATTGTTTGTATGAATTCTTAAAGGCTATATAAAATTTTCATATGACCCCAAGTGTAGATATCATCAAAAGCCCAAAGAGTAGAGCATGCTGGTTCTTTATGTCCAAGTAATACTCCAACATTGTTGTTATGAACAACCAAGAAAACTTCATCCTTACCTTTTTAATTGTTTGAACTGCAGAGAAAGATGCCATGTTTCCATTTGCTATACTACCACTGGTATTACCTAGGGAACTTCTGATCCAGAGACTGTGTGATGTAACACTGAGTTTTCTACCATCATTTCGCCTTGCTTCTCCCTTTATGGGAATTCAAACAAGAAACAAAAAATTCTACTACATTATTTTCCAAAACAATTGCTCATCATCTTGCCCTATAGGCAATTCTTAAATATTCAGATAGTTTTGTAGATGCTTGCAACCCAAAGCAGCAAACAATAATAACAACCAATAGCATTTTTAGGGGATTAGTGCTCCTGTCTCCAGCTTCCTTGCACATCCTTCTCTGCCTCTTTGCTGCGATGGGGAGGTGAGGGTAATAGGCACAAATGCAAAAATCCATTAATGTTCTCCCAAGTAGAGATTCATTTAGCGCACGACCTCTTTAGCAGCACAATGCAAGCCAAACATTTTGAAATCATTCTTGATTCTCACTTAGCAAATTGCCAAGTATTGCTAATAAGCTTTAGGCCTTTGTCAGGAGATAGCATCTACTTTAAGCTTCAGCACACCAGGTTGCAACCTGATATCTTTATCATATAGACAATTGAAACCAAACACAAAAAGTTGTTTTATGTCAAGCACGGTTTCAACCAATCACAGTGAATCTGCATAGCTTTCAGACAACAAATTCTGGTTCACTCCAAAAGGCTATTTCTACACCTTCCGTGGTGCTCTGCCCACTTACTGAGCTGAGCTCTGAGACTCCCATGGTTTTAGGTGCTGCCTGAATCAAAAATCATTAAATGCTGGATTGATTGTTTCCAACACTTAATTTTACCACTTCCTTCCCTTTGCCACAGGTGAATGTGCTTACCAGTGCCATAAGGACTGTTCTCATATTTACAGATCTCTTCTAACATTTTAAAATTACTCAGATACTTCGGTAATATGTTTTAGTAATGTAACTCTAAATAAATTATTTAAATTCAGAAAAAAAATATTTACGGTTCTTTTATGTATAGTTCAAATATTGGTTTTCTGCCTAGCTATTGAGTAGCAGTCCTTTTACTATTGGATGGCTGCTGCGGGATTCTGGAGTTGGTAACTCCTGCTCCTCACGTTAAGAGCCTAGAACACAGAGGGTTCAAATCCTTCCTTGGCCCTTTGATGTTTCATCGTTTACTAATATGAAATTTGGATCCTGTTCCATTCCTGAACCCACTGTAGTCTGTTCACAGGTGCTTAATGCTGAATTGCACACCTAGAGACAGAATACCATCTTCTTCCCTCTCCTGACCAACCTAGTCCTTATCACCAGAAAACTTCCTTAAGCTAACACTTTCCTGACTTCTTAAATCCCAAGGAGTCTGCATGGGACTAAGCTAGGCCTTCTGCATATGGGAGACAGTTGTGTAGCCTGGTCTGTCTGAGAGACCCTTGACATTGCGATCAGAATTTATCCCTGGTGCATTAACTGGCTTTTTGCAGCCCAATCCATTTGGTGGGATACCTTGCTCAGCCTTGATTCAGCAGGGAGGGACTTTGTCCTGCCTCAACATGATATGGAGGCTTGTTGACTCTGCATGTTGACTCTAAGGAGTGGATGGAGTGAGGTTGGGGAAAATCAGGAGGGGAATGAAGGGAAACTGTAGTTGATCAATAAAATAAATTTAAAAATTAAAAAAAACCCCAAAGATTCAAGAGCAAAAATTCTCAGAGTTTACTCTTGAACGTTTCTCAACAGCCCCTAATTGGTTGACTCTTGCTTGTAATTACAAAGCACTCATGATATATATATATATATATATATATATATATATATATATATATATATACACACACACACACACACACACACACACACACACACACACATACTGCATGCTGCCTGTGAATGGAGTTGACTTGCATTATAACTTGTTCCTATACAAAAAGCATGTAGGAGAATGCTAGTTCTGTAAAGTTGTGTTTCTTGACACTGATTATATAATGTATTATGTATTTATAATATATATTTGAGTCATTACATACTTATATAAATGTTTTTGTAACTGTCTAAAGTGCTTATACACTGTCTTAGTTAGGGTTACTATTGCTTTGTTAAAATGCCATGACCAATGCAACTTGGGGAGGAAAGGGTTTATTTGGCTTACACTTCAGTATTGCTGTTCAGCAACTAAGGAAGTTAGCTTAAGAACTCAAATAGGGCAGGTTCTGGAGGCACAAAATGATGCAGAGGCCATGGAAGGGTGATGCTTACTGTCTTGTTTCCCATGTGACTTGCTCAGTCTGCTTTCTTATAAATCCTAGGACCAACAGCTCAGGGTGACCACACCTACAATAGGCTATGCCTTCCCACATCAATCACTAATTAAGAAAATACCTTACTGGTTTGCCTGCAGTTCATTCTTCTGAAAGCATGCTCTTAGTTTAGGCTCCCTCTTCTTCAGTGATTCTAGCTTTTTTCAAATTGTTGTAATACTAGTCATGTGACAGATATGTAATAAACCAAGCAGAAAGTCCAAAATTTACACTCATTATGACAAAATATTATTTTTTTATGTAAGAAAAACAACTATTCCCCTCCGTCCCCTCAATTTCAGTTAGTCTATTTTAACATTATTCTATTAAATTTGCTTAAGAAACTTTTATTCTCCAGGTTTTTCTCCACTCTTTAGCAAAAAACAAACAAACAAAAAAGCAAAACAAAACAAAAAAACATTACTTTGCTTTTTTTCAAGGCAACCAAAGTATTGTATAAATTCCTGTTACAGTGTATACTTTTTCATGTGGCACATTTTCTAACTTTATTACACTATTTTGGAAAACAAGGTGCAAAATAAATGAACATGACATTATAATAAAAATTTAGTGGTGTTATTTTGTGTGATAATTTTTATTCACTCTTTGTTTTGCTGTGAAAACCTATATCACTCTGCAGAGAAAAAACAAAAGTAAACACTAGATGCTTTCCCAAATACATCTTCTATATATTGAAGCATTTGTATGTCTCATATATCTGTCTTTGAACTAATCACTTCATAACTCATCTGTTAGAGGCATCACAATAAACTCAGCTGCTCTAAATGTGGGTGATACTAATATAATGGAGAAACAGAAGCCTTGGGAAACCATTACATTTTCAAAAGTCTTCGTTACTGCCAGAAAAAACATCCTTAAGAGACACATTTGACAATAACGCTCAGTTCATTACAAGCTTCCTCCTAATCAGTTCTGCAAAGTCGTCTGTATGCAGAGACTACATGTTAACAAGTGGGATGACACTCAGCAGTATGGTGACAATGGTATTAATGGTGACAATAACGTTTCAGCCTTGCAATCTTAATTTGCTGATGCAAACAGAGCTATTTCCTCTATTAGCTGTCACAGCAGACAAACTTAGCACTGTAGGTAGCTATGAGAAACAGTTTACTCTCTGCAGTATTGTCACCTTGCAGCTCTCCTAATCTTACTCTTTCCACCTACACTCAGGAGTGACACAGATTCATGTAAAAACGAATATGTGACAATAATCTGTGGGAGAAATCCAGGTCCAGACTAAATACAGATGCTGGTAGGGAAGAAGAGGGGAAGAAATGATATAAATAAAATACTTATGTGTAGATCACCAAAATAAATAACATTAAATATATACAAATTGGAAAGGAAGACGCAAAGTATCCTTATACACTGATGTATAAATAATATTATAAATAATATTATTATGATTTGTCTATAAATAATATTGTACGTTTAAATGATCCTAAAATTTTCACTGGGAAACTCCTACAGCTGATAAACATTTTTGGTAAAGTATTTGGATACAAAATTAACTCATGAAACTTAGTAGCCTTTGTATATACAAATGACAAACAGACATAAAAAGAATTCAGAAAACAACATCTTTCATAGTAGCCACAAATTATATAAAATCTATTGGGGTAAATCTATCCAAACAAGTGAAAGACCAGTATAAGAAAACCTTCAAGACAATGAAGAAATTGAAGAAGACATCAGAAGATGGAATAATATCCTATGGTCATGGATCAGTAGGATTAATATAATAAAAATGAACACCTACCGAAAAGCAATATTCAAATTCAATGCAATCCACACCAAAATTATAATTATAATGCAGTTCTTCACGGATCTTGAAAGGACAATTTTGTGGTTTATATGTAAAAGAAAAAAAAACAGGATAGCTGAAAGAATCCTGAATAATAAAAGAGCTGTGGGATGTCTCACTGTCAATGGTTTCAAGTTGTTCTTGTAGTCATAGAAATAAAAACAGCATAGTATTGTGAAAAAAGACATGTACTCAATGGAATAGAATTGAAGACCCAGGCTTAAATTCACACATCTGTAGACACCTGTTTTTTGATAAAGAAGTCAGAAATACTCACATCTGAACAGAGAGCATCGTCAACAAATGGTGCTGGTCTAATTGGATGGATGCATACAGTAGAATCCAAATAGATACATGCCTATCATCCTGTACAAAACTCAAGTCCAAATGGATCAAAGACCTCAACATAAAATTAGATATTCTAGACTCGATAGAAGAGAATGTGGGATATAGTCCAAAAGTAAGAGCACAGAAAACAATCCCCTGAAGGGACACCAATATTACAGACCCTGATATTGACAAATAATAAATATGCCCACACGAAACTGAAAAGCTTCTTTAAAGCAAACTTCACCATGATTTGACAAAGGAGCAACCAACAGCATGGGAAAATATTTTTAAAATTATAACTCCAAAACGGACTAATATCCAGAATACATAACAAACTTAAAATATAAGGAAACACAACTCAAAACGACAAAAACAAAAAAAAAACCAAAATATCAGGAAAAGAAATTAGTGGATTAAAAAATGAGGTATAGATATATGGAGGGAATTTTAGAAGAAGAATGACTAAAAATACTTAAATGTTTAACATCCTTAGTAATTAGGGTATTTAAATAAACAACTTTGAGATTTCATCTTAAATCATAAGAAAGGTCAAGATCAATAAAACAAGTGACTATTCATACTGGCAAAGATACTGAGTAAGGGTAACACCCCTACATTGCTGGTGGGAGTGAAAACAAATAGAGATACAATGGAAAACAGTGTAGTAGTTCCTCAGGATGATGGGAATCTATCTATATCAGTTATACCACTATTTCACAATATATTCAAAAGCTTCATTCTATCACAGAGACACTTGCTCAACCATGCCCATTGCTGCTGTATTCATAATAGCCAGAATCTGGAAACAGCCTAGAATAAAGAAAATGTGGTATATGCAGTTGTTAAAAAAATCATAAAATTCAAAGGTACATGATGAAAATTAACGAAAGACAAAAAAAAAAAAGATTTGAAATAAGTGACCTAATGCCAACATGTTCACAGTAAGCAGGAAAAAGTTTACACTGACAGGACTTATGACCAAGCTGCTTGCAAAGAAGTAATGATAGGATTTGGTACAACAGCAAAATAATATCTCTCTGATATGCTCATCTCAACACCTTGTAAAGCTACATAAAGCCTTCTAGAATAGGAGAGGCCACCAGAAATGTGAACTAACAGGTCCTGCTCATTTGCCCTGGAGTCATTAGCAGTAGATCAGACCCTTTGTTTTTATATATATGATTGCTAACAGTTGTTTATCACAATACATGGATTGCATTGATTTCTTTAACCTTTAGTTCTGAAGTCTCCATGCCATCTAAATCCTGCATTAGACATGCATGCATGCTTTTTTATTGCTAATCTCCCTTTTCATCATTAGAATCTCAATCACAAACTTAGAATGGATGAAGAAAGCATGTATTTTGTTCCAATGATAGGAATTTAGTTTTGAGTACTAGCTTTGGTAGGTCTGATTTATCAGAAGGGTGTGTAGACATGGTTGCCCATAGTTGGTTTACACCATATTGACAGGCATTATCTCTGTGCAATAGCAAAGTTTTTGTAACTATTTTTCAAAAATATGTAGTGTAGTCTAATGTTAAATATTGCATTATATATTAGGAACTTTATTTGCAAACATTTTGTTTATTGTGTAGGTATGTGTGAGTTTGATGTGTTCACCAGCCCAACTTTGTGTGTTTGTAGGTCAAAGTGCCACCTATTGGATTCTGTTCTTTTTTCCTAGCACTTCGGCTACAGAACGTGAGTGCAGATAATCAGGCTTGGCAGCAATTGTCTTTATTCACTGAGTCATGTCTCTGGCTCCGGGGTCTATACACTTAGCAAAACCGTTTCTGTGGTGCTTATTTGTAGTAGGAGGCCGCTTGTTCATTTTTCAAATGCACAGACTCCTGAAATAGTCACTCAGAAACCATATTATTTGCAATACTGTTTGACCAGTAGTTTAAGCATATTTCTGGCTAACTCATATCTTAAGCAATCTCCATTAATCTGTGTATTGCTATGAGGCTGTGGCTTATCTGGTAATGTTTCAACATATGTCCCTGGTGGGGCTACATAGATTCTCCTTGACTCCATCTTCTTTCTCCCAGCATTCAGTTTAATTTTCCTTGCCTAGCTCTAGTTTTTTTTTTCCCTATCACAGGCCAAGACAGTTTCTTTATTAACCAATGGTATTCACAGCATACAGAGGGGAATACAACATCACCTTCCCTTTTTTGTTTAAATTAAAAGGAAGGTTTTAACTTTAACACAGAAAAATTATATACAACACAGCAGATATCAAGCAAGAATTGTAGTTACAATATTGATGTCTGTGTTATCTTCTTATCATAATTAAGGAAAACTATAACTTTAACTATATATTCTTCAACTCTATCAAAGACTCCACAAGAATATAATATTCCCTTAGTAAACAGGAAGTACACTGTTAGCAACATCCAAAACTCTCTAATTGAGAGACATCTCACTGCCTGGACAGTCACCCAAAGTTCTTCTGTATCATTGGCAGTGAGATGTCTCTGTCAACAATGAGACACATCTGCTCCTGGCAGCACCAATCTACTTCAAGAGGATGATGGGCATCTAAGAGGCTTATAGTGGAGTTTGCTAGCCATTTGGGCAAGAAACTACTCTTGTCTGGACTGCTTGTTGTTATGCTGTATGAACTGGACATTCAGGACCCACAGAGAAATGACTGCTGAACTTGCCTAATGGTAAATTGGTCCTTTGAGGTTACTGCTTCGTGAAAGAGTCCGCCAGACATTCTGCAGGACACAGAAGAAAGTGACTGAAAAACTGCCAATATAGGCGGAACTGTCTTTGAAATTTCCTTCTTTATGGATAAGTCTGCTGGATACTATGGCCCTTTAGGCTGAAGATAGATGCCCCAGCAGTACACAGAACTTGGGGTGAATGTCCAGGCAGTGAGATGTCTCTGTCAATTCTAGAGTTGTGTAAGTTGCTTACAATGTACTTCCAGTTAACTTAGGTAATAGTATATCCTTGATGGAGTTAAAGAATACATAGTTATAATTATAGTTTTCCTTAGTCATGATAAAAGATAAAGTATATATAAATATTATAACTGTAATTCTTGCTTGATACCTGTTTTGTTATATGTAATTTTACTGTTAGAGTTAAAACCTTCCTTTTTATTTAATAGAAAAGGGGAGGTGATGTAGGATTCCCCTTTGTATGCTGTTAATACCATTGGTTAATAAAGAAATCTGCTTTGGCCTGTAATAGAGTAGAGTAAAGCTAGGTGGTAAAAACTATACCAAATGCTTGGAGAAAAACGCAGTCTGAGAAGCCATGTAGGCCTTCCTGAGAAAGACACTGGAACTTTACCTGGTAAGCCACAGCCTCACAGAAATACGCAGATTAATAGAAATGGGTTAAATTAAGAAGAAAGAGTCAGCTAATGAGAAGCTAGAGCAAATGGGCCAAGCACTGATTTAATTAATATAGCTTCTGAATGATTATTTCTGGAGACTGGGCGATAAGGAAATGAACAAGCAACATCCTACTACACCTATTTTCTAATGTTATACTAGAACCTGGAACATGAAGAAGTAAATAATTTGACAGAGACAGTGAAGAAAATTTGCTTGTATGTGAACATGCATATATGTGTACGTATATGAATGTATGCACATAAATGTAAAAGGATACATTTATAATATTGTTATCCATAGAATAAAAAATGTTTGGACATACAGGATAAATAAAAAAAAGAAGACATTAAAAGTATGTAGTCAGTCGATAGTTAATATTATCATTTATTTCTAGTCTTCCAGGATTAATTTTGGAAAATTGGACAGCAGGGACTTCTAATGCAATTGTTTCCTTTAGAAGTGACATGGCATATATTGTTACAATATGAAATAATGAAATGGTTAGAAACTAACTTGAGGAAAGTGACACTTATATTTAAGCATCATTAATAAACTAAAAAATATGGTAATAGCCTTACCAGGGGAGATATTCAAAAGCAAAATAAGCTTCTGAATTATTGGGGGCACCTCTGGTACCACTTCCTTGCACTGTGCAATCTTCCTGGCTGCGGTGTTTAGACCAAGACTAACATTCCAATTAAAACCATTTCTTATCTCTTGTTACTTTCATTGCCTGCAGTTAATGGTGCACTTCCTTCAATACACATGGTTGATAAGATAACCAGTCAAATATGCCATTGTAAACCAATCACAAGTTTTTGACAATTCTTAATAATTACTGGGAAATTGTTTCCTACCAAATAGAAAAGAGGTAATACTTAAAAAAAAACTCTAAGAAATAAATAAAAGGAGGACAAAGAAGGACATAGAAGACATGAACTTGTGAGGGGTAGCTAGTGGGAGGTTTGCAGGGAGCTTGAGCTGAGGAGGTGGTGCAAGATGATCTAAGTGGATTATATTCATGCTTGAAATAGAGCAAATACAATCTTGAAGAACAATGTTTACAAAAGGATCTAAAGAACACTAAACAATTGAGTCTAGAACTGCAGAGTTCACTTTTATCTTTTGAGTTTCAAATTTTAGTATCAGTGGGTTAGACTGATGGTATGTTTTGGTATGTGTTGGTGGTATAATGGCTGGAAATTTGACTTTAAACTTATTAGATGATGAAATATGCAATTTCTTAGGGGCAAATGAAACATTTATCTGGTAATATTGTTTTCAAAAGATTTTAATTATTGGTTCAATTTTAAATATTAAAATGTTTATGGATTTTTTCACAAATGTTGTTTAATAAGAAAAGATTGGCTCTTCTTATATCAGCTGTTTCCATAACATAGGCTTAGTCCTGAGCTCAGCTAATTTTCTTAAAGAGCTACTGAAGTTTTCCCATGTATTTTGAAAGCCAAGACCCTTTCTCTTCATGAAGGACTACTTTCATTATTTTCAATTTTACTTCTAGGTATGTGTTTATCTGTATGAGTACAGCTATCTCAGCAAAAGGAGAGTGACAGATGCCTTGGAGCTAGAGTTATGGGTAATTTTCTGAGCAGTCTTACCCAAGTGCTGGGAAGTGACAGAACTCGGGCCCCCTGGAAGTGCAGTATACACTCATGACTCCTGGGCCATCTCTCAGTCCCAGGCATTCTTTTAATCCTGAGGAAATAGTTGTGAAAAATGATTCATGAGTCAAGGAAGGTGTATTTGAAGGGGCTTTTCTGACATGTCTAAAATGTTTCAAAAGAGAGAACAGAGGTTTTTACTTTGACATCTTGCCAAGGGTATATAGGACCAGGAAAAGTTCAACATTGTCAAAATAACATTTTCCTAAAAATATAATGGTAATAATAATAATAACAACAACAACAACAATGACAACAAATACAACTGAGAACCTTTGGAAACAATGAGGTTCATGTATTTACATGAAGAGCTGAGTTGCTGGCAAAAACTCCTAGGCATAGATTATTAATCACATAATCTGCAGTGACTACTAACAACAAAAGCAAACCAAATTAGTTGTACATACATGCCAAGTTTCATGTTAGCATTCATTGTATCAGTAGCACAGAGAGGGATGCTCTGATGTTCTGTCTTCAAGTTTGGCATTGTCACAGCTGGTTTCTGAATTACACAGACCCTTATGAATGGGTTTGTGTTGGTATAGGTAAGCAATATGATGATGCTGCACTCACAAACTCCTGGAAGAAAAAAAAGGCATTAATTTTCTACTAGCAAAAGATACTATTTAAATCTGTGCAGGCTCTGCTAGATATTATTGTTGTACTCAACTCATTATGCATCAAAACCAAAAGTCAAATTCCCACTTCTATTGTTTTAAATCCCACAAAGTATTTTCTAGATCCTGGAATTATTAAAGGTAAGTCCACATATCCATTTTTTTTTCTATTTGGTTATTTCCCAACCCAAATATCAGCAAACTCACTGTCAACTGTCCTTATTTCAGTGACCTCAAAACTGCAATCCAGGCAGCCTTAGCTTGTTAAACATGTCAAAACCAGGGATACAACTTTAGAAATTTGAAAACCCAGAATTTTGAGATGTCCTTTGGCATGGATAAAAGTACAGAAAACCCTCATGAACAAATTCCAAAACTTAAGGCTTTTTTTTCTTTATTAGATCTTTTTTTCTTGTCCACCAAGTTTCAAATATATTTTCTTTATTCACTGGAATATGTACAAAGGCTCTAATATGTTCATTTTTGATATTCAAAACATTTGATGACTAGGAAATGAATTTGACATTTTCTGTTGTATAAAAGCCACATGAAACCCTAGCAAAACTAATATAGGTAAAAGTTATCAAACATTATGTTTATTGTGTGCTAGTCACTAAGGATACAGAAATGGAAATTCCTATTGTCCTTTTGACAGGAAGCTCAAGTGTAAGTGCACACATGGGCAAATAGGGGGTTACACTGTAATAATATCCTAGTGATTGCTACCTCTGGACAGATGAACTAATTCTGCTTGTTTTACTAATTTCATGTTTTAATAAAATAGTTAAAATCTGTGACAGAATGCAAATTAATCATTGTTACGATCTTTTTCAGGCGCTTAAAATGATTTAGCCCTAACAGATGAGAATGATATAAAATAGACAAAGAGATGGCACAGGGTGGGTGCTGTCAGGATGAATCTAGGTAGAGGAAGTCCACAGCAGAATTGAAAGTCTGGGAGCCTGAGGATGTGTGTGCCACCTGTCACTCCTTTTTAACAGCTCTGAACTTGGTCAACTGCTTAGAATATTATTGCTCCATTTTTCAATCTGTGCCTGTGGCAGCTTAACATAGTCATGAACACTTTCTTCCATTCCCTTTTCTTTTCAATTTTGGTTAATATAGACAACCGTTTCTGAAGGTAGCCCTGAGGCCAAGGAGAATATTGATATCTGCTGCTACGCAGCCAATAACGGAGCCAATAAAGAATGCCATAGATTTTGCACTCTTCCCATTATGTTTCCTGGCTTCCTGTGGGTTTTCTATGAAAGATTGTGGGTGTTCTTAATCAAGAAAACAACATATTTCTTTTTATCATTCTGTCCTTGTGGTGTTTTCATTTAAACAGATTTCCTGTCAAGTGATACTGAATTTTCAATAATATTTTCTTTATCTTCTGAAACAAGTTCAATGCCTTTAATAATACATTATATTTACTTTTGGTATTCAAATAATTTTGATAGACTAGAAAATGCATTTTGAGATTCTCTATAATATAAAAGCAATATAAAACTCCAACAAGACCAATGAAGCTGAAAAAGCAGGCATCTTTCATATGTCCAGTGTGAATAGAAGAAAAGCAACACACCTCAAATTTCAAAAGGGTAACGATACCTGAGATGTTTAAGCTCTTTAACTGTGTATGGTTAACCTCTGCAGGGAGAATTCTTTCTGTCTGGGGGTCCTGGAATTTGTAATTTTGGTGCTTCTAAGCCTAAAATATCATAGACAGACCGGCAGATAATAGGGAAATGGAATAAAGACACATTATGCAATGAATAAATCTATAAGCATGCAAAGTAATAACTACTTAAAATGTTTCCATGGAATCATTTAAGAATTACATATAGGCCGGTGAGACAGCTCAGTTAGATCTAGATGTCGGCTCTTCCTTTCCGTGTCTAGGTTAGACAGAACTTTTGGCTGCAGCTCTTTCCTAACTTACTCTTCAGGTGCAAAGCAAATGGAGGACAATGGTAATATGAACCCTGTTGATTCGATCATTTGTAGAAGTCATTATGGTGTATGGTCACCCTTTCTGAAATACTTGAATTACTTTAGGTGATGATTCATCTCTTAGGTTAAATTTCTAAATCATTGCGTAACCTCTTATTCTATGACTTGGGGTTAGAAACACATGCCCTTAAGTCAGGGTGACTGCAGCAGGGACAAAAGCTGTGTTCTTCCCTTGGGAAGACTATTTCTCCTCTCAAAATTACTTAGTTATCTGTAGTTCTTTGTGTAGGGCTGAGGCCTTGCTGATTTTTTTCCCCTCCACTTTGATATGTCTATTTCGGTTGTCCTTGTCCAGCTCATGGTTGTGGAGTCATGGTGCTATAAATTTATGGAATTATTAAGAGACATAATCTCAGAGATGACTCTCTGATCTTCTGATTCTTACAATTGTTAATTTATTTAGGAAAGCCCAACCTATTAGTGATGCCATCTCTAGAGAGGGTTTGAGTGTTGAGAAAGATGTGTGAATAGGAACATGGGAGCAAGCTAGTAGTCAGTGATCCTGTGGATTTTGCTTCAAAGTCCCTGACTTGGGTTCTTTCCTTTGCTTCCCTCAGTGATGTATGTAACATGTAAGTTAAAATAAACCTTTCTGCTGTGCATTGCTTTCAGTCATGGTATTAATCACAGCCACTAAAAGTAAACTAAGAGAGACTATCTAGGCCCTGCGTTGAGGAACTAACTCAGTATATCTGAGTATGATCTGAGAGCTTTGATTTCTAGAATGTGCCTGAATGATCATGCTCTCTGAAACTGTTTTTCAAAGGTAAAATTTTGGATACCACATTCCATACACATAGTTTATTTTAAAAATTGAATGAAAAAAATATCTGTGGGTATTATTGCACATATTCTCTTTTCCATCTCTTTTTTCATAATTGCTTCTATTTCAGTTACAAAAAAAAGAGAAAATTTCTAGACTTTTCCACTGGTTGTAGCGGAAAAGGTTATGGTCTCACGAAGGCCCAAATACTAATGATGAGAAACCAAATGATTCTAATTTATTCTGATTTTTTTTTGTGAGTAAGAAAATTTCTAAACCTTATTTTCAATAAAGTGAAGGGCAGTCTAATGAAAATTCATCTGGCATATTTCCAAAATTAATTTTGTTGTACAGATTACTCTGTGAATTTGGACAGAAGGAGTTCAAACTCATTTAGTGGCATTGGCATAAGAAATTTCCTTTCATTTTCCTTCAGTCCTTTGCCATTAAAATGTGTCAGTCTTTATTACAATACACAAAGAATTGTAATAACATGGCAGGTACTGTGCCCTATATCACTCCAACAAAAGGTGGCTTCTTTCCATAAACAAATGAAACAATCTTAGAAAGGGCAAATCATTTCACAACCATTATATGTGCTTGAAATAGATGTGTATTTATGCTAATAAAGCAAGCATATTAAAATCACTACTGCATTTAGACAGCTTTGAACAATGGTTAATGAAAACAGTTTTCAGAATGAAGTTCCAAAGTAAAAGTTTGTTAGCACTTAAATTCATTTAGTGACAGCAAATTATGAAAAATTATATAATCATTTACAAATTTAAATTATTTAAAGAATGACCATTAAGCACAAAATGCCCTAATTAGGTAGGAAGACTGTGAAGTAACAGGAGTTCGGCAATATAAGTTAAGAAGGAAAAGAGAAATGTGAAATTTTTGGAATTTAGTTCATGCATTTCTCAAATGGATGAGAGATAGCCACATGCATGCTTGGGCATATGAAAAGATGATGTCACAATTTTATTTTTGTATGTATTAACGTATGTAGCAATCTTGTTGCTTATAATGAGATACACTTTAAAAACATTTCTATTGATTCAAAATATGCTAGAATACTACTCCATGTAAAATACTTAATTTTCTCAAAAATAACATTTTTCTTTTTTGTTCTTGAATATGTACTTTAAAAAACAGATCACATAGAATGATCTAGAATGAACATTTGGTACAAAAGTAACTCTGAAAACCTTTTTAATGTTTAGTATGCACTCTACAGACTATTAAATAGAAGGAAGAAAGATCTCAATTGAGTAAGAAAACTAACTCTACTTGCACATATAGGAAACAGTATTCAATATATGAAGAAGAGATCCTAGGTGAGGCTTTTATTCTTAGAGTCCAAGATAAATGTAATAGCATTTTAAGTAACAATACGGCAACAAGGAAACCTATTCATGAGAAAATTATGTCATCTATGTAGTTGGAATATGAAGATTCTTGTCAGGGAACACTGGAAGAGGGAGAAGGAAGTATGTAAGAGTTAGAGGATCAGAGAGTGTGCTATGAGATTGTGCCTCCCAGTAATAACAGAAGTTTCACCCTTAAAGTCTCACCAAACTGACTGTCAAATTTGACCAGATCAAGGACTATACCAATAAATACATTGAAGTGGGAGGTGAAAAGCCCACAAGGCCTCAACACAAATAACTATAGGCAAGGGAGGAAGCTGAGAACAAGAAAGGTCATCTTCCTCAGGGATATTCATATATATATATATATATATGTGTGTGTGTGTGTGTGTGTGTGTGTGTGTGTGTACTTATATGCATGCAATAACAATAAATGGAAAAGGAGACCTTGAACTAGAAGGAAAACAGAGCGGGATAAATAGTAAGGTATAAAGAAAGTAAAGGTAGAAATGTTGCAATTGTATTTTAATCTCAATTAAACGTCTTGCTTGGGTATGTTATCTTTAAGGGCCTGTGCTGATTCCCTGGGGTGGTGCAGGTTGCTTGGAGTGATTCATGATTTCAATCCCTTACAGTTGAGAGAGCTGTGAGTGGCAAAAGCAGCTGTGATGCCATTAGTACAGTCTGGTCATTGTCTGATGTGCTAGGGTAATGGAGCCTAAATCTAGACAGCCAAGAAAAAGGGGTAAAATACTTACATTCAAAAGTCTGAATGGTCAGTCAGCTTCAGACAAGTTTATCCATTTACAATACAAATATTAGTTACTGGTAAAAGTAGAGACTTAAGCAACAAAAAATGATTATTTTTGCCAGATGTTTATTAACTAGTTCAGAAGAATTCAACCATGTTTATCAGTCCTTCATTCTCATCCTCAGAAGAGTTGGGTTATCTGTTTTACCTTTACTTATTATTATTTTAGAGTGGTTTCATCTCTAGTCTTACACCTGAGCAAATGAAACTCATTTTTTTCTAACTTGGGACAGGTACCGCCAACCCGTGCTTGAAATCCCCTGTATCTCAGTGTGAAAGGAGCATGCTGAACGAGACTGTTGACTTGAATTTATTGTCTAGAAGCCAGATCAAAGTTGAAGGATGTAACTGACACAATAAGGTTGTTCTCTGACACACCCACAGAGGAGAGAGAGAGAGAGACAGAGACAGAGGGAGAAGGAGGAGGAAAGAAGGGAGGGAAAGGAAGAGGGACAGGGAGCAACAACAATGCTAATAATAATCTTTTTTTTTTTTTAGGATTGTTATTTTTTTTGTTTTGTTTTATTTTATTTTTCTCCATTAACAGCTTCAACTGGGTGTGGGGCAACAGGACCATTCCCAGCACAACCATGGGTGTGGGGTTCCCCGCAGTCTCCCCAGGGCGATGGTTCCTGCAATGATCTCTAGAGGGAAATGGCTCCCAACAGATCCCCTCCCCCCTCCCATACAAAGGCAGGCAGCTATCACATGGAGAGCACCAGTCAGAGTCATCCATGGTGTCAGACCAAAGGAGAAGGGACTGAGACAAGGAGAGACCCTCCTCTCGAGTGGTGAAGCAATCCACCTCTCCTGGGAACAGAGGGGTGCTCGATGACTCCTAGGTCTAGTGGGGACCAGGCCTTTTTTTCTTTCCCCTTTAGGCGTCCTAGGGTTCCCAGGGCCCTGCCTTAGGTTGGGGGATTATCCTGCCATAAGTAGCCCGACCTTGGAGCTCCTCAAATAAAAGGCATCTAGCAGGATTAAAGTAAGCAGATCACAGGGCACCCTGTCTTAGGCCATGTGGAGAGCTCCCTCATACCTGTACCATGCCATGTTGAGCCGGTTTCTACAACCTCTGTATGGTGTGCTATTCAGGCGAGGATCCACACTAACTCCCGTCATTGGGCCCCTGCGTCTATCATTAATGAAAAGACTGTGAGGAGTTCCTCAAACAAAAGATATAATGATATAATTTTGGCACCAATAACTCCATCTCCAGACAAGAAGAAAGGGCTTTTTCCCAACCCAGTATTCACCAATGTATGTCATTGTACTCCTACTGAAATTGATCAAATGATATTTGTAACTGCTTATAGATGTTGAGAAAAGTTTGACACATGCTCTAAAGTGTTTGGGTTTAATGCATATGTTAAAAGTTTAGATTTTGATCCCTTTTACACTGCCCTAATTTTTGGCAGGCAGCACACGTAACTTCATGTGGAGTAGGCACTTAGGAAGGAGGACATACCATAGGCCAGACTAAAAGGTGAATGCTAATAATAATCTTAATAACAACAAAAGGAAAACCTGTTAACATCTACGTGTTCCGCAGCCTCGACATCACGTCCAGATTTTATTTTCTTTCTGTGAAAAAAGCACAAACACATCCTCGACCCCAAATATATATACAGGTCGGGTTTTTTCATAATGCATTGCAAGGGCTTTTTCACTTTGTCTTATCAAAGGTAAGCTTGGTGTCATCAAGCCAGATCTGTTTGCATCAGGATCTGCTGGCAACTTTTATGAGTTGCTTTGAAGGAGCCTTGTTATGCTCCATAATTTTTATTATTGTTAGCCATATATGCAGTTCCTCCATTGGAAGAGTCATTTGTAAAATTTAGCATAAAATCCTTTAAGGGATTTTTTTTGCTATAAGATTAGCAAGATACAGGTGCATAAATAGTAGCAGTGATCTGGGAAAAGACCATTGTTTTTGGCCTTTGAATTTAGCAAAGGCAATTGTCCAGGAATGAATCTTAAAATTATCAATGAATCTACTGTTTAGTATAAGAAACATTGATCATAGTTAATAATTTGTTAAACCATTGTCCAGGTTGGGACACAGAACTCATTTTAATCAAAATATTAACGTCTCTTCACTTAAGAAGGGGGAAAATTGGGGGTTCCTGTCACTGTTGCTCAGAGACTGGAACTGGTGGTATTTGATAACATCAATGTATGTCATTGTACTCCTACTGAAATTGTTCTAATGATATTTGTAACTGCTTATAGATGTTGGGAAAAGTTTGACACATGCTGTAAAGTGTTTGGGTTTAATGCATATGTTAAAAATTTTAGATTTTGATCCCTTTTACACTGCCCTAATTTTTGGCAGGCAGCACACGTAACTTTATGTGGAGTAGGCACTTAGGAAGGAGGACATACCATAGGCCAGACTAAAAGGTTGGGAAAAAGCCCTTTCTTCTTGTCTGGAGATGGAGTTATTGGTGCCAAAATTATATCATTATATCTTTTGTTTGAGGAGCTCCTCTCAGTCTATTCATAAATGATAGACGCAGGGGCCCAATGACGGGAGTTAGTGTGGATCCTCGCCTGAATAGCACACCATACAGAGGTTGTAGAAACCTGCTCAACATGGCATGGTACAGGTATGAGGGAGCTCTCCACATGGCCTAAGACAGGGTGCCCTGTGATCTGCTTACTTTAATCCTGCTAGATGCCTTTTATTTGAGGAGCTCCAAGGACGGGCTACTTATGGCAGGATAATCCCCCAACCTAAGGCAGGGCCCTGGGAACCCTAGGACGCCTAAGGGGGAAAGAAAAAAGGCCTGGTCCCCACTCGACCTAGGAGTCATCGGGCACCCCTCTGTTTCCAGGAGAGGTGGATTGCTTCACCACTCGAGAGGAGGGTCTCTCCTTGTCTCAGTCCCTTCTCCTTTGGTCTGACACCATGGATGACTCTGACTGGTGCTCTCCACGTGATAGCTGCCTGCCTTTGTATGGGAGGGGGAGGGGATCTGTTGGGAGCCGTTTCCCCCTAGAGATCATTGCAGGGACCATCGCCCTGGGGAGACTGCGGGGAACCCCACACCCATGGTTGTGCTGGGAATGGTTCTGTTGCCCCACACCCAGTTGAAGGTGTTAATGGAGAAAAATAAAATAAATAAAATAAAAAAAGAAAATTCAAGATTAATAAAGCATTATGCAATCTAAAAAAAAAAAACATCTACGTGTTCCTATTACCACTTCTAATCAATTCATTAAAGAGTACTTTCTATTCAGTATGGCTCAGGTTTCCTGAATATTGCCTTTCTCAACAGATTCCATTACTTCAAATAATATATTTTCATCAAGTGGGTATATTCCCTTCATTAATACATTTTCCAATAGATATTAAATTTTAAGAAGAAAGTAGTCACCTGAATTTAACATTTTATGCAAAAACTGGCATATTTCTTTTAAAATAGTTAAATTAATGAGTGAATTAAATGAAAAGCTTGAGTATAAGTGATCTTGATGATAATGGTGTTGTAAAAATTAGTAAAACGATGTGGAAACTTCAGATATATGGACAATAAATCATATTGTCATGCTCTTCTTCAGACTATGTCCTAAGTTTAGCGCAAGCACTTCAATTTCCATACACACATACACACACATACACAGAAAATGATATATTAGAAAACTGAAAAATGTACCATATATAACTAGGCATAGGATGAGAAGTTCTATATAGCTTATGTTTATTATTCAGAAATGCTTCTGGTACTATGAAGTCTGGACACATTTAATTTGTCTGAAATTACCTGCTACCTTGAAAGCGATAAAGTGAAGTTGATTGTTTTTAATTCTTTGTTCTTTGAGGACCACTCCACCCAGCTCCCCAAAAATATACATGGTGACGTATTCTTAAGAATATCCAGTCTTAGCTTTCCTTCGTTCTAGCCAACTTTCCTTAACTTAAATTATCACATCTATTTCTGTGTATCTTTTCTTTCTTATTCTGTGTCTGGCTCTGTAGCTGGGTGGCTGGCCCCTTCTTTTCTCACTTCTTGATCTTCTACCTCTTTTTCCTCAGATTTCTTCTCTTTTAATTCTCTCTGCCTGCCAGCCTCA
The DNA here is from genome assembly GCA_902806775.1 of Microtus agrestis. Lineage (NCBI taxonomy): Eukaryota > Metazoa > Chordata > Mammalia > Rodentia > Cricetidae > Microtus > Microtus agrestis. The sequence continues at coordinate 6,267 of CADCXT010004337.1, read as the reverse complement.
CCTATTCTTTTTCCTGCCTTGCTACTGTCTGCTCAACTTTTATTAACCCAATTAGGGTTTTAAGCAGGTAAAGTAACACAGCTTCACAGAATTAAACAAATATAAGATAAAAGAATATAACACACCTTGGTACCATTAAACAAATGTTCCCCAGCATAAACAAATGTAACACATCTTCAAATAATATTCCACAACAAAGGAGCAGATATACAGTTAAAAATTCAGGGAACAGAAGGACTTTTTAGAGGTCAAATTATGTGGGAAAGCATAATTTGCTTAAATTATTTAACATAATTCAATCATTATTATAGTTAACACTTAAAAAAAAAAAACAGGGAAACAAGCAAAATCCCTGCCCACCTATTTCTGAAGCTGACTGGTCATCCAGATTTTGGATGGAAGAGGGTACTCCCCCCTTTTTATAAGCTTTCTGGTTTCTGGCCCCATCCACCTATGATCTCAGACGATGGACCAAAATGTCCTTATGACATCACTTCTGTTTCTTCTGGAACTATCAGAATTCAGTTGCAGCGACCAGTGGGACTGAATCCATGACTCCTGCAGAAGAGGCCTTGATCCACCCACAATCACACCAGGAGAAAAGAACCATTTTAAATATGCCAGAACATTTTGTTATTTATTTTTTTTTAGCAAAATCTGCACTCAGCAGAAGGTATTTTCACAGATTGTTTAGACTGAAATCAGTCTCAGTAAAGGACAAGCTCAGGTGAAGCCATCTTACCCAAGTTAGGTGTAAAAGGATGAACTTGCATAGTACACAGACTGGACTCCCAAGCTTATTACATGACTGAAACTTTTGACATCTCATGTACTACGTAGATATTCGGTATTTCTTGTCTATAAAAGATCTATTTCCAGCAGCTCATTTTCAGCAGTACTTCATTTTTAGTTATCCATGAAAATTGCAAGGGAGATTAAAAGGGCAATATCTTTATCATCATCATCATCATCATCATCATCATCATCAACAACAACAATAACAACTACACATTCTTAAGGAAAGAATAAACATTAAAACCACATTCAGATATATAAGAGGGTTGCTACAATTATTTTCAGAGGAATTTTATCATTCTAGTTAATGAACTAAAGGATCTAGTCAGTAAAGAACAAACATCATGTAAGGAGCAGATGAGCAATGCTAGTAGATTAATGGAAATTCTAGAAGAGGTAAAAACAAATGAACAACAACAAAAAAAAAACCACTGAAGATCAAAATTATAGTAAGAGAAATGAAGATGACTTTAGCCAGCTCGTTAGAACAGAACACAATAATGGAATAGCCTCCTTTGAGTTTCCCTCAATAGAAACTCCCAGATTTGAAACGCAGAAGGAAAAAAAGGAGATTGAGAAAGATTGACAGGAGTACAAAACAACTGGAAGTTGTGGGACAACTGCAAAGTATAGCGTAAGTTCATCGGAAACACAAAAAGATGAGAAAGAAAGGAAGAGAAATTTGAAATAATGATATAAAAAATTCCACAAGTTATTATTTGGTACTACCTGACCAATCCTGGAAGTTCAGAAAATACCAAATAACTGGTCCTGGAAAGATGTCTCAATGAATAAGAACGCTTGTTTTTACAGAGAACCCAGGTTCAAATCTTAGAACCTACATGGTGGCTCATGACTGTCGAACTCCAGTTCCAAGGCATCTAATGCCCTCTTCTAAATTCAACGGGTACCATATTTACCTGTAATACATATCTATATATGCAGGCCAAATACTCATAAAATCAAATAAATGAATCTTTATAAAGTACTGAGTAGTCCAAAATCCTAATATGCTAAGGATATTATCTTCAATAATGAGAATATCAGTAATAAAAATAAAAATAAAATACTGAGAGAAGATAGTAAAAAAAAATAAGTTACTATTTCTAGGGGTGAAGGTAGTCTTTATATTTAAGTTCTCTCTAGAAATTATACAAGACAAGCTGAGTAAAATATTTAATGCTCCGAGAAAAATGAGTTAAATTTCTATACTCTGAAATTATTATCTAAAAGTAAAGGAGAAAAAAATAGAAATTTTCAGAATTAAACCAAAACTGCAAGGCTTTTGGCAGATCAAGAAATATGAGAAGTTCCTCAGAGGCAAATGTCAGAAACTGGGATCTAAATGAAAAGAAAAATGCCAGAAAAAAGAATAAAAGAAAGTAAAATAAAATAAAATCATGTATTTGTAAAGTACTCAGCTGATATAGTAATTCATTCAAAACAGAAGCAGACCTGAATTAGAAAATGTATGTGTTTGCTACTGTAGTCTTTTTAGAAAATTATTTTCTTTAGTTTGGGGGATTATAATATAATCATATAATTTCCCCCTTTCCATTCTTCCCTGAACTCCTCCTATATACTGTCTTTGCTTTCTTCAATGCCCTTGTCATCTTCTTCATTAATTTGTCTTACATACATAATATGTATGTACATATATATTCCTAAATGCTTAATTAAGTACAACCTGCTCATTCTGTAAATGTCACTTGTCTGTGTCTTTAAGACCAACCATTCAATATTAGATACCCAATGGCTTTGCTTTTCCCTGGAGAGGGCTGGTTCCCCTGTCCCTGGAGAGGATCTTTCCTCCGCTCTTAGCATTCCTTTGTTGTTCTTTTTGTAGGATTGAGTTCTCTGGGGCTCCCTCTACTCCTTCACTTCAGTCAACATTATCATGTTTATTGTTTCTGTCTTTGACTTTTTATCAATAAGTAGAAGGGACGACGGTGATTGTATAAGGAAGAGAGGGAGGAATTGAACATATTTGACTGTTACAATCAATTTGTGTATTCACCACAAGCCAATTTCTTTTCAACCAGCAATATGGTATTGATACATTTTGAAGGCATGGTATCACCAGGCTCTCATTTTGTCTTTCCTTAAGCCCCTCAATTCTTTATAAATATTGTCATAGAGTAAAGTAATATACACCCCATGGAAATAAATGGTCAATGGTACCAATTATTATTAGGCTGATTTTATCTCTTAAAGTAGTAGTTTTTTCCCAGGGACTTTATTTTGTTTAAGTAACTGACAAATGCATCTGATTTACAAGTTAGAGGTTGGGTAATGGTACACTTTTGTTCCTTATCAGTGAGGATCCTGCTAGGTAAAAGGATTATAATGGACTGAACTCTAGGGAGCAACATTCAGTTATCTGTTAAACTTGCAGGTGATGCCTGGTGTCAAGACTCCTCCTAAAGAGCACATATATGACTCAAGTCCAATTTCCCATTAGTAAATAAAATTCTGTGGTTTTGGTCTTCAGTTTTATGAGCTGGTAACCCTAGTGCCCTTCAGGGTTGTTAATATCTAAGTGATGACCTAAAAAAGAAACATTGCTATTAGTCACATCAATAAAGTAGTAATGCTTATATCAATATTTAATTAAATTGATAATATATATAAAATGTTTACTGTATATTTATGTCTAAGTAAAAAGTTAAAGTTCCTGGCTAGTTTTACACCAATTTGACACAAAATAGAGGCATTTGGAAGGAGGGAGCCTCAAATGAAGAAATGCCACCACCAGATTAGCTTCTGGAAAAGCCTACATTTTCTTAATTAGTGATCTCTGAGGACCAAGCCCATTGTGAGTGATGCCAGTCCAAGAACATGGCCATAGAATCCATAAGACAGCAGGCAAAGGTGTTTCCCTGTGGAAAAGTAGTTGTCTGTGGATGATGGTTGAGCCTTGCTCCAAAATCCTAAAGGTCTCCTCAATGCTTCTGCAGTGTGGTTATGATAGTAGAAATCAAGCGATACTTGAATCATATTTTTGATCCTAGGAAGAGTGGTCATACCCCCAATTTTCTATAAGTACCATGACAGAAAACTAAGATAGAGGCATTTTTCCTTCATTAAACCTGTTTACACCGAATATTAAATCATTAGAAAAGTGTTAAGCCTTTTTTCAGAGAGTTCAAATGAAGCTTTCTTCTCTATCAAGCTTTTAATTCTGTAATTGAAATATGGGATTGTAGATAATTCTAAGAATTCCAACATCAATTGTCAATTGTCCTTCCCCTCTACTTCATTTTTTATTAACAAAGAAATATATATATATACATATATATATATATATAATTGAAATTGGGACTGAAAGATAGCTCAGCAGGTAGATTGCTTGATGAACAATTGTGAGAACATGTGTTTGAAACCCCAGAAGTCCTGTGATGTCAGGTGCGGTCGAGCATGTCTGTAATCCTAATACTCCTATGGAGAGATGTGAGGTAGAAACAGGGCAACCACGAGAGCTCATAGGCCAACCAGTGCATTTGCATCTGTGGAACCAAGAAAAGCTTATCTCAAAGAAGGCAGAAAATGAGAAACGATACTTGAGAATATCCTCTGACCTCTACACCTGTGCTGCGAGACATGAATACCCACACTCATACACAGGAATGCACACACACACACACACACACACACACACACACACTCCCAAGACATACCTGTGCACATAAATAAATGACAAGTGAGGACTTCTCAAATATTTTTATATGACCACCTAGCAACATGCAGTCTCAAAAAACAAGTAATTTCAGAATTAGATGTTTTCTCACTAAGAAATGTCAATTCTACACATTTGGCCTCCTCACTTTGTAGAAAAATAGTCCATTAGCTAACTTAAAAATCTTATTTTTTTATTTTTTCTCTTACGAAGTTCTTCAAATACCCAGGAAACCATTGTATTCTCTTGACACCTAATTAATAAACTCTTTACCTAGACTAGGACTCAAATCCAACCTCAACACCCCTGAAAACAGTGTTTAAAAATGCTACTTTCACCAAAGGTTCTTAGGACTCATCCCTAGTTGACTTTTCTTGCCTGGCTGCTCTGATTACCTTCAGCTTATTACTTTTACTTTTCTATTTTTAGTATTTCTTTCCTATTATTTTTGAGTGTTTTCTTTTTTATCTGTGTTTTAGCTATAGGCTAGCACGTTTTTATAGTCAAATTTTGAGCCTTACTTTTGTGCTGTACTCCATCGATATCCTCTACTTTTATAATCTTATTATATTACCTCAAGGAATCAAATATGACTAAATTTTCCAGCATGTGTGAAAATGATTCACTGTAAAATTATGGATGTTATCTTAAATTTTCAAGAGGGTTAACTACTGTAACAGTCAGGTAACCTGGCAAATATTCTGTGAAATTCTGTATACAGAAAGGAAGTTAGGTTGAAAAAAGTGATGAAAGAAGAATTTGGAAGTAAATAATAAAACAGGAATGCCTTTTATTAGACATTACCTATCATGAAATTATGAGTTCATTTTTCAAAAATGGAAAGTCAAGTAGTAGATTATTTGACAGAAGCATGGGTTCTTGGGTAATGTGATTTAAATATTTTGTATTATAAAAAATGCTAAAGTATACAATAAAGGTAATCCTAAATATGTTCCCTGTATATCTTGTTATCATATTAACATCTCACAATATTTTTTCTTTAGAAAGGGCTTATGTTTTAAAAGGCATAAAAACTAATAGTAAAAATATTAAAATTTATATTCCAGGTATAAAATTCAGTTCCCCAAATCTAACAGAACAATGACAAAAAACTCTAAAAAAGGGAAAAAATTTACAAGTGCAAACTAAAGCAAAATTGCTGTGTTTGTTAATGATACCAGTAAGAGAAACATATGATATATAGCTCATATGAACAGTTTACAGTGCGTGTTCTGGCCAGAGGTAAGCAAACTATATACTTTAGTGGCCTTGTTATACTCCTCTGATGTTGCAATACAATTTTATTGGTGCTTATTCATAGCTATTATGTCTCTTAAATATAAGACTAGTAGCAAAATATCCAGCAAATGCTAAAATATTTCCTCTTTGGTTCTTTGCATATAATACTTCTTCCTTTGGCCAATTCTAATGCTATGCCAGATAAACTCTTTCTCTTTCTTTCTTTCTTTCTTTCTTTCTTTCTTTCTTTCTTTCTTTCTTTCCCTTTGATTGGGTGTGTGCTTAAATAGAATCTTTGGGGATTTCTAACCTTCTCCTAGAAATATTTGGTACCATTATATCCCAACCCACACTCTGGCAGATGCCTTCTTCCCCACCAAAGGCTAGGGAAGCTCTCTGAACCCCAGGTAAGATTGCCCCCTCCAGCCCACACCAACGAGGCATGACCCTAATCACCCCTATTTCCTTACCATCTTATTCCAAGCTACACTTCTTCATAAGTTCTTTACCCCATCAGAGGCCTATGCAACCTCCTGAGAATTAGGTAAGCCACAACT
>CADCXT010004336.1:0-21755 GCA_902806775.1 Microtus agrestis | reverse complement strand
ATGCTGGTGAGCTACTATTAACTGTTTCAGTGAGTGAACCCATCATGGTCTTGACCTCTTTGCTCACATTCTCATTCCTTCTACTCTTTAACTGGACTATGGGAGCTCAGTCCAGTGCTCTGATGTGGGTCTCTGCCTCTGTTTCCATCAATTGCTGGATTAAGCAACTATTCTATGGTGATATTTAAGATATCCATCTGTCTGACTACAGGGCAAGGCAAGTTCGGGCACCTTCTCCTCTATTGCTTAAAGTCTTAGCTGGGGTCATCCTCATGGATTCAGGGGAATTTCTCTATAGCCAGGATTCTTGCTACTCCCATAATGACTCCCTCAATCAAGATATCACTTTCTTTGCTCTCATTGCTGTCTTTCATCCTTCTTCTTGGCTATCCCGTTTCCTCAAGTTCTCCTCATCCCCCCCTTCTCCCCTCCTTTTTCCCTTTCACCTTCCCTTTTCCTCCACCCCCGTGCTCCCAATTTTGTCAGGCAATACTGTCTATTTCGACTTTCCAGGTTGACCTATATTTGTTTTTTTTAGGGTTTAACATAATTATTTACCTTCTCTAGAATCATAAACAATTGGCTCAATATCCTTTGTTCATATCTAGTATCCATTTATGAGTGAATACTTACAATATTCATCTTTTGGGGTGTGGATTACCTCCCTCAGGATAGTGTTTTCTAGTTCCATCTATCTGCATGCAAAATTCAAGATGTCATTGTGTCATTTTTTTAACCACTGAGTAGTACTGTGCAGGGAGCCAGTACATGCAGCCACCTTTACTAAATGGCACCTGGCTCCTGCAGGGCTGGAGTAAACAACTCCATGTGAGGTCTCCTGCAGGGCTGGAGTAAAGGTCATAGCCAGTACCCACCATCTCCAGCATGCTTAATGTCCTCAGTGTGCCGGACCTATCAGGGAGCTTGGAGTTGTTGCTAAGACACTTTGACCAATAGGAGGCCTGCATGTATCCCTAGTCCCTATATAAGCAGCTGCAGCTCAGAGCTTGGGGCCCCTCGCTTCCTGCTCTCCCTTCAACCAAGAGGCTCCAATAAAGCGTGATTTGGGAAGAATCCTCGTCTGGTGGCTGTTCTTTCCTGCTGGTCAGGGAGTTCGCCACAACTGGTGCTGAAACCCGGGACACTGGGACAAGCTTTGGTACCGAGTGAGGGGCCAAAGAGGATTCAGAACCTGACACGTGGAACAGCGACATAGGAAGTAAGTTCTCCAGGAATGCTGGGGGGTTGAGCCCTGGGTGTTCTGCTTAGCCTTTGTGGCAATGGTAATCTCTGTTAACACAGAGATTATTAAAGAAGGGCGAAAAGCATTGATAGCACACCAGGATAGCCTCTCAGAATCAGACTCAAAAGGGGAGAATTTAGATAGGCCTAAAAGAAAAATAGAAAAGAAAAAAGACAAGCTTAAAAATGTAGAAAACAGGTCCAAAAAGGAGGACAAAAAGGATTCATGTCCAAAGGATGGGGAAGAGGTGGGCCAGCTTTATCTGGTCCTAAAAGAGTTTGCAGATCTGTAAATTGCTTTCAGTGAAATTGTCATTTTTGCTGTGTTTCTTCTGCTTTCCCAAGAAAGTAGGGGTTCTTTCAAGATTTAAAGTTACAAATTTTTCCATTTGTACCGTCTGCTCTTGGGTGGGAGTTTCAGCTTGAGGTTCTTTCCTGCTGACAGGTGTGGCTTCAGGGTGGTCTGCAGAGATTCAGGCCTCAGGCCTCTTAATTAAGTTTATCAAGGGCCAGAGTTACAAGTGATAATGGTTAAAAATAAAAAACATTTCCGCCTTCACAGGCAGAGATGATGGGACACAAAACTTCTGTCTTGCTTACTTAAATTTACTCCAAGATATTTGATTGTTTTCAGATTCTGGCTATGATAAAGTAACTCTGCTGTAAGCAAGGCTGAGCACTTGGTCTTATGGTTAAAAGGAAGAATAGGATTTTAGAATGGCTGCTTCAACATCACACCTGACTTTTCTGGCTCTTAACGAGCTGTTACGGAGCACTTTGGAAAGGTTTTTAGCTGAGAATGACACAATTGCTTCTTGGTTTGCCATCTCTGGCAATCTTAATGTGTCATCCTGGGATAAGCTTGGTAGAGAGCTGAATTTTGCCACTGAACAAGGTACACTAAGGAAGGGAGTGATATTCATTTGGTTCGAATTACCTAGGCCTCCGTTGTTTGCAGTGGAATGTGATCAGCTGCGGCTCCAAGACCAAGGAGCTCTAGGCAGCTCCATGGCCAAGCAGCACTAAGGGTCTGCAAAGCTGCAAACACCGGGACTTGCCTCAGGACATAGAAATTTATGGAGATGGATAAAGCTTGAAAAGACTAGAGTAAAGCATTTTTGTTTTCAGCCTTACCAGAAAAAAAGCTGGCTTTCTGGGCCTTCCTGCCAGGGAAAACTCTGACTCTTTCAAGCAGGCAGTCTGGACTCTGGAGCTATGGATACATTGTTGCAGCTTGCTTCCTGGCAAGAAAACGCCTTAGGAGCTTTTGACTGTTGTTTATGGACACAGCATTACAGCTTGCTTGCTGGCAAAGACCTTAAAAACACCATAGAGTTGTGGCAAAAAACTTCTCCATATTCCTTAGCAAATTAAAGACCCATGTGCTCAAAAAAAAGGGAGAGATAAACAGTAAAGAGAGATTCAAAGAGTAAGAAAACCTCTAAATAGTTTACATTGTGTTAAAAATATATACAGGCTAAAGATTAAAGTTTTCAAAAGAAAAGAAAAAGGAAAAGAAAGAGAGTAGCCTGGGAGGCAGAGACAGACAGATCTCTGTGAGGTCAAATATAGCCTGGTTTACAGGGGGAATTCCAGGACAAAGATATACAGAGAACCTGTCTCAAAAAGCCAAAAGTTAAAAATAAAAGAAATAGAGGTTAAAATAAAGCCACGTAAAGATGGAAAATACACGTAAAATCTTGATACTGTATGTTATTATGCTCTCTTTGAATTATTTGAATGCTGAGGAAGGAGCAACAGCTGCTAAAAGATATTTGCTTATGGTTTGACAAAATATTGACTATGATCAATGTTTCTTATACTAAACAATAGGTTCATTGATAATTTTAAGATTGTTTCCTGGACAATTGCCTTTGCTCAATTCAAAGGCAAAAACAATAATCTTTCCCCAGATGATCATTGCTACAATTCACATAGCTGTATTTTACTAATGTTATAGCAAAAAAATCCCTTAAAGGATTTTATGCTAAATTTTACAAATGGCTCTTCCAATGGAAGAACTGCATATATGGCTAATAAAATATTATGGGGCATAACAAGGCTCCTTGAAAGCTACTCATAAAAGTTGCAGGCAGATCTTGATGCAAACGAATCTGGCGTGATAACACCAAGCTAACCTTTGCTAAGGCAAGGTGGAAAAGCCCTTGCACTGCATTGTGAAGAAAAAAAAAACCTGACCTATATATATTTGGGGTCGAGGATATGTTTATGCCTTTTTCACAGAAAAAAAAAATCTGAACCTGATGTCATGGCTGCAAACATTCCACAGAGGAGTTCCAGAGGCTATTGGAGAGAGGTCCTTGGTTCGGACTTCCCTGCGCCCAAGGAGAGAAGTGCCTCATTGGATCCCAGACCGCCTGACCAGAACTGTTGAAGTCCATCATGAAAATGACTCTGCCGCTCTTCAGGATGCTGATACTGCGGATCCTGTGGAAGTTGATCCCAAGCCGAGCGGAACAGAGATGGGGGATTCTGTCAGCCTACCCTAACCCCATTCCTAAAATTGGTCTGAGGACTTTGATGCCACCCTGGAGGACCTCAGACGCGCATCAACTAAACATTCGTAGATCTAAGCCTGGCAGAGGGACTGCAGTCCTGGATCTCCTCTGCCTTCCCCCTATTTAAGGATTGGGTGGGGATGGGGATGTTTTTTGCATGCTGCATAGGAGGGTGCATGCTGTGCCTATGGTTAATTTGTCGCCTTCAGGCTCAGGCATCCCTTGATAAGGTGGTAATGCTGCAGGCGCTGGCTGCCTTGGAGAAGGGTGATTCCCCCCAAGTTTGGTTATCTGTCCTCAAGAGTCAATAGTGACTGATGCTTAGCCTTTGCACACTCGTGGAAATTCTGTCCATTGCACCGAGGAAGGGACGTTAGTCCTTTGCATTCTGGTATTGCCTTTGGACCTCCATGGATCTTGTTCCATTGCACTGGAGAAGGAATACCATAGACGCAGGCCTCCCTTGATCGGCCCTCACATCATGAGGTAAAGACCTGATCAAAAATAAGACCTCTGACTTGACTTTGAGACAAACAAGAAGGGGGAACTGCAGAGAGCCAGTATGTGCAGCTGCCTTTACTAGATGGCACCTGGCTCCTACAGGGCTAGAGTAAACAACTCCATATGAGGTCTCCTGCAGGGCTGGAGTAAAGGTCATAGCCAGTACCACCATCTCGGGCATGCTTAATGTCCTCAGTGTGCCGGACCTATCTGGGAGCTTGGAGTTGTTGCTAAGACACTTTGACCAATAGGAGGCCTGCACGTACCCCTAGTCCCTATATAAGCAGCTGCAGCTCAGAGCTTGGGGCCCCTCGCTTCCTGCTCTCCCTTCAACCAAGAGGCTCCAATAAAGCGTGATTTGGGAAGAATCCTCGTCTGGTGGCTGTTCTTTCCTGCTGGTCAGAAAGCTCGCCACAGTACTGTAATGTATAAATGTGCAACATAATTTTTTATCTATTCTTTGACTGAGGGACATCTAAGCTATTTTCATGTTCTGGCTGTTACAAATAATGCTGTTATGAACATAGGGTGAACAAATGTCTTTGTAGTATGTTTGAGCATTTTTTGGCTATATGTCCAAGAGTGGTATTCCTGGATCCTGAGGTAGGTTGATTCCCAATTTTCTGAGAAACTGACATACATATTTCCTAAGTGATTGTGCAAGTTTGCATTCCCACCAGCAATGGATGTGTGTTCTTCTTATTCCACATCCTCTCCAGTAACAGCTCTTATTGGTGTTTTTGATCTTAGCCATTCTGACAGGTGTAAGATGGTATCTCAGAGATGGTTTGATTTGTATTTCCCTGATGGCTAAGGATGCTGACCATTTCCTTAATTGTCATTCAGCCATTTGAGATTCTTCTGTTGAAAATTCTGTTTAGTTTTGCACCATATTTTTAATTGGGTTATTTAGAAATTTTATGTCTAATTTCTTGAGTTCTTTATATACTTTTTGAGATCAGTCTTTTGTCTGATATGGGGTTGGTGAAGATCTTTTCCCATTCAATAGACTGCCTTTCTGTTTTAATAACTATATCCTTTGTTTTATAGAAGCTTCTCAGTTTTAGGAGGTCCCACTCATTTATTTTTGCTTATTATCTGCGCTACTAGGGTTATATTTAGGAAGTGGTCTCATGTGCACATGCACCGAAGGCTACATCCCACTTTCTCTTCTATCAAGTTCAGTGTGGTTGGATTTATATTGAGGTCTTTAGTCCATTCAGACTTGGGTTTTGTGCATGGGGATACATATGGATCTATTTTCATTCTTCTACATTTTGACATCCAGTTATGACAGAACCATTTTTTGAAGTTGCTTTCTTTTTTCCATTGTATAATTTTAGCTTCTTTGTCAAAAATGAGGTGTTCATAGGCATGTGGATTAATATCTGGGTCTTTGATTTGATTCTATTGGTCAACCTTCCTGTTTTTATGCTAGTACCAAGCTATTTGCATTACTGTAGCTCTGTAATAGAGCTTGGTGTCAGGGATGGTGATACATTCAGAAGTTTTTTTGTTGTACATGATTTTTTTTTGGCTATCCTGGTTTTTTTTTATTTTTCCATATGAAGGTGAGTATTGTTCTTTTAAGGTCTGTGAAGAATTAGTTGGGATTTTGATGGAAACTGCATTTAATCTATAGAGTGATTGTTGTAGGATTGCCATTTTCACTATGTTGATCCTACCTATCTAAGAACATGGGAGACCTTTCCATTTTCTGCTATCTTCTCCAATTTCTTTCTTCAAAGACTTTAAGTTTTTGTCTAATAGATCTTTCACTTCTTTGGTTAGTGTTACCCCAAGATATGTTATTTATGTTATTTGAGGCTATTGTCAAGGGTGATGCTTCTCTGATTTCTTTCTCAGCTTCTTTATCATTTGTATATAGGAAGGTTGCTGATTTATTAGTTGATATTGTATCCTGCCACTTCACTGAAGGTATTTATCAGTTGTAGGAGTTCCATGGTAGAGTGCTGGGATACTCTATATATTATAATATCATCTGCAAATAACAAAAGTTTGACTTCTTGCTTTCCGATTTGAATTCCTGGTATTTCATTTTGTTGTCTTTTTGCTTTAGCAGAACTTCAAGAACTGTGTTTAAGCCTTTTCTTTTTCCTGATTTTAGTGGAATCACTTTGAGTTTCTCTCCATTTAATTTGAAGTTGGCTGTTGACTTGCTTCATATTGCTTTTATTATGTTTAGATATGTTCCTTGTATCCCTTATCTCTCCAAGACCTTTATCATGAAGGGGTGTTGGGTTTTGTCAAATGTTTTTGTTCAGCATCTAACGAGATGGTCATATGTTTTTGTTTCTTTCAGTTTATTTATGTGATGGATTACAATGATAGGTTTTCATATGTTGAACCATCCCTGCATCTCTGGGATAAAGCCAACTTGATCATGGTGGATGATTTTTTTTGAAGTGCTTTTGGATTCAGTTTGTCAGTATTTTATTGAGTATTTTTGCATCCATGTTCATGGGTTAAGTTGGTCTATAATTCTCTTTTTTGGTTGAATATTTGTGTACTTTTGGTATCAGCGTAACTGCAGCTTTATTAAAAGAGTTTGGCAATATTTATTCTGTGGAACACTTTGAAGACTATAGGCATTAGCTCTTTTTGGAAGTTATGGTAGATGTTTGCACTAAAACCATCTGGCATGGTCTTTTTTTTTTTAAGGTTTGTGATGTCAACTTCTATTTCCTTACAGTTTATAGGACTATTTAAATTGTTCATCTGGTCTTGATTTAATTTTGGGATATGGTATCTATCTAGAAAATTGTCCATTTCTTTTACATTTTCCAATTTTGTGGAGTACAGAAAAAGATTTTTCAGAGCTGATTCTTTGTTTTACTAAGAAGTAGAGTGTGTGCCTAAATGATGTTGGGTTTTTTGTCTTTTATTTGTTTATTTATTTACTTTTTATTTTTAGTCTACAGGGATATCTTATTTTACCCACTTCAAAGCCAACATGATTTTACACATACATTTATATATGTGGAATACAGGGAGTCAAATCAAATGATATTCATTTGATAAAGAAGATGTATGGGAAATATTTTTCAAGTTTTTAATATGGAAAATACTGTTTTCTCTCATAAAATACATCCTGACCACAGTTTCTCACCCCTCAACTCCTCCCAACTATCTCTACCTCCCCTGAATAGTCCCCCCTCTGCTTCCCTTGAGAAAAAAGCAGGCCTCAAGAGACAATAACCACACACGGCAAAACAAGATACTGTAAGATAAGACAAACGTTCACTGAATCAACCAAGCAAGGCTCATATGTTTTCACAGAAACTGAAACAGCAAGCACAGGGCCTGCATGAGTCTTATCCAGTCCCCTGTGTATATGTTATGAGTATTAGTTTAGTTTTTTTTTTTTGAAATTCTAACAGTGGGAGTGGGTGTGTCTCTGTCACTTTTGCCTGCTCTTCAGAATTTTTCTTTTATTAAGTTGTCATGTCCACCTTTGTGTTGGTGTCCTCCATCCCCGCTGACTCGTACAATCTTTCCCTCTTCTCTTCCACAGTATTTACCAGGCTTCAAGGGAAGGGACTCAGTGGAGACCTCTAACTTAGACTCTCTCTCTCTGAATAGTGTCTGACTCTGGGTCTCTGCATCCACTCACATCTGCTGCCAGAGGAAGCATCTCTAATGATGAGACAAGCACCAAATGATCTGTGAGTATAGCAGAACAGTATTAGGAATAATTTCATTAATTTTTCCACTTGCATTTGTTTCTGTCTGGGATCTCTGGGTTATCCAGTCTCTGGTTCACAGCCATCCAAGCAGTGCAGAGCATGGCCATCCTCTCATGACATGAGCCAAGAGTTAAACCAGATTTGGTTGATCACCTCTTCAAGTTCCGTGCCACCAGAGCCTGAACACATTTTGTAGCCAGGACAGATTGTAGGTCAAGAATTTTGTGACTGGATTGATATGCTCAGGTTTCTGTTTACATAACCTGAAGAGTACTTTCCCTCAGGAAAGAGACTCAAGTTTAAGGCAAAAGGCTCCATGTATGTCTTTGGCAAAAGGGCAACACTGTCAGATTTTGAAAATCTTCTCACTGTCATAGCATTAGGCTAGATTTTTTAGGGACCTCCGTGGGACCCACTTTTTCAAAAATACAATAGAATGTTCCTTTTTCATACAACTGGGAACCTTACTTAGCTACAAAATACGGCCAGTTCTGTCCTCATTAGAGTCACCCGCATATATTGCAGGAAGCGTTCACAGCACTAGGTTCCCGCACCATCATCCACATATCCCCCAGCTCCATCTGTCTTTCCCTGCATTCTACCTGTCCCACTGATTCCTCTTCTATATCCACGTGCCTTCAGTCTACTAACAAAATTTATTTTTTTTCTCTTCCCAAGAAGATACATCTGTCCTTCATAGATCCTTGCTTTTTACCTAACCTTTCTGGGTCTGTGTATTGTAGGTTGATTTTCATTTACTTAATAGCTAATATTCACTTATATGTGAATAAATACAATATTTATTTTCTGAGTCTGGTTTATCTCACTTAGAATGATTATTTAAAAAATACTTTCATACAGTTTTAGATTTCTACTAATATATATTTTAATTATATTCATGTTGCTTGAATATATGAAAATACCTACTGAGTTTTATTCATTAAGTTGGTGAATTATATAATTTATAAACAATAACTCAGTAAAAGTAGTAAAAATAATCTACATCAAACTGTATGCCACTATATTGCTTTTGGCACTGTCAGTGAATCTGGGGAAAATAGGTTTCGATGGCCGAAATAACCTTATTTTGCTAAAGAAACCATGACTTATGTGTCAGTATGCTGAAGTATTCTCTATAGAAGTCTAATAAAACAGCTTTCCCTAGAGTCATGTATACTGATGAGCTGAAAAGAGGTTATGATTGAAATGTCTTCTATAAAACAAAAGAAAAATACAGTTTAAATAATCACATTTCCCAACACATTTCATATATTTAATGGTACAAAAATAAAACTAACTCTGAGAATAGAAACTATAGTTCTCTAGATCATCACCAAAAAGTGAATACACCATGAACAGAACAGAACAAAAACAGAATACAAAGATACAGACTATGCCTAGCTGTATCCCAGTCATGACAATAGCCATGATTACATTTCTTATGTGCAGAGCAGTTTTCATCTTGAAAAAGCAGCAGCAATTCCATTCTATGATGCAAAAAAAAAGAAAGAAAATCAATCTAAGGAGTCCATCTCTGAGCTACTTCTCCAAGAGATAATTCTCATCTATATCTCTATAATTAGTATTGCTAGAAAAACTCCAATGTGCCAACAAACAGCAGAAAAAAGTTCCCTCCAGGATTAAGGATGGGCATGGCCAGGGCATTTCTGATAATTTTCTCCTCTGTGAGATTGTGTCTGTCACTTGGTTTTGTATTTCTTCCTTGCATTGTGTGAGCAGATTTTGTGAACTAGAAATCACATAGTTGTTTATTATCAGAGAATTTAAACATTATGTTCAGCAGCTGGAACAAGCATAGAATACTGAAATACTTGAGATCAAGTTCCTCAGATTTATAACAAAATGGTGGTAACATTCTTTAAAGTGTAGCAACAAATTAAATTTGTTGATTATGGCTTTAGTTCCTGGTAGTCATCATTATTATTAATACAATGTTCATTTAGAGTTTTTTCATAGTCTAATTATTAATTGAAGTACTCCTCAACATTGTATTAAAATAGTGTAGCTGAAAAGGTGAGTACAATTGTTTCAATTTATTAATTCTTGTTCATTACCATGGTTTTGCTACTGTGTCCCTTTTAAACATGGATAAATCTTTATTAGTTTAGATTCCATGTAGTATAATTTATCTTATCCTAAGGATCAAGAAAAATATAATCTTGAGGAGTAATTTTACATAAAATAAATGATTTTATTTCAATGTACCTTCACATATAATCTTGGGAGAGAGTTGGGAAAGTAAGACAGTAATAATTTATTGATTAATCAAGTGAAAATATCTTAAACTATTTCTGTTGATACAGAAGTTTCTCCTGCATTGTTGCACGCTGATTATGCTTTTCTGTCTAGAATGTGACAAGGCCACTCTGCTCATATTTGTATTATCTAGTTGTTTATTTTTGTCACCTACATGTTTCTTATTACTTCCTGTGATACTGAAGGAAATCATTTGAGGAAGTCATCTATAGCCTTGCCCCTCACCTGAGCCAGATGTTATTCTGGTCCATCTGTTCACACGTCTCTGCCACAATATGAGAAATAACTGGAGGCTGTGAAGGAACATAGTAATTAACCTTGCAAATGGCATTGGCATCACAACTGAAAGCAACACTTAGCATTGTGACTTTAGACAATTAGCAAAAATTAATCTCAGCTACTTTGCATAACTTCCCTTAATACTTTAAAATTTGGCTAATTATGGATGATGAAGAATTACCATGCTTCGTTCTATCTTTTTCTTCAAACTTAGCTTGGTCTTTTTTTTAACTTCCTTTTTTACAATAAATATTGTAGATGCCATTTCTGAAGTTTGAAATAGTACCTTTATTCCCTAAAGAACTAATTTGCTTGGAAAAGGATAATGGCTGTGCATATTCTCTTGAATGATAGCTATCAACAATTAAAATGATTATACTTGGTGTCAGTTTTAGCCATTTATAAAATATGATGAAGAATTATTTTATTAAATATCAAAAGAAACATTTAAAATATATTTCAAGTTTGTCCTTGTGGTTTATTTATTTTTGTTTTTACATCCCAATTCAAGATAATCTTTTTTCCCTTGTTCCCAGTACCTCTCCTCCACTTCCAATACATCCCATCAACTCCTCATCCTCTGTCTTCAGAAAAGTTAGGCCCCCTATGTATATCAGCCAGCCATGGTATATCATGTAGCAGTGAGACTAGGCACCTCCTCTTCTTTTAAGGCTGAATGGGGCAAACCTATAAAAGTAATGGGTTCGCAAAGCACGCATCAGAGTTAGAGATAACCCCTCATCTCACTGCAAGGAATCTCACATGAAGACCAAGTTACACAAGTGTAACATATGCAGAGGGCCTAGGTCAGTGCCATGCAAGATGCCTAATTGTCTATTCAATCTTTGTGAGTTACTATAAACACAAGTTTGTTGGTTCTGTGAGTTTTCTTATGGTGCTCTTTATGCCACTGGTCCCTATAATCTTTCTTCCATTTTTTTTTCTGCATGATTCCCCGAACTTGGTCTGATTTTGGGCTGTGGTTATCTGTATCTGCTGCTCTCATTTCATCTGTGAAACCTCTCTCATGACACATGGACCAAACATCATTCTATGAGTACCACAGAAGATAATCAAGGATTGCTTCACTGACTTTTTTGCCCATTCATGTGTCATGTTATATCTCTGTATCATGTTATATCTCTGTGCCCTGTCCCTCAAGAGTATGCTTCCTCTCAGAATATTGGTTTCCAACTGTGCCAGTCATTAACTGGTCACTCCCACAATTTCTGTGCCATCTTTACCCAGGCACACCTTGTAGGCAAAATGAATTGTAGGTCAAAGGGTTTGTGACTGATTAGGGGTACCAATTCTTTCCCTCATAGTCTTGCCTGGTTACAGAAGGTTGAAGTTCAGACTCTTTATCCCCTCTTCTAGGAGTCTTAGTTATGATCACCCTCATAGATTCCCGGGAATTTTCATTGCTTTGGGTTTCTAGCTCATCCCAGAGATGGTACCAAATTCAAGGTATCTCTTTCAATGCTCTTTCTTTCATCCTCCCCTCTCAAAATCCCTCCTGTTTCCATCACCATTCCCCATTCCAGTCCCTACTTTCACTGGCAAAGTCTATGATATTTATTCTTTATATGAGATTCATGCATTGCCCAACTTAAGCAATTTTTGTTACTTAGTTTCTTTGGACCTGTGGGCTGTTGCATGGTTTTCCTTTATTTTATGGCTAATATTCACTGATGAATGAGTACATGTCATGCTTGTCTTTCTGCCTCTTGGTTACATCATGCAGGATGATCTTTTCTAGTTCCATCCATTTGCCTGCAAACTTTCTGAGGTCATTGTTTCTAACACAGGTAATATTCTTTAGTGTAAATAGACCACACTTTCTTTATCCAGTCTTTAATTAGGGAACATCTAGATTGTTCCCAGTTTCAGGCAATTATGAATAAATATGCTATGAGCATAATTGAGCTAACGGGCTTTGGGGGTGGTGGGCATCCTTTGATTATATGATCAGTAATGGTATGGCTGGGTCTAGAGGTAGAAGAATTTTCATTTTTTTTCACTCAATCATCTGTGCATTTTTTAGATAGCAGGTCTCTCTCTCTCTCTCTCTCTCTCTCTCTCTCTCTCTCTCTCTCTCTCTCTCTCTCTCTCTCTCTCTCTCCACAATGGGCTATGGGCTTACCCTACATGCTCTCTCTTCAGGCTGCCACTAGCATGAGCTGCATGCTAGTAGCTGCAGCTGTCCTCACTCAGACTGTTCACTGCCTGTCCTCTTTGCTCAGACATGCTACAAATCACAGTTCACTGCTAATTGGGATTTCTTAAAGGGAGGAGTTAGTTAAAAGAGTTAGCTTTTTTTCCATATTAAAAAGGGAAACCTTATTACTATGGACACATTTAGGTCTCTGTATGATAATTCACTGGAGAGTTTGAAAATGGAACAACTAAATGAGGATAACTAATTTTCATGAGACTTGCATAATGTCAATTCTAACCATTATCAGACTTATCATTTTTGTTTTTTCAGTAAAAAAAAGTTATTTAATATGAGTGTGAAGGTACATACTTTAGAAAAACATAACAAACAGATCATAGAGATATTCAGCTCCAGACAGAAGAAATCAATGTAGAACCAATTTCAGCATTGCATTATAAGGACAGAGGAGCAGCCTAAGGTTTAATTTAATAAACCAACTTTAATTTATCCAGTCACCTTACAGGAACTGACAAATGATATACACCTCCAAGGCTGTGCAAGAGTTAAATGGACCCCTATGGAAATATTATATTTAAGGAGATTCAAGGAACTGATAGTCTCATTTGGCATGTGTTCTCCTTTTGTGAAGCAGATGTTAAACTTGTAATAATATTATCTCTAGAGACTGGAAAGACTTGGTTAAAGTGGTCTTGAAGTTTAGTCCTCAATTACAATGGAAGTCCTGGTTGAAAGAAGAGGCTAGGATCATTGAACAATGAAGTAAGGCTAGAGGTATTGTAATTTTCCAAGACCAACACTTCGAGAGGGAGATAATACTGATGTACATGATGACCATGTTCTCAATTTATGCTACACATCAGAGTTGAATTCTTGGGACACAATTGAAGAACTAGGAAAGAAAATTGAGTCATTTACTGAAGTTATAAAGAGCCTCAAGGAAGGCCTCATAAATTTCTTACAAGGACTGATTTCAGCAGTAAACTGAATGATGCCAAACAGAAGCAAAAAAAAAAAAACTGAATCTCTGACATTTGAAAATTCTATGGTACAATTAAAAAGTGCAACTAGTCTGTTGAAGGCAAGATTGGCACCCTTGGAGGAATAGACCTGAGATGCAATCAATATTGAACCTCATGACTATGATGATGAATGGATAGGAGAGGTGATTTACAGAGGTTTGAAGAAAAATTGAAATGGCAAGTGTTTCAAATATGGCAAGAAAGGTCACTTAAAAATGGACTGTAAGCAAGGTATTCCTAGAAACAATGTTTGTTCTAAGTAAGATGGCTCTCTCTTCTTGATTATGCAGAAGGTATGACAAAGGCAGGCATTGGATTAATGAGTGTAAGGAAATAATAACAGTAAAGATCACACTTTGCTCTTGGGGAGACTGCTTGAGGGGCCTCTTCTAGGTTCTCAAGACAAATTCAGTTCAGTTATTTTGTGTAACCATGAAGGAAACTCCTTAAAGCAATTAAAAAAACTAATGCCTAAAATAAGAAACCATTCTGCTCCTGATGATAGAAAAACCATAAAAAATAAGAAATTTAGAAGAAACCAAAAACGAATATTTTGGCAAACTTCTATAAATGAACAAAAACCAAAATTAAAAATACGAATAAATGATGATGTCATTGAAGGCCTTTTATTTACAGATGCATATGTAACAATTGAAGTAGAATCTTGGAATTCAAATTTGCCTCTTCTAGAGAGAAATGTTCAGCTTTTAGGGATTGGAATTTTATCTCAGATAAAACAGAGGACAAGATGGTTCAAATGCATAGAGCCAGAGGGTAAGACAAGTAAAGGTAAGACAAGTAAATTAAAGCCATATGTGGTTAACACGGCAATGAATTTCTGGGGATGTGATTTGTTATAGCAGTGGAATACTCACATTAACATTTCTTCAGTCTCAGTAACAAACCATACATTAGTACATGTTTCTGGAGAAAATATTAGAAGGTATTATAAAGAACAGTCACTAAACACAGAGGTCATATAAGAACATGGCACAACAGTTGCTGATCTTTCAAAGGCACCAACAACCCTACCTTTAAATGGTCTATGGACAAACCTGGGTGGTTTGCACAATGACACTTAACAAAAGAAAAACTGCAGGCTTTAGAACAGCTGGTACAGGAGCAGTTAAATGCTCAGCATATTGAAGAATCAACTATCTCTTGGAATTTACTTCTATTTGTTGATAAAAAGAAATCCTGACAGTGGAAAATTGTAACAGACATAAGAACTGTTAATAAGGTGATTAAGCAAATGGACTCTCTATAGTCTGGCATTCTTTTGCTTTCTCTATTACCTAAAGGATGACTTCTTATAGTTATTGATTTAAAATTTTGTTTATTTGCTATACCGTTATGAGAAAAGACAGAAAAATTTACCTTCACAGTTCCTACTTATAATAATTCTCAGACTTCTAAGAAATATCAGTGGAAGGTTCTCCCATAGAAAATGCTAAATATGTGATAGTCAGTTTTTGGCTCTAAGTTAGAGGGTATCATTCAGAACATGATACCTAATAACGTATATGCATGTGGAGATTTGGTTGTAAGAGAATAGATTAATGGCATCACCTAATACATGTGTTGTATGAATATAGGGCTTATGGTTAAGGGTAGAGTAGAGTGTATGGAACAAGATTTAATACCTAGTTCAAATATCCAACTTTGGTTGTAGAGAAAGGCTATGTCCCAGGATCTGATACGAAGAATTGCATGTATATGTTAGGCTTTCACTGTAGGAAAAGGGTAGTTGGCAGGATCAGAGAACTGAAGTGTACATGAAACATCTGTGTAAGACAGGCAGAAAAGACCTAGCTGGTCTTCAAGCCAGTTATGCGTGTATGATTTGTATGCAGGAGAGAAAGTTCCTAAAGGGAGATGATACCCAGATTTGTTTTTATTTACGTGTGTGTGTGTGTGTGTGTGTGTGTGTGTGTACAGAAAGAGAGATGAGAGAGAGAGAGAGAGAGAGAGAGAGAGAGAGAGAGAGAGAGAGAGAGAGAGAGAGAGAGAACTTATATATTTGAGGCTTTGGCTGTATGACAGGAAAAAATAAAGAGAACCTGATATCTAGCCCTATGTGTGTCTTCAGAGCTATATACCGTGGGTTTGGTTGTGTATTTGAAGGCACTTATCAGGAACTGATACTCAATCATAGGTAAATTTTAGTGTAGGGGAAAAGTGCAAAGAACTTGTCACCTACTAATTTATGTTTATGTAAGCTTTGTCTGTGAGGTGAAGAATCCAGTACATACAAATGTATAAATGTATGCATGAATGCATGCCTCTGTGTGTGTGTTTGTGTGTGTGTGTGTATGCATGTGTTTGTGTGTATTATGTTTATAGATGCTTCAGTTGTTAGGTAGGGATTGCCTCATGTTACCTATCACCACTCTTGTGTAAATGTGTGTCAGTGGCTATAGAAGTAGGCATTCTATGCAGGGATTCTGTGCAGTACCTCACACGAAACCATACATGGGGTGGTTGTGGCTATAAGGGTGGAGAGATCTTTCATGGCATGCTACCTAGCCCTATGTGGAAGATGTTGGTTATAAAGAAATGGGAAATTTAGTAGAACATAGCATCAGCATCTGTGGATGTATGTCTAGAGGGGTCTGACCGTAGGTGGGGGGATACCTACTGAACCTGACCCAAAGCTCTCTTTCTCTTGTTCTCAGGCTCTATTTCTCTCTCCCTCTCTGTTTTTTTCTCTCTCTCTGTCTGTCTCCCTGTCTCCCTGTCTCTCTGTCTCTCTCTGTCTGTCTCTCTCTCTCTCTGTGTGTATGTGTGTGCATGTTTCCCTCTCTCCTTTGGGTGTTTGTGTGTGTATAATGTGGCTATTCAGAATTGGGAACACATCAGGCCCTGACATCTATTTGTGTGTGCATGGATTTGACTGTAGGGGAGGATATAACTAGCTGAATTTGATACCTATTGTGTATGTGTGTGTGTGAGGATTTACCTATGGAAGGGAAAACATTAGGAACTGACATATAACATATTGTCATGTGTGTGTGTGTTTAGACTGTGTGTTTATGTGCTTGGTATGTTCTTTTGACTAGCATGGAATGCTGTCAGTTCATGATATTTTCCCACTTCATAGTTCACATACATGGATAGATATCAGATTCAAGTAGTTAAAGCATTCTCTAGAGTCAAATGCACATACATACATACACAGAGTGAGAGGGAGAGAGAGAGAGAGAGAGAGAGAGAGAGAGAGAGAGAGAGAGAGAGAGAGAGAGAGAGAGAGAGAGAGAAGTAAAGGTCTAAGGATCTACTGGGTATCCAATACTGAAGAGTTAAATTTACAGACAAACACACACAGAAGAGAAAGGGTGGGGGGAGAAAGGAGAGGAGAGATAGGAGGTAGAAACAAAAGAGTCCCCAAAAAGGAGAGAGAGAGCTCAGCCTGTTTTCTTTCTGTATGTACACACACATGCCAGGTGTGGGGAATAATACACTTAGGTGCATATTGAGCAGTGTGTGTTAAGAAGCAGGGATTTACAACTCAGTTCATGTGGTATCACAGTTAGAAGATGTATACAGCTGAGACAAACCAAAAAATTGTATGTGGGTTTTTGAGAGAAGAATGGAATACACATGAACTTCTAGGTATCAGGCCTTGTTGGTTTGTATCTCACAATCATTCCTATATATCAAGTCTTTCTATATTCCCTTTCACTGTGTCTTGAGTCTTAGATGTACTCTTTGATGTCTGTCCTGGAAGGACACCTAGCCATTAATCTCACATTAATTGCTGCAAACTAAACTATACTTCAATCCAAAATGCATTGCAAGTCATCACATTCATGCTACTTAAAAACTATGCAGTCAATTGTCTGACCAGTCACTACAAGAACACACAGACTGTTCCTTATAACAGCATCATCACAACCACTTCTCCGCATATACTACTATTGATCAGGCCCTGCTGGACAATCCCATGTGCCCTAAATAGATGCTAGCAGGCAGGTCCTACTTGAACTAGACAGCTCACAACTGCTGCCATAAACAGCATAAACTGCTGTGTTCATGAGACATTGAAGAACATGTCCCTGCTGCTCCCACAGAGAATCTTAGTAACAGGGCTGCCCCCACTTCCGGCCTTGTAGATGCCATCCCCCACAATCTGGCTGCTGAACACACTCATGTACTCCTTTCCCTGCCACTATAGCCGGAAACACATTGCTTGGTTTCAGACCTTGCTGGACACTGACCTGAAGCTTGAATGAATTATTGTGTATCACATCCTCAGGATTCCCCAGTCCTGACCCGCATATTTTGTTTGAAATCAGGCCATGTTTAATAAGTTTCTCTTTCTACACCCGTACTGCTGTCCCAAAACATTTCAAATTCTGAGTCATGCTAACTCCCCTGCCACTGTCTAGTAGTGCATGTTTCATCAGAATGGAGCTATTTTGTGTATGGCTTGATGCCTATGAATTTCTACACACACAATTTACATGACTGAAATCTACACAAGGTAGTAAAATGTTTCTGATAGGAAAAAACTTGCTGATGTCTGTGACAACTGTGTCTACTGGAACCTTAACAATAGCAGTGCTTGTTTCCCAGTAGTGTATATTAGAGCTAAGGGTGTGTGTCAAACTTGGTCTCTTCCTGGCATGTCATGTAGGATGGAGGCTGGTGTTCAAGTGAATCTGATGTACTATATTTTATATGCTGTGTTTTAGGAAGGGGTTAATGTCCAGCATGGCCCAGTTATAGCAGTGGATCCTGACACCCAGAACACTAGGTAGCATAGGAAGGTGTCCAGCATAACTTTAAGCCAAGCAGTGTAAGTGTGTCTTCTGCAGAAGAAGGAGGTCCAGCCAATGATAATTCCTAGCAACTGTGCATGGTTTCACTGGAATAAAAGTACCCAGCATGGTCTCAAAGCTGTCTATTAATGTGGGATAGGAGGTCAAAGAGAAACCAATACCTAAAAGTGTATGGGTGGTCAGAAGACTGAGGGTATGTTCAAAGAGTTTGATGAATAACACTGTCAGAAGAGAGAGTGGAAGAATGGAATGTCAAGCCGAGCACAATACATACTAAGTATATGTTAGATTTTGGGTGAACTGGTATCAATCAATCAAGGTGTGATAATGCATGTGGCAATAGGTTGGCAGTGAGGGATGTGATGTCCAGGAGTACCTGCCATGTTAGTTTGTGTGTGAGCCATTTAGAATGTCAGCAGAGCCTGGTACCTAGAAGTGCATTTGGGGCAGCTGCAATGTGATGTGTGCTTCAAAGTTGTGAGTTTGTCAAGTAGAGCCTAATAACTATCACTGTATTTTGGTAAATGACAAGAGAGTGTCCTATATGCCCTGATAAGCAGCACTTAATGTGGGACTGCTGGGAGCCGATTTGAGTGGCTGCCATTACAAGATGGCATTTGGCCCGGCCTCGCTTGATAAATAACTCCATATTAAGGTTGCAGTTCTTCCACCAGAAAACAGGGTGAGTTGTTGTGATCTAGCTGCCCACACTCCCCCTGACCGGCAGGGGAACTTACTTGTGGTCTGTAATTGACAAGGATGTTCCCCTGCTTTCTTCAGGCTGGTGGGTCTCCAGAAAAGCAAAGTATCAAAGCATCAAAGTATCAAAGATTGCTAGGCAGACTCCCTATATAAGCAGCTGCAGCTCAGAGCTCGGCCCCTCGCTTCCTGCTCTCCCTTCAACCAAGAGGCTCCAAGAAAGTGTGATTTGGGAAGAATCCTCGTCTGGTGGCTGTTCCTTCCTGCTGGTCAGGGAGTTTGCCGCATGGGACTCTGTGGGTGACATTCAGTATCCAGACCTAAGACCACCTGTAAGGAACATGTGAGGGTTTGCTCAGCAAGGACTGATACCAGGCAACCAGTGTGTGGTTTGATGAGAAGCCTTGAATGGCTCAGTACTTAGAAGTGTATTTGAGTCTGTGTGGGTGGTGCTGTGGGAATTGTCCATCAAAGTCAGGCAGCTGGCAGAACAAGTGAGGTGGCGTGGCTGTACTGTCCCATGCTGGATTATACCCAGTATTGGATGTCATTGCAGGAGGATTCCAGGAGTGTTTGAATAAAACAGTACATGTGCGTCCTTGATAGGTGGTGGAATGTGCAACAGGGTCTGATACCTTATGTCATATCTCAATTGACATTGTGGTTGAATCAATGTGTAGCAAGCCTTAGAACCCATCATTGTATGTGGAATAGCAAAAGTGAATTGACTAGCTAGGCCCAATATCTAGAACAATTTTGTTCAGCAAGGACTGATACCCGGTTGTGATGATTTTCGATGAGGGGTATCCTTGGTGTCTTTAAATTGGCAATGTAGATAAGGTGTTATTGATGAGGAGCGTGCACAGCAGATGTAAGTATCTAGGTATCAGGTTCTGCAGCTTTCTCCACCTGACTGTACAATCCAATAGAGTGCTATTATCAATCACATCTGGGTGAATAGCTCATTTCCATCCCACACAATGTGAGAGCCCTCACCACACCATACATCACACCTCCATCTCTCCATCCCCACACAAATATATTGCTGTTCACCATGCCAAGATAAACTCCATATTCTCCCTGACACTAGATAAAATTAAAGTTTTAGACCCAGAAAACTATCTGTCCCATGCCATACACTGTTGTAGAGGAGGCCACTTGTTTGTTCCCAGCTGCTCAGCCCCAAAATAATCACACAGAGACCATATTATTTGCAATACTGTTCGGCCAATATCTTAAGCATATTTCTGACTATCTCTTATATTTTAATTTAACCCATTTCTACTAATCTATGTATCACCATGTGGCTGTTGCTTACCACGTAAAGTTCTGGCATCTATCGCTGGTAGGGCTACATGGCTTCTTTCTGACTCTACCTTCTCTCTCCCAACATTCAGCTTTGTTTTCTCTGCCTAGCTCTGTTTTGCCTTGCTCTGGTATAGTCTCAAAGCAGTTTCTTTATTAACTAATGGTATTCACAGCATACAGAGGGGAATTCCACTTCACTTCTCCTTTTCTGTTTAAAAAAAAAAGAACGGTTTTAATTTTAACATGGTAAAATTACGTATAACAAATAGGTATCAAGCAAAAATACAGTTACAATATTTCAATCTACTTTATCTTTTATCATAACTAAGGAAAACTATAACTATAACTACACATTCTTCAACTCCATCAAAGACTCCATAACGAAATAATATTACCTAAGTAATCCAGAAAGTACATTGTAAGCAACTTCCAAAATTCTGAAATTGACAGAGACATTTCACTAACTGGACAGTTAGCCAATGTTCTCCTGTATCATTGGACCATACATCTTCAGACGAAAGTCCTATAGTATCCAGCAGACTTTTCCACCAAGCAGGAAAATTTAAAGACAGTTCTGCCTATATTGGCAGTTTGTCAGTCTCTTTCTTTTGTGTCCTGCAGAATGTCTGGCAGACTCATAAAGCAGGAACCCTGAAGGGTCATTTCACCTTTACACAAGTTCAACAGTCATTTCTCTGTAGGTCCTGCATGTCCAGTTCATACAGCATAGCATCAACAAGTCCAGACAAGAGCAGTTTCTTATGAAAATGGCTAGCAAACTCCATAAGGAGCCTCTTCAATGCCCATCTTCCTCTTGAAGTAGATTGGTACTGCCAGGAGCAGCTGTGTCTCATTGTCATGAAAAGTCCTAAGATCTAAAAACACTTTAAATGACATATTCTGTAGGTCTTTGAAAGATTTGAAGAATGCCTATTTAACTGAAATATATCTCTGTATATCTAGAAAACCTAACTAACATGACTACAAGCTTGACTATTATGGATGACTATCTATTAACTTATATTTCTTAAATATATACTATATTTTTAAATGAGCTAGACAAACACAATACCTTAATCAAGATCAGAAATACATATACACAGTATAAGAAAATTGACCTTAAATTGGTATCAATAAACAAAGATCCTTACCTATGAAAATATCTATATCATATCTCCATTTAAATGTAAACAAACATTTTAAACAATATTTGGGAATTTGGGCATAGTTTTCTCCAAACCACT
>CADCXT010004335.1:0-115404 GCA_902806775.1 Microtus agrestis | reverse complement strand
ATTTTCAAATATCTTTTATATAATCTGTGTCTTGATTTAAAAAATAAAAGTCCTTTAAAGCCAGGCATGATGGCATATACCTTTAATTCCAGGATTTTGGAGGCAGAGGCAAAGACAGATAAATCTCTGAAAGTTTGAGGCCATCCTGGTATATATAGTGAATACAAGAAACACCAGGAATACATAGTATGACCTTGTATCAAGCCCTCTTCCAGAAAAAATAAACAGACAAAGAAGTTCTTTAAGGGTAGATTTAATTTTTATGAAGTCCAACTTGCAATGGTCTTCCTGGGTAGTGTGTGTGTGTTTTTTTTATGTAATGTGAATGAAATTCTAACCAACTTCAAAATCTAAAAGACTTTCCCTCATATTCTTAGAATATTATATTGTAAATTGATACTTATTTTAAATTTTAAATTCTGTATAATACAAAGTGGGGATCCAAGTTCATTTCTTTACATATAGATATCTAATGGTCCCAATTCAATAGCTTTATTACATCTTTATTTTTATTATATTTTATTTGTGACTATGCATGTGTCTATATAAGAGTGTGTCATGGGGGTAGGTACCCTCAGACACAAAAGAGGATGTCAGGTACCCTGGAGCTGGGATAACAGGCAGATGCCCTCTTATGGCTCTACTGCCAGAAGCACACATGTGTGCTAGACATAGATACACATGAATAAAAATAAAAATAAATATTTTTAAAGGAAGCTGGAGAAATGGCTCAGTGGTTAAGAGCATTGCCTGCTCTTCCAAAGGTCCTGAGTTCAATTCCCGGCACTCACAACCATCTGTAATGAGGTCTGGTGCCCTCTTTTGATCTGCAGACATACACACAGACAGAATATTGTATCATAATAAATAAATAAATATTTAAAAAAATATTTTTAAAGGAGTGTTGTGTTTTGCATGTTTAAGTTTCACTTTCATTTACTTCTGATAAATGATACATTTTTTTCTTTCGTTTGTTTTGTTGTTTTTTTTTGGGGGGTTCTTTTGGTTTGTTTGTTTGTTCTTCGAGACAGGATTTCTCTGTATATCTCTGACTATCCTGGAACCAACTTTGTAGACCAGGCTGCATGCCTGTGCCTCCCTGAGTGCTGGGATTAAAGAAGTGTGCTACCACTGGTTGGCTTGTTTCTGGTATATATTTTTTTGTCATTTCTACTAATTTCTTCCAGTTACGCAGCTTTTGCTTGCATTGTTAGATGGCCTAGTTGAAGTCTTTCTGTATTTATGACACAATTATTCATTGCTATAGACTTGTAATTTATAGGTTTTATGTCATGCTTCAATATTTTGCACGTTTCAACTTTTTTGCTTTAAAAACATGTGTGGATGCATTTATCTTTGGTGTTTTAATATTGTTGTACATTACTTTTAGTTTATCTTACTAGTCTCTAATTTTTTATTACATTTATTATTTTTGTTGTCAAAATTAACACATGTAATTATTTTTCAATTTTTATCATATGTTGAGACAGATTTTATTACCTAAAGAATAATCTATTGTAAACAATGTTTCTCTTTCTGATAAAAATATGTGTTAATAGGTGTTAGGTACAATATTGATTAAAGTTTGTGAGGTTCACTTATTCTTTAGTCCAGTTTAAAGCAAATGTTTCTTTGATTTATATAAGTGGGCTATTTGTGCTTGAGAATCATGAGACATTCAAATCTCCACAATTATATTACACGATTTTAACACTTCTTTTATGTTTAGTGATATTTGGTTTATGTAGCTGGGTAGTTTATGTAGCTGCGTCGCAGATGTACATGTCTCATGTGCTTTTCTAAGCATACAGGGTGCCCCACTAATATAAAGAATATTTAATTTTGAAATGAGAATTTTCAGAATGATGATGTATAAATGCTTATGACAAACTCATGATCAACTATGTCTTTTCCTTTTGCAACAGATACCTTACTTTTATTTAGCTAAATTGCTAATTAGCTACATTGCTAATTGGAATAAAAGCAATTTACTACATCAAACCTATTGTGTGGATGGTAGGTATATCAGACAAGCATGTTGTATAAGTGTATTTACTTTCTGAAATTGTTCTTAATCCCTCATTTCTTGCCTGATAAAGGCTGGGATTGTGATATAACACCTTTAATCATCATGGCCAGGATTGTGGAAGTCAGAGTTAAACTACTACAGTATAGTGCAACAAGGCTGAATGGTTCTCTTTCTTAATACCATGAAGTGTTCTAACAGTCCTTTCTAAATTTATAAAGCTTTCTTAAAGTGAAATAAGTAAATAAACTCAGTATTGTTCACCACACATTTGCTTTCGTCTTATGTCGCTTGTCACCCAGTCAACTAGAACATGATACCACTCTAAGCACAAAATATTGGTCCTATATGAGTATTGCAATCTTATTTAAAATTATACATGGGGCTTGGAACATAGTTTAGTTGACAAAGCGCTTCTTCAGAATAACAAAGCCTTGACTTCTGTCTTGAGAACTGCAAAAGCCAGGCATAATGCTTGGGTATTGGATATAAGAGGGTTACCTTTGGTTACACTCCATTTAATTTAAACCTAGGATATCTGAGATCCTTTCCTAAAAATAAAATAAGGATGAACTCTGGGTTTGATAAACTATCATGGAGTTCATCTCATGCTTCGACATGATTGATTATTCCTTTCTTAGTGGCTGTTAGTTGCCTACAGCTATTAACAAGACAAAATCTTTAGGTCACAGCAACTTCATCAGCCTCCATATTTATCCAGTCTATCTTGCTCACCAGTGTCTCTGTCAATCTCTCCAAACCACTTGCGTGCAAATGCTTCCCTCGCCCTAGCAGCACAGCATTGTCCGTGAGCTTACAAATTCTCAGACGTGTCTTGTTAGAAATTGCAATAATTGGAGGCTGAAATTTGTTTTGACATGTGTTCTAGAAAATTTGATATTAAAGTTTAACAAACGTTGTTTTTAAGAAAAAAATGTAAGCATTCACAAATAAGAATACACCTAATGCTTGTAATCCAGCAGTCTAGTTTCTTATATTGTGAAAGAAAACTCTTTAAAAAAAAATGTCCCGGTTTAATGCAGCTTTCCAGGGTGGTCTGGTAGCATGGGGAGGGGAAGAAAGAGAGGGGGAGACCATCTTTTCTGAGTGGCAGCCTAAATAGCCTGTGGGAGTGGCCCACTGCTTGGCGGGCTCTTTGTGACCCTCCCTGGAGATGGGTCACTGCTTGGCAGGCTTTCCTGGATGTTGAGTCCCTGACCAAGGCAACTCCCAGGCGGAGGGGGCTTCCAAGGATGGATGCGAGTATTGCATTCCCTACTCTTTGTTTAAGGGTTGACAGGGAGCTGAAGCGATGCTTATGACAAACATTTTAGGCTCCTTTTGGATAAAGGGGTGTTGGCCCAAGTCTGGCGTACTTCCTATGGGCATCGAAAGACATTTCATTGGAAACTGTTATCTCTCCTGTGCTCTTTCAACTAGAAAGAAAAAATTCTTCTAAATTATTGCATCAAAAGATATAGTTTGATTATGTTTTTCATGTTTATAGCATACTATGTATTCATGAAAATAAACACAAATTTAAAGCATTTTCCTTTTGGAAAATTCTATCTTACTGTAAGGCAGAAATATAATTCTTACTTTTTCCTAGCACCACAAAATTTATTGTACATATAGAGATATTTTACATACTGCAAAATTAAGTAAAGTTGGAAGTGATGGCTTAAATTTTATTTTCCAAGAATATATTTATCAAACATCCCTCACAGGTTGGAATATTTACATACATTAAGTTGCTAAGTATTTATAATGTATCACTGAGCCATCTATTTTGAATCTTATAAAATGCTTAGGAAAGACAATACCACCATATTTGTTTTGTTTTCAAAATAAATATTTATATTTTGTCATAGAGTTCTCCAACTTGGTGTCATTGTTTTGATTTTCAAGTGAGTGTATTGTACACTTATGACCTTTAGGGTTTTTTCCTCTGCTTATGTATATAGGTCCTTTGAGGTATGTGGAAATTTTTATTGGGGAAAATGGCATAATTCTATTTTAATCCAAATATATTTTGAAAAGATATTTTATGAATTATGAAAAATCTTCAAATAAATTTGTAGAGAAGTTGCATGTTCATAACATTTAGTATTCACATATATGAGGGTTGTTAGTAAGAAATATTTTATTTTATGTATAATGTTTTTGTCTATCTTGAATAATTGAGAAATTTATTTGGAAACCTTATTTGTTTATTTACAAACAAATTCTTAAAAATAAAATGTGTTTCCCATTTTTCTTTTTGCTGGACTGAAGAATCATTTAACATTTAAGTCTTAGTATTTTTGTGTTCAGAGATTTTTTTTTTCAGTTCACATGTCATTAATTCTCCTACGGAATTTTCATCTTCATTGCGCAGTATGATTGTTCCACCAGATTAACAAAAGGTTTTGGCACGGGAAAGAATTTTAATGTTTATAAGATTTTGAATTCATCATTTTTTTCAGTTGCAGATATACGTTTTGTTGCTAAGGTTACAAATTAAAGATCTTGGATCTATTTGTTAGGGAAGTGAAGCTAAAGCCACGTTTTCTAACCCTGGGGCCAGCTCCAGGAGCTTGTACTGGACATTAGTTTGCTGTAAGCTACTCATTAAAGTCAAAAGTGCTCTTGTTCTCTTTTATCCTTTTCACTTGCTTATCCTTTGGTTTTCAGTTACATTTCTCTTGTACAATATTTAATATCAACCAATGCCAAATGCTTTGAACTTTTGCATATGTAAATTAAGTGTACCTGTGCAAACTCACAGATACTTTAAACCCACCCTTGATGTATACAAGAATGCTGACAGATCAGTTCGAGAACAAAAGGTCAGATCACTATATACATATTCTTATATCATCTTGTACTTGCTGCATACCTTAACACAAAGTTCAAATTTTGATTCTAAATCATTTATGAATACATGACAAATATATCTCTCTTAGTTACATGCCATTAATACAGAGTAAAACTGTGTTATATGCTTCATTTATATATTTAATAATTCCAAGAATTATATAAATTTATGTTGTTACTGGATTATTTTTCTGGAAATTATTTCTTTGATTATGAGTTAAAAATCAAACATATTTACCCATCATAATCTGTATTGATTCCCGCAAACTTCACTGTTTGACAATTTACTGAGAGGATTAATATAAAAAGCATAAATCCTACAAAAGATGTCACCGCTGTAAATATTAATTTGTTCTTACAAGACATTTCCAATCTGTCAACAATTATACCTCCCAGAAAATGGCTGATTACAATTCCTGGAAATACCATCATTCCTGAGTAAAGGAAAAGAAAATTCTGTTAAAAAGGAACCTGCTGAGAGTACAGAAAAATTACACATATGTGACAATTTCTTTAATCTAATACAGATTTTAAAAAGAAAACAAAACATAAAACCTAGAAGATGTGGTATCTGAATAAACCTGGACTTTATGATATATATGATCTTGTGCATGGGAATGGAGTCATTGAAGGTTCACTGGATTCTGGTAGAGATATTGATGTGTTGCTGCAAAGCACTGACTATCCAGTACAGACTAGGAACTTAGTCCATACCACATAGAAGTTATTGAGCATTATTATTACTTAGCTATTCAAATGCATGCTTATTGTAAGAGACTAATTGAAATAACAGGCTTTCTCAAACAGTCCTGTGAACAAGAGTCAGATCAACCTACTCCCTGAGAATTCTCATAGATGGTCAACATGAACAGTCTAACAATGTGAGTATCCAGAATATCCAAGATCAGCTATGTTTTTTTTTTACTTTAGCATAAATTATTTGGAAGAGAAAATCACAGGGAGAATATAAGCTGAAAAATAAAAACAGTAAAAGAGAAGGAATAGAGAAACAGAAAGGACTCAGAATAACAAAGTGCACTCACACATTTCTACAATCCAATCATATCCAAATGAGGACCATTGTGCGAAGAAGTAACAGGTAGAGAAAAAATACTAATAACAACACAAACACAAGATTAAATCATGCCATAATAAATACATAACATAAAATGTTCAATTAAAATGGAAAAATTGAAAAATGTCATGCAATACTAATTTAAAGTGTGTCATATTTGTTTATGCTATAAAACATTTGTTTAATGATGAAAACATGTATTACATTCTTTTTTTTTTGGCAAGAAAGATTTTATTCTGGCTTAGAATTCCAGAGAGATACAGTGAAGGGAGTCATAACATCAGAAAGGAAAAACATGTCCAGGAAGATGATGGTCCACATTCTATTGGCACATAGGAAGATGGGAGAGAGAACCAGAGGTAGAGCAAGGCTAAAACCTCTCAAAACCCACACTTAATGACACACTCCATTCAGTAGGCTACATCTTCTAAAATTTCTATAATTTCCCAAATAGCACTATAAAGGAGGTTCAACTGTTAAAATAACGAGTCAATGAGGGGCCTTTCAAATTCAAACCAAAATAATAACTGGGTTGTCTTTTTGAAATATGAGGAAAAAATAAAATTTATGAATCAAATATGTTATTTTTATGGACACAGCACATCTTTGAATCTCATATCTAAAAAACAATTTTAGAGTATGTTTTAAATCTCAGGATGTATGGGTACATAATAATTGTTATCTTAGCCGGGCGGTGGTGGCGCACGCCTTTAATCCCAGCACTCGGGAGGCAGAGGCAGGCGGATCTCTGTGAGTTCGAGACCAGCCTGGTCTACAAGAGCTAGTTCCAGGACAGGCTCCAAAACCACAGAGAAACCCTGTCTCGAAAAAACAAAAAAAAATAATTGTTATCTTGTTTTACTTTTTCCATAAGACCTTGCAATATAGCTATTATTATAACTGCTATAATACAGGTAATTATATTATAGGAGAAGATAATAAGTTTATTTGGCAATCATGCTAAGAGGCTAACAATGTTCTTTTGGGACTCTCCTTCTTATTCAAATATATTGATTCAAAAAGAATTGCAAAATTAAATACCAATATGGCTGATCTTCTACTCAGTAAATAAGCTAATGAAGTCAATAAACTTTTCTCAAAAGAAGAAATGTGAAGTACCAATCAAACTCCTGACTATATTC
Organism: Microtus agrestis; assembly: GCA_902806775.1. NCBI lineage: Eukaryota > Metazoa > Chordata > Mammalia > Rodentia > Cricetidae > Microtus > Microtus agrestis. Next base: position 108,305 of record CADCXT010004335.1, on the reverse strand, counting down.
CCACAGGAATCCAAATCCTACTAGAGATATATTTGCACATTTTTATTGCTACACTGATCTCAATAGTTATGACATGCCTGATGCCTATCTATCAACAAATAAAAGAAATAGATATTCAAAAATAAGTTAACAATAATTAGTAACAATGACAAAAAATGAGTTACAAATGTTTCAATGAAGTTTAATTCGCTAATAAAGAAAAATGAAATCATGACTTTTAGACAGTGATGGATAGAACTAGAAGTCATTATAACTAAATGAAATAAGCTAAACTCATAGGGACAAAAATAAGTCTTTCATATGCAGATCAAATATTTTAATCCCTGCTTTTGAGTGTTGTATGTGTTTATGGTGTGTGTGTGTGTGTTTGTATGTCTGTGTGTGATGTGGGAGTGTCATATATCGATCTGTTGATTTCATTGGTTAAATAAACTGCCTTGGCCCCTGATAGGTAGGAATATAGGTGGGTGGAGTAGACAGAACAAAATGCTGGCGGGAAGAGGAAGTGAGGTCAGAAAGCATGCAGCTCCGCTCAGAGCCAGACGCCTCAGAGAGAGACACCATGCTCCTGTCTAGCGGGCAGACGGGATAGCTCTGCTCTCTGAGGCAGAGGGATGAAACTCCGACTCAAGATGGATGTAGGCTAGAATCTTCCTGGTAAGCACACCTCGTGGTGCTATTCACCTGATTAGAAATGGGTTAAGAGGTTGAAGCTAATGGGCCAAGCAGTGCTTAAAAGAATACAGTGTTCATGTAATTATTTCGGGGTAAAGCTAGCCGTGCAAGCGGCCAGGGTGTTGGGGACGCAGCCCTGCCGCTGCTATTTCAACATGTGTGTGTTAGTCATGAGACTAGGATGGTTCAAATGAATAGATTCTAAGTGAGGCAGATAATAGAATGCTTATTTCATAAAAACAGAAGGGGATTATTAGAGGTGAGAACAGAGAACAACAAGAGACGGACAAGCAATGGAAAAGGAAGGACTTGGGAAGTCAGATCCATAGGAACAAAGTGTAACTAGCATGCAATGAAATTGTTTCATTAAGGCCTTTTCATACACACTTTGTCCCTATTGCATTCTTTAATGTTGCTTTTATTTAACTCTGTGAAGCTGTGTTACTCTGCTTGTTTAGATTACCTTATTGGTCTAATAAATAACTGAATGGCCAATAACAAGGCAGGAGAAAGGACAGGCAGGGCTGGTTTTCAAAGAGAATAAATAAGCAGAGAAATCTGGGGAGGGCTATATCAAGAAACAGAAAAAAGGGGAGAGACAAGCTCAAGGCATTATCCATCAAGCTACACAGCCAGACACAGAATAAGAAGTAAAGAAATCAATACAAAAGTATAGAAAGATAAAAGCCCAGAGGCAAAAGATAACTGCTATATTTCAAGAAAAGCTGAGTAGAAATAAGCCAAGCTAAGGCTAGGCAGTCATATATAAGAATAAGCCTCAGTGTGATTTATTTGGGAGCTGGGTGGTGGACACTCTATAGATCAAAGAATCAAAATATAAAAAAGAAACAGTCACATTTTGGTGTAACAATGTGAGGCTCAAATTTGCATGGAGCCTAAGAAAGATTGAAAAGAAAAAGGAAAAAATAAGATACACCTCCTTTAAGAAGTTCTGCCTTAGAGTAGAAAATGTAAACAACATTTTCTCACACAAAGTAGAACCAAAAATCTAAGTTAAAAAAAAAAAACACCTGCCACAGTGCAGAGCACTGGCATTCCAAAGTTGGGAGGTTGAATGTAGTTCCTGGCCAAAGACAACTCTGACCAGGTCACAAGCTTTAGGCATGGCTCTTATGAGCTTAGAAGCATATAGAACCAGCCACAAGTGCCATTCCAAGGACCCAACAGAAGCTTAACCGTTCAAAGTTTCCTCACAAGATGAAAACAGGATAAAACTTCTATAGGAAAAGAGATTCAGATTAAAACAACAACAACAAAAAAACAAACAAACAAAATCAAACCTTCTGAACGAGTTCCAGTGTATTTTACAATGTGCACAGGCTTAAGAAAGACAGAATGTGGGCATAGACATCATAGAGAGAAAGAGATAATTTTCTTAGAAAGTAAAACTACTATAAAATAAAAAAGGCATGTAACATAGGAAAATGCATAGTTAATATGGATCCAATATAGCATTGTCTTGGTTCTGAATTTTCTGAATGCTGATAAGCAAATACAGCTGCTAAGAGCCATGAGATTGAACTAGGAACTGATAAAATAAACCAATCTAGATTTTTAGGAATGGCAATCAAAAATGTATTTGTCAAATGGAAGCTAAAAATGCTTTGGAGAAGAGGTTTTGCTTTTGTTCCCATAGGAAATGAGAGGCTGTAGATTCCTTCAGGGTTAATATGGATCATATTTGATCAAGAGAGACTTCCTGAATTTTGACAAAAGATTCCTCAAAGGTTACCACTGGTCTACCTTGGACTTGGCAATTATCTCAATTTTCTCTGGGACCCCTAAAGATGCTTCACACTCAGACAAAAGGAAGCAGTCTGAAGAGTATGATGCGCACATTCCCTAGAAGTGGGTGGGTACTCCTTGGCAATTTGGTGGGTTAATGATATTTGTTATCATTTAGGGGCATATAGAAATATAAGAATTTAGAATAAAAAGACAACTATTAATCTCAGATATTTTGCATTTTATGCATTTTTTATGTTGCTACAAATTTAAAATTATTTTCAATATATTGCATTTATGTTTCTACTCATATTTGAATATTGTGTTTATGCAGCTCCTTTAAAAATGTAACGAATAATTTAAAAATGGGTTTAGTAATTACTCTATAATAAACCTGTAGTCATGGTAGGTATGTTTCCTGGTTATATTTAGATAGATATTTTCAATAAAGATATTATATTTAGATAGATAATTTTCAAAAACTTCAAAGACCTATAGAATATGGTATTTAGATATCTAAGAAGTTAAAATTTTTCATGAAAATGAGACACATCTGCTCCTGGGAGCACCAATTTACTTCACAAAAGGATGATGGGTATCAAAGAAACTCCATAGGAGCTTGCTTTCATTGTGGCAAGACTAGTCATTTGGACAAGAAACAGCTTTTGCCTTGACTGCTTGACTGTGTGCTGAATCAAGTGGATACACAGAACCCACTGGAAATCAACTGTTGAATGTTGCCAAAACAAAGTGATATAGTCCTTCAGAGCTCCTGCCTAATGGAATAATCTGCCAGACATTCTGCACGTCACAGAGGAAAGTAACTGATGAACTCTGGCAATACAAGGTGGGACAGTCCTTCAAATTTCTTGTTTCACTGAAAAGTCTACCAGATCCTCCAGGCCTGTATGCTAAACATGGATGCCCCAATGCTGCAGAGTAACTTCGGCTAATTGTTCAGGCAGTAAGATGTCTCTGTCATTTCTAGAGTTTTGAAATTCCCTTACTATGTACTTCCTGTTTTCTTAAATAACATTATATTCTTCTGGGACCTTTGATGGAGTAAAAGACTATATATAGTTTTCCTTAGTTTTGATGGAAAATAAATTATAAAACTTTGGATGCACTAAGACTAAATAAAGGAATATTTTCTTCAAATTTGTCAGACACAAATGCATTAGACATTGTAAATGTAATCCTTACTTGATAATTGTTCTTATTGTATATAGTCTTAATATGCTTAAAATAAAACCTTTTTATTTAGACAAAAAGGGAATGCTGTGGAATATTTCTTTAAGATGTGTTGCATTTGTTATGCGGTGGTACATTTGTTTAATGATGAAAAGGTCTGTTTCATTCTTTTATGTTGCATTAGTTTAAATCTGTGAAGCTGTGTTACTATGCCTGTCTAAAACACTTGTTTGCTCTAATAAGTAGCTGAATGCCCAATACCAAGGCAGAATAAAGGCTTAGGCAGGGCTGGCACGCAGAGATAATAAAGAGGAAGAGAATCGAGAGAGGGAGGATCAAAGAATCAAGAAAATGGGGACAGGACTCAAGAAGCCAACCTTTTTTTTATATTGGAAAAAAAAGAAATTTCTGCCTCCTCCCTGCCTCCCATTTCCCTCCCCCTCCTCCCACTCCTCCCCGCCTCCCCCCTCCTCCCCCTCCTTATCCAGACCGAAGTGCAGTCAGGGTTCCCTGCCCTGTGGGAAGTACAAAGTCCTCCCCCCTCAATCCTGGTCTAGGAAGGTGAACATCCGAACTGGCTAGGCTCCCACCAAGCCAGAACATGAAGTAGGATCAAAACCCTGTGCCATTGACCTTGGCTTCTCAGCAGCCCTCATTGGGTTCACCTTCTTATTTAGCTTCTTTAGTATCACAGAATATAGACTAAAAAACTAAAAAAAAAAAAGGATAGCTTCCAAACTTTTGGTTGGATGTCCAATGGTTAAAGCTCTAGTGATAATATTCTTATAGGAAACCTTGAGCTGCTAGGTAAAATTCTTACAAAAAACAGTTTCCAATAGAGAGCTTAAAACAGCTGCCTAACAGGTACTCAAGCAGGTAAAGTATAAATCAACAGATAAAGTAATCAACAAATACAGTATATTAATTATAATTCAGATATGGCAAGTGTGTATATTAAATGTAAAACTTATTCTACAACAGTTTTATAAAAAATGAGGCTTATGGCTAAATCTTATCAGTTTTGCTAGTTAAGATATCAAGCTCTTAATTTAAACCAGTAGCCTGTCTGATATAAAAGGACAGGATAGAATCTGGAAAAGGGTTTAATAAAATTTTGACTATGATCAAGGTTTCTTATACTAAACAGTAGACTCATTGATAATTTTAAGATTGATTCCTGGATATTTGCCTTTGCTAAATTCAAAGGCCAAAAACAATGGTCTTTTCCCAGATCATTGCTACAATTTATGCACCTGTATCTTGCTAAAGCTATAGCAAAAAAATCCCTTAAAGGATTTTATGCTAAATCTTACAATTGGCTCTTCCAATGGAGGAACTGCATATATGGCTAATTATAATAAAAATTATGGAGCATAGCAAGGCTCCTTCAAAGCAACTCATACAAGTTGCCAGCAGATCCTGATGCAAACGGATCTGGCTTGTTGACACCAAGCTGACCTTTGCTAAGACAAGGTGAAAAAGCCCTCGCAACGCATCATGAAAAAACCCGACCTATATATATTTGGGGTCGAGGATGTGTTTGTGCTTTTTTCACAGAAAGAAAATGAATTCTGAACGTGATGTCAAGGCTGCGGACACAGAGGAGTTCCAGACTTCCAGAGGTGATTGAGGAGAGATCTTTGGTCCGGTCTTCCCTACCCCCAAGGAAAGGAGTGCCTGCTGACAAAACCAGCTACACCACTCTGCATGGTGTCATCCAGCCCCAGAATCCAGGAGACCCGGCTGACATAAGGGCCAGGATGTGCTTCATGTACCTGAATCCAGCTCGCCTCACCCTGGCTACCCCACCTGTCCAGGAGCACAAATGCTAAACTGCTTCTGCAGCTTGAACTCTGGTCTGCTTTGGAGCTGAGTTGCAGACTAAACATCAGACTGCTTTAAACTTTGGGACACAGAACTCATTTTAATTAAAATATTAACCTCTCTTCACTTAAGAAGGGGGAAAATTGGGGGTTCCTGTGACTGTTGCCCAGAGGCTGGAACTGGTGGTATTTGATAACAACAATGTATGTCATTGTACTCCCACTGAATTTGAGCTAATGATATTTGTAACTGCTTATAGATAATGGGTAAAGTTTGACACATGTTGTAAAGTGTTTGGTTTTAATGCATATGTTAAAAATTTTGGATTTTGATCCCTTTTACACTGCCCTAATTTTTGGCAGGCAGCACACGTAACTTTATGTGGAGTAGGCACTTAGGAAGGTGGTCATACCATAGGCCAGACTAAAAGGTGAATACTGGGTTGGGAAAAAGCCCTTTCTTCTTATCTGGAGATGGAGTTATTGGTGCCAAAACTATATCATTATATCTTTTGTTTGAGGAGCTCCTCAGAGTCTTTTCATTAATGACAGACACAGGGGCCCAATGACGGGAGTTAGTGTGGATCCTCGCCTGAAGAGCACACCATACAGAGGTTGTAGAAACCGGCTCAACATGGCATGGTTCAGGTATGAGGGTGCTCTCCACATGGCCTAAGACAGGGTGCCCTGTGATCTGCTTACTTTAATCCTGCTAGATGCCTTTTATTTGAGGAGCACCAAGGACGGGCGACTTATGGCAGGATAATCCCCCAACCTAAGGCAGGGCCCTGGGAACCCTAGGAAGGGTAAGGGAAAAAAAAAAGGCCTGGTCCCCACTCGACCTAGGAGTCATCGGGCACCCCTCTGTTCCCAGGAGAGAGGGATTACTTCACCACTCGAGAGGAGGGTCTCTCCTTGTCTCAGTCCCTTCTCCTTTGCTCTGACACCATGGTTGACTCTGACTGGTGCTCTCCACTTGATAGCTGCCTGCCTTTGTATGGGAGGGGGAGGGGATCTGTTGGGAGCCCTTTCCCCCTAGAGATCATTGCGGGAACCATCGCCCTGGGGAGACTATGGGGAACCCCACACCCATGGTTGTACTGGGATTGGTTCTGTTGCCCCACACCCAGTTGAAGCTGTTAATGGAGAAAAATAAAATAAATAAATTTAAAAAAAAGCCAACCTTCCAGCTATACAGTCAGTCATGGAATAAGAAATAAAAAATCTATGCAGAAATATAAAAAGATAAAAGTCCAGAGGCAAAAGATAGATTGGATAATTTAAGTTAAGAAAAGATGACTAGGAACATGACAATTTTAGGCCCAGTATTCATAATTAAGTATAAGCCTCCCTGTGATTTATTTGGGAGGTGGGTGTTGGGAACCCCAAAGACAAAAGACTGAAGTGTACTAGTAAAAGAAAAATAACCAACAACAAAATGAAGTAAGAAATAAAGGAGACATTTAAAAAACAAAAGCAAGAGAAATGGATAAGAAAACATAACGGAAAATAAAAATTCAAATTCAGGTCCAAGGTGGTAGAATAGGGGTACTTGGCACCAGTTTTTCCTCCATAGGATGGAAAAAAATTCTTCTCACCTTGCTCATTGACATTTTCAACTCTAGAATATCCAGAGAGATTTTAGCCAGGGAGATGATTTCACTTATTTTTTCCTCCATTTATTTTCATTTTAACATGGATTTTTATTTCTTGTTATTTTTTATCATTTTTACCTTATTTTTTTGAGTTTTCTTCTCTTCCCTGTTTTCCTTTCTAGGTTTTCATTTTACCTTCTTTTTATTTCTATTTTTATCCTTTACTTTTTTAACTTTTTTCTTCTTTTGTTTTTTAAATGATGAAGATTTTCATGTATCCTAGGCAAGTGCTCCAGAACTAAGTGACAGTTCCAGCCTTTCAGTTTCTTGTTTTATTTATATATTTTTATCATTTTAAAAAGTTCCCTTTCTCTCTTCTCCATCTCACAACAACTGGGAATTAACTCCAGGGTCTGATATACATTTAAATGTTATTGTGCCCCAAGTTATATTTTCTGAAGAGTTAACTTATTTCCTGTAAACCAGTCTTCTTGAAATCTAGTGGGCCTTCTATTTGATGAAATGGAGATAGTATACAACCCTACACCAATACAGATTATAGGAGAGGAGGCTTGATGATGTAGGATTCCTTTCTATACCATTGCTTAATACAGAAGCTACTTCAGCCCATGGCAGGGCAGAATAGAGCTAGTTGGGGGGAGCTGAACTGAATGCAGGGAGAAAGAAAGTAACATCAGACTGACACCATGTAGCTGCCAAAGGAGACAGACACCAGAACCATACTGGTAAACCAGAAGCTTCTTGGTAAAACATAAATTGATAGAAAATTTTAATTTAAGAGCTAAGAGCTACCTAAGAATATGCCTGATCCATGGACCAAACAGTGTTGTAATTAATGCAGTTTTGTGTGGTTATTTGGGTCTGGGTGGACAGGAAATGAATGCACAGTCTCCATTTATACAGTGATGCTCAATATGGATCACAGCTTCACATAAGACCTACAAAAGCTGAAGGAAAAAACAAGGGCTTCTAGACCCACAAAATTAGGAGCCAACCACAGTTTCTTGGTGGTTGCATTTCTTTTCCATATAGTCTCTGTTTTCTGGCAGAGAGCAGAGGCACGGCTCCTCTAAGAGAAGGCTTCCTGACTCAGAATTAGCAACAAAAATTGTGAGGCTTCTTTGAGAGATGGCTTGCTGGCTCTTTCAGGATGCTGGGCATTTAAATGGAGTTTGTGGACCACATGCCACATGCCACCAATTATGTGGTAGTGTTATGGGTCAAGTGCTTCCAGAATTGGTGTGACTAGAGAGATGACTCAGAGTTTAAGAGCACTGACTAGTCTTCCGGAAATTCTGAGTTCAACTCCTAGGAACCTCATGGTGCCTCACAACCATCTGGTGACTTCTTCTAGCACGCAGGCAGAACACTGTATACATAATAAATAAATCTTTAAAAAAATTGCAATCTCATTTAAAATGTAATGTATAATTATTAAATACAGATTAATAGACATATATAATAATCAAACTGTATTCATGTTAGTTGGGTTTTCTAGATGTTCAGAGATATATTTCAGATAGTGTTCTTCAAACCCTTCAAAGATATACAAAATCTGGCATTTAAAATGTTTCTTTTAAATATTTATTTATTTATTATGTATACAATATTCTGTCTGTGTGTATGTCTGCAGGTCAGAAGAGGGCGCCAGACCTCATTACAGATGGTTGTGAGCCACCATGTGGTTGCCGGGAATTGAACTCAGGACCTTTGGAAGAGCAGGCAGTGCTCTTAACTACTGAGCCATCTCTCCAGCCCTAAATAATGTTTTAAGAACTTAAGACTTCTCAACTGGGCAGACATGGCACACGCCTTTAATCCCAGCACTCACAAGGGATGGGTGGGTGGATCCTTTGAGGCCTGCCTGGTTTATAAGAGCTAGTTCCAGGACAGGCACAAAAGATACACAGAGAAAACCTTGTAAAAAAAAAAAACTTAGACTTTTCTCGACAGTGTGATATGTCTGCTTCTGGCAACACCAATTACTTCAAGGAGGTTGATTGTCATTGAAAAAATCATTACACAATTTGCCTTCAATGTGATAAGGATGGTCAATTGGGCAAGAAACTACTCTTGCCTGGGCTGCTTGGTGGTATGCTGTATAAACTGGATATGCAGAACCGACAGAAAAATGACTGCTGAACTTGAATGAAGAAGTTGAGAGAGTCATTCAGGTTACCTGCTCCATGAAAGACTCCACTAGACATTCTTCAAGTCACAGAAGAAAGTGACTGATTAATTGTCAATAAAGGCAAAAAAATCTCTTTCAAATTTCCTGCTTCATGGAAAAGTCTGCCAGATATCATGGGCCTGTAGACTGAAGATGGATGACCGAACATTACAGAAGAACTTTCTGTAACTGTGCAGGCAATGAACTTACTCTTTCAATTCTTGAGTTTTGGAAGTTGCTTACAATGCACTTCCTATTTACTTATGTAATATTATATCCTTCTGGGGTAATTGGTGGAGTTGAAGGCAGATAACTTTCCTTAGTTATGATGAAGATAAATTAGATATGAAACAAAGTATAAAACAAAAATATTAAAATTGTAATTCTTGCTTGATACCTCTTTTGTATATACAATTTTACTATGCTAAAGTTAAAACCTTTATACTTAGCCAGAAAAGAGGAAGATTATGTGGGATTCCCCTTTGTACCATTGGTTAATAAAGAAGCCACTTTGGCCTGTGGCAAGGCAAAATAGAACTAGGTGGGGAAAACTAAACTTAATGCAGGGAGAAAGAAGGTAGAATCAGAGTGATAGCATGTAGCTGCTGAAGGAGACATGCACAGGAACCATACCGGTAAACCATGAGACTTGTGGTAACATATAAATTACTAGAAATGGGGAAATTTAAGATATAAGAGCTAACTAGAAATATGCCTGATTGTTCGAGTGTAGGCAGCAAGGAAATGAGTGTGTAGTCTCCCTTTACAGCTGAAGTTAGTTCTTGGGCAATAGAGATCAAAACATAATTGACCACCTCTACATCTACATTCAACACCAGAGCGACAGCAGGGCAGACTGTATGTGACAGGTAAGTCTAATTATAGAATGTCACACAGTGAAATCTATGATTCTAATTGTTAGCATTCACCATGAAGCGCCTTCAGTTATCCCATAGACCCTCCAACACGAATATAGCAATCAACCTAAGAATTACTTGTGAATAACAAATTTACTTTGAATGGGGTCTTTGGAAGTCTGTGCATCCTAACTGTTATGGCTCCAGGAGGAGTCACCATTGAGAATGTATACCAAAACTTATGATGCCTCCTCATCTGGGAAATACAAATGCTGCAGAGACAGCATTTGTATTTCCCAGCCACCCAGACCTGAATAATCACACAGAGCTATATTAATTACAAGACTGTTTGTTCAATGGCTCAAGCATATTCTTAGCTAGCACTTACATCTTAAGTCAACCCATTTCTATTAATCTATGTACTGCAATGAGGCTCTGGTCTACTGGCAAGTTCTCTGTGTCCTATTCATTGGCAGCTATGTGGCATTACCCTGATTCTGCCTACTCTCTATATCTCTGTTCAGATTTCCTGCCTGAATTTATTCTGCTAAGCTACTGACCAAAACAACTTCTTTATTAACCAATGGTAATAAAACATATTCACAGTATACATCATGCTTGAAATGACAGAGTTTGTCCACTCTATCATGATTTGCAAAAAAGATGTTATACTCTGATCTTGGGCATGGTAATCCATGCTGCCAAACTGTGATCATAAACAATGAACATAGAAATACATTGCATTATAAAATATTTTGTAAATAAACACAACTTTAAATAAAAAAGAAACCAATTATTTCCAAGTCACACTGAAAGAATAATTCAGCATATTATGAAATCCATTCATATAAAATGAAGAACTGTCCATGTGAGCTTATGAGGAAATAGCAGTATGAAAAAAATATGAAAAGTAGCAATTCATAACAGATGAACAGTATGAGTTAATGAAGATAATTAAAAATAAGAGAAAGGAACTCAATAAAGAGAGATTATGAAAAAAACCCAAAGCTTCTAAATGAAAGCTTGATAAACCGAACCAAAACCAATTAAACTGGATATATATGGCAAAGAGCACCTAGAAGTAGAAGGAAGAAGACTTGAAGCCTCAGCTGCAGATCAAGTTCCAACTCAAGCTTAGTCTAGGCTGCATTACATCCCATCTCAACTAACAAATTTAGTCAAAAGCCTTACTAATAGATTAATTCAAACTAACGAGAAGAATATAGAGGCATGCTGCCAATCCCTGGGCCTCACATGGTAGAAGGAAAGGATACCTCCCCTAAGATGTGTCCGTACTTCCAAGTGTGGGTTATTGCAAGACATTGCACACATACATACATAAAAACAGAAATAGTAAATAAATACTACATATATATATATATATATATATATACATATACATATATATATACTTTCTCAAACTATGAGGTCATTAAATTATGTATATAAAAACACATCCATAATAAACTTGTCAGTAAATGTAAATGCAGTTTTGTTTTGTGTTTAGAAACATATCATGGAAAGTAAATATTCGGATATTTTATATAGGCATTATGGATATATTTAAAAGAAACTGAAATATATAGTGTGAGCAATAATTTCCAAGTAATTAACATGGACTAGATTAATTTGAGGGACTTCAGACTAGTGGGCAATTAGAACCTTCGTGAGAAAGTAATTTTTCCTTTAGAATACCAGATGTGAATGAAAAACACTAGCAACTAACTGAAAGACAGAGAGAAGTAGAGAAGAAACAGGAGTTACATGAGGGTCATTTAATTTATTTTATGTGGTTTTTGTTTTATATCTATTAAAACAATGTTATTGATGCATGTCCACTTATAATTTTATAATATACACTTATTGACATGAATGATCACTAATATCTATAAATCTTGCATTCATTGTCATTGTACCTAAAATTACTGTGGTTTAACCAGCATTAATCCTGGTCGATGTTTACATAGGCTATACATATATATTGCATCTTCTTCCTTTCAATATTTGTCTCCATATTTAAATAAAGCTTCATTTGTGCAATGTATATATTGCAATTTCTTCCCATTATGACAATGTTTAGTCTCTTCCTATATTGTATAACTTCAAGTGTATTTGTTAAATAATTTTCCCCTATACGCCTTAATCTTATTTACATACTGAATACTGAAGCAGTTCTTTTTTCTAAACTCTTTGCTAACACTTATTTTTACTGTCAACAGGAAGAGATGATAGAGATTTTATCTCTGACTTCAGAGCAGAGCACATTTAGCTTATGATTTTAGATGACAAAGACAATATTCATTCTACAACTAAGATCAAATTGTGTTATCATGTATAATAATAACCTCCTCTTAAGAAAATATTGAGAATGACGAGTGATTTAATTATTAAAAAATTTGAGTTCTTTAAGTTTAGGATTTGGGTTTTTCTTTTGTTTCTGTTTTCTATTTATTTATTAAAAATTTCCACATCCTCCTTTCCTCCCATTTCTTTCCCACTCCCCCTACTCCACCTCCCCCCTCCCTCTCCAGTACTAAGAGAAGTCATGGTACCATGCCTTGTGTTTTCTAGATCACAGTTCACTATGAGTACAGATATTGCCTAGCCCCTTTTCACATCTCTTTGTCGGAATTGTGCCTCAGAAAAAAATTGGTTAGAATTGTTGGACAATAAGGCCTTACAAAGTTCCCAAACATCCCAGATTTGCCCTTGTTCTTGCTTACTCATTGATTTTGACAATAAATCCCTGTTTCTGAAGACATTGATTTACAAAACATGGAGGAATTCAACTGGTACTGACATGGATGCTTCAACCCACGACTAGCTTTCATAATGCAGAAGGTCCTACACACGCTACCGGAGGAGAACAGTAGTTATTAGTCATACCGAGGTGTTAACTCCAAGAACTATGAATGAGTGTCATGGCAAGATGTATCTACTGCTGTAATAGTGGCATGAATGATAGTGTAGGAAATAGAAACATTCTCATTCAGCATACATTCTGAATGTAATAACATCTCATTCAAAAAGATAAAGAAGAAAGCAACTGAAGAATTCTTGGCTCTGAATGGAAGAAATACACTACAGCCCCTCTTCCCAAAACCCAATGATCACTGGGGAAGAGGAAACAGAAAGACAGTGGGTAGCTACAAAGAAACAGCATCTTATGAACACACCAAGGCAGAGGCACATATGAAGGCATAGAGGTTGCAATAGTATCCACAAAACCTGTACAAGCCCAAGTAAGACCTCATCCCAGCATGACAATAGGAGTTAGGCAAGAACATCTAAGTCATGAAGTTATTAGCAGCTGCTAGCTGCTAATAGTGAGAGAGACTCTCTTAGAGAATTCTAAGAATCAAATCATTCCCTAAGCAACAGCTCTTTGTGAGAGGTGGTTTTATGAGACAAAAGACTATGAGGAATGGAGGAAAACTCTTCTAGGAGATTTTCTCAGAAAACCTGAGGACAATACTCTCTAAAGTAGACAGTTTCCCAAAATGCAATATAACTTACTATGAGGCACTTGACAAAGTCAAAGCTTTGGCATAGAAGCCTTTCACTCTGCCTGCAGACTGATTAGATTAGATATTAGATATTAGATTAGATGAATCTAAGGCATTGCTATAGATACAAAAATTGCATGAAAGTTCATGCTTATTAAGACAAAGGTAGAGTGTGCAATTGTTAATACATCCATTATACGTGGGCTGAAGATTTAGGGTATATGAAACAACCAATATATAAACATACCATGAAATCTGAGACTGAACAAGAAAATCTGCTCAATAATCTGCTGATGATCAGGGTTATGCACTTGTGAAGATTTGTTTTTGTTTTTGTGTTCATTCCTTACTATATTTTTCTTTCCCTCTGTATAATTAAATATTAATGCAAATATTTTTTAACTGTGCCTTCACAGGTTACACTAAATGCTATAACAAATGTCCTTGTCATATGATCGGGCATCTCATGGGTATATTCCCAAGAGTGGCATTGCTGGGTCCATGGGTAGGTTAATCCCGAATTTCCCGAGAAACCGCCACACTGCTTTCCAAAGTGGTTGTACAAGTTTGCATTCCCACCAGCAATGGATGAGGGTACCCCTTTCTCCACAGCCTCTCCAGCAAAGGCTATCATTGGTGTTTTTGATTTTAGCCATTCTGACAGGTGTAAGATGATATCTCAATGTTGTTTTGATTTGCATTTCCCTGATGGCTAAGGAGGCTGAGCATGACCTTAAGTGTCTTTTGGCCATTTGAACTTCTTCTGTTGAGAATTCTCTCTTCAGATCAGTGCCCCATTTTTTAATTGGGTTAATTAGTATTTTAAAGTCTAGTTTCTTGTGTTCTTTATATATTTTGGAGATCAGACCTTTGTCTGTTGCGGGGCTTGTGAAGATCTTCTCCCAGTCAGTGGGTTGCCTTTTTGTCTTAGTGACAGTGTCCTTTGCTTTACAGAAGCTTCTCAGTTTCAGTAGGTCCCATTTATTCAATGTTGCCCTTAATGACTGTGCTGCTGGGGTTGTACCTAGGAAGCGATCGCCTGTGCCCATCTGTTGTAGGGTACTTCCCACTTTCTCTTCTATCAGGTTCAGTGTGTTCAGATTGATATTGAGGTCTTTGATCCATTTGGACTTGAGTTTTCTGCATGGTGATAGATATGGGTCTATTTTCATTCTTCTACAGGTTGACATCCAGTTGTGCCAGCACCATTTGTTGAAGATGCTTTCTTTCTTCCATTGTATACTTTTAGCGCCTTTATCGAAAATGAGGTGTTCATAGGTTTGTGGGTTAAAATCCGGGTCTTCTATACGATTCCATTGGTCGACTTCTCTGTTTTTATGCCAATACCACACTGTTTTCATTACTGAAGCTCTGTAGTAGAGTTTGAAGTCAGGGATGGTAATGCCTCCAGACAAACCATCTTGATTTTTTGTTCGTTTTATATTGTTTTTCATTTGTTTTCTTGATTTTCTTTTTCTTTTTGAGACAGGGTTTCTCTGTGTAGCCCTAGTTGTCCTGCAAATCTGCTTGACGTTTTATAGGCTATAATGCAACTTTATTTTCATCACTTTTCTATTTTTATAGAATTTTTTTGATGCTTCCATTTAGAGCTATTATATAGAAGTCTTTTAAAGAGCAAAATTCTCAATCCTCTTTTAATATTAAAAATGTAAACAATACCAATTACTTTTTAGTGTCAAAACACAAAACAACATTTACAAATACGAATCATTATCAAAGAGCTTATGCATTGTGACACTGTTCAGAATAATTAAAATTAATTTAGTATAATAATGGATATATAATGATATGTATATAAACAGTGGCATATCTCTGTCAGTTAGGGCAAAGGAATACCATGGAATAATTACAATGCATTAAGTTCAAATCAATGTGAATCCAGAAAATACATTTTCTGGTAAAAGAAAGAGAAGAATAAGTAGGGAATCATGTGACTATTTTAGAAAAGACTTTAATACTGACCCACAAGCTGAAATATGTAGAAGCATGTAAAAAAAGACACGTTGTGGCTTGAGAAGGCTGGTTTCCTAAAGAGAAAAGTAAAAGAAATGTGCAGGCATATAGAGGAAGAGGCCAGAAGATAGTGAGCTATAAAAACAACATTGTGAAGTTTTATGTATTAAAAATATTAATGTAGTGTAGCGTGATCCCATTTATATAGTTTCTGCAAGTGACATTCAACTACACTGCACCCTGTGTCTTCTGCTTACATGACATTTTTCTTAAATATACATTACACACTTGAATATAAACATCATGGAAATTTTAAAAATCAGCACAGTAAGAAGAAAAATCTACCTGTGAGCTTAGTGGCAGCTGAGGGCGTTAACAAAAACTGATTTTCTAAATATAGGTTCACAAATTGACTAGTCCCCATAAAATTCACGGACTCCATGGTTTTGTACAGTGAGCAGCACAACAGCAGCGGGTTGCAGACCAGACACTGAAAGAGAACAGGTCATATCACAATCATTTGATGTCTTTAGATGCTAACGACCAACCTGCGGAAGTATCTTTCTATTGTCAAGACAGACTTATGCAAACAAAACTATATAATTCCATAATAGACACATTCCATAAGAGATTTGTAGTTTGGTTTTTCTATATGGCCAAAATAGCTTTTATCTCTGGATCTATTAGCTTGTTGAAAATATCTCTCAGTGCCTCTTTAGAATCACTCATTTTGAATTTCATTGACTCAGCTGGTGGACACTCTGTAATTTTGCATCATGTGATTGCAATGTACTTATTGATCCTAAATACTTATGTCACCTTCAACTCCCCAATGTATATGGTCACAATAAAAACCCCTATGCATGTACTCTTGATGTCCTATGACAAAGTATCTTTAGAATCGTACATCCTTGGAAGGATTTTTTATATTGAGTTTATGAGTAATTTATTTCATTTTTGATCCAAATTTTTCTTTAGGTTTTATCTTTTTATAATAACACTTTAATAGCAGAGAGTCTAGTTTCCTAGAAACACAACATATATTCTAAGATTCATAAGAACAACATCTCATATTCGGCAGGCTCTTCCAGACATGGATGATTGCATCAATAGGTCCCTGAGCATGGGAAGGCCTTACAGTTGTCAGCAAGACTGTGTGTGAGTGTTCTGAAATGTAGCCAGTAGTAATGCTAATATTAGAGCAAAGAAGCCTTGAGATAAATCCATCCTTCATACTGTGAGCACGCTAGTCACCCCATGTACAGCTGAGAGGAAAAACCCTCATACTAATTTTGCACTGATAAGTAAAACCGTTTTTTGTCATGCTACTAAGTTTTGTCATGCAGCAATAGGTAAGTGGCATAGATCACATAATTAGAAACACTTGATAACCTTTGTTAACATTTGTAGACCTCAAGAATTTTGCCATACAGGAACACATAAGATAGTATTTCGTCTTTTTATATTTTCAAATATAAATGTGCATTTGGGGAGGCTGGAAAGTATATCAGTTGGCAAAGTGCTTGTTCTGCTCAAGGACCTGAACTCAGTCTATCAAACAAAATACAAAAGGCCAGGCACAATTGCAAACACTCATAGTATCAGTGTGGAGAATTGGAAATGGCAAGGATGGTCCCTGAGACCTACTGGTAAGCCACTCTAGCCTATGTAGCAAGTTCCAGTTCATTGTGTCTCTCAAAAAAGTAAAAAAGACAAAGAAACAAACCATGTATAGTACCTGAAGATTGGGTAAATTTCCTAAGAGTTCCAATTTTAGTATTAACTTCTTGTATTTAGTAGCCATTACTCATCTACTTTACTGGCTATTGGTTCATTCATAGAACAAACATTCCTGACTTTATATTATCTAACCTATTAACTTTTATTCTGTGTTTTACAATAGTTAAATCTTACTTAGAACACATTTCCACTTCTGTTTTATACATAGATTGTCTATCAACATTTACTTTTTAATTTCTCTAAAGAACTCTAAATCCTGCAAAGAATCTGTGTTATATAATATGAGACAGGAATTCTTATATTCATCATAACATACACTGAACAATATTCTTTTCATTACTTAAGCCATAGAAAATATTTCTTTTAATATATATGTATTTATACACACAGATAACCAATTGTCAAGTAGTCTGCCCTATAAATATGATTCATTTGAATGCATGTAAGAAATTTGTTATTCTTTAAAATATAAAATACATATGCCATGTTATTGAGTATTAGTGCATTGAATTTATAAATTATTGGATTAAATGTCTCATACATAAACATAGCCTTCATGCATTAGCATTATACATCTGTCAATTTCCCCGAATGTTATTAATACAGATAGGTCGCATTCAATTTTCTTTATGAAATATTTAGTCATAGCTATGAAATGAATTCCTGAATCACTTATAATTTTGCCACAATGTTTTAGTCTACAAATCTAATTTTTGATTTAGAAAATGCATTAATTTTCTAATAATATTTTTCATGTATGATCTTTTCCCTTTTTTTGTATATGTGTGTACTTCAAATATTGCTCTTAATAATAAAAACTCAAAATCAGGTATCAGGGTAAATGCTAAAAGATCAGAGAAGTAAAGAAGCAGTCAGTATCACCATGATTCTCAAACAGAAAAGGGACTGAGTCCCTAGCTCTTCCTTCCTTCTATTCCTCTCTCAGCCCAGCCATATGACTTTCAGTCTGTCTGTACAGACCTGCAGAACTCTGTGGTTAACTAGTAGCTAGTTCTGTCCTCTGATCTTCAGGCAAGCTTTATTTGTTTAAGTATAAACAAGAAATCGCCACAATGTTTTACAACTGTCATAAGTCAGACAAGGGTTAAGCAATGCAGGTATCCAAAAAAAAAACCAGTCATCTATGGCCAGCTGATTTTTGATAAAGAGTCAAAAAGTATTCTTCTGTATATGGATGTCCACATGCACAAAACTGTAATTTGACCTCCAATTTCATTCCGTAGAAAAAGCCTACTCAAATGTGATTAAAATGTAAAAGTAAGGCCAGAAACCGCAAATTTACTAAGAAAGAACAAAAAGGCTGCCCTGTATCAGTTTGAGCAATGATCTTTTTCGTCTATGACATCAAAGGTAAAGAAAACAGAAGCAATGTAGATAAGTAGATAAAGAAAACAACCACTGGATTGAAAAGGTAACCTGTAGAATGGGAGGAAGCCTTTGCCACATAGTCTTCTGTCCAATGATCAACACACAAAATGGGTAAGATTCTGAAGAAATGTAACAACACAAAGGTAATCATATTAAAAATGGACATACAATCTGAATATGTATCAACAGATATAAAAAAATATCTGGGAAATAATAAAAAATGTGAAAAACAATTAATCATTATGAAAATGCAAATAAATGCTACAATGAGATACCCCTAATACCAGTGAGAATGATGTTATGGTCTACACATAAATTTCTCTCCACAAGTTCAGCTAGTTGGTTGCTCCTTGGTCCTGTTTGTGGAGATTTGGAAACTGTCGGGGAGGAGTGGCTACCTGGAGAGAGTATGCCTCCACCAGGACAGCTGAGAACATCATACCCTAGATCCAATATCTCCTCACTGCTTTCTACTCCAACAAGACAGAAGATGATGCCGGAGTTGCAGACACCTGATCCTCATACTTTGTAGCTGCGCATAGCCATGACTTCTCTGCCAGGAGAAACTGAGTTATTCATAATGCTGAGCCAAATTAAACTTATCCACTGCTAAGGTTCTTTGTCAGACATTCTACCTCAGAGATAACAAATGGCTATTATCAAAGAGGTCTAAACATCATCAACAATAAAAAAATTCTGCCAAGGATAGAGGAAAAGAAACTGCTATACAGAATCAGTGGGGATGTGACTATTATGAAAAATGGAGTTGGTTTTATTCAAAAATCAAGAACAGATTTACATATGATTGGGATACTTTACATATAAAGACATAAGCATTTTTATTCCTTGTAGTATTAAGGATCAGACCATGGCTGACTGTCTCAGTTACTTTGGCTCAGGCAGTACATGCTCAAAGATCCCTTCACTTCATGGCCAGGACAGAAATAGAGAGAAAGTAATTGATCAGATTTCCATGATCTCAATCAGGATACATGCTTAATCACCTAACTACTTCTGGTTAGGTTCCACCTCTTACATTTCCAATGCATCCTATTATTTTTCTGAGAATTAAGCCCTTCTTGCCATACTGAACTTTAGGGCACATTCGAGAACTGTTCAGAGTATAGCTATCTATAAAGAAAAATTATCAGCATACAAAAAAATAGCCATACTCCTAATTAGTTACTATAATATTCACAAAAACTATGATGCACAGTTATCTTAGGTATCTATTAATCACTGAATAGATCAATGTGTGGTACATGTATATTTTCTTTTTACTTTTTGTCTTTGTACATTTTTAAACTATTTCTATTTTCATCTTTTTATACATAAAAGCATGTATATGCAGTGGTAAAGATGAATGAAATCTCATTATTTGTTAATACATGAAAGTGATGGAAAGTGGATTCATTAAGTTAGATACAGGAAGAAAAATACAAAATATTCTCTCTTGTATCTAGAGGCTAAGAAACAGTTTAAATGCATGTAGAACACTAGTTATAATAAGGGGGTAGAAAATAGATTGGGGAAGGAGAAAGGTGGTACAAAATGATGCAAGGAATGAATGAGCTTTTGTGTTTTTGTACAGTGTGATGACCATGGTCTCCAATAATCTGTTGTGTAATTTTATAAGTATTTTCAAAAGAGTGTCTGAAATACTACAATACAAAGACGTTGTAAGGGTGGGATGATGGGACACTAATTATTATGATTCAGTCAGTGTCTGCTATCTTCAGTATGTGAGATACCACAATGATACCTATTAATATAGATAGTTAATTCATTTTATCAAAGAATTTTAAATGATAACAGACTTTAAAACACCAATTCTTAAATTATACAAAATATTGTTAACAACTTCACCTTAACATTTAACAATGTAAAGTAGTTATAGTTGTTTAGATTCTGCATTGTTAAAAAAAACTATGTGCATGTAATATTTGTATGTAATTAATATTAAACTGGTCAGCTGTGGTATTGCATTCCTAAAACTCTCAACTCCAAAGACCCAAAAATGGTTAAATACTCAAGAGTAGTCTGAACAAATGTGATTTTAAAAAATTAAATTATTTTTTGATTTAGTATGATCAAGTGTTACAAAGGATTTATAATTTAATAAAAATAAGCATTGGAGAATAAGAATAAGTGAAAATAAATCTAGTATATCCACTTAGATTTGAAAGATCTCAATTAACATCAAAAATCATAGCATGCTCATGCTAGAGCCCTAGGTCCTGTTCACATCTACCATTACAAAGTTAATTCAATCCACAGATAAAAATGTTAACTCTGTTCTTCACAAAAATAAAAAAAATCTTAAAATTCACGTGGAAATATGAAAGAGTAAGGATAGCCAATACCATTCTGTACAATAAGAACACTACTATAGGTATCACAGCACATGGTTTCAAGTTATACTACACACAATAATAATAAGAGAGCATGGTATCTGAGCAAAATTGGACTTATTAATCAATGGAATAAAAGCCCCAGATATAACTCCGTGCAACTACAGCCACTTGAGTTTGATAAAGAAAAAAAAAAGATAGACTGGAGAAGTTAGCCTCTTCAACAAACGGTGCTGGAAGATTTGAGTATCTATAGATAAAAGAATCAAATTTGATTCTTGTCTTTCACCACGAACAAATGTCAGTTACATCCGGAACAAAGATCCCAGTATTAAATCTTAAACTCTGAAACTACTGGAGGATAAAGTGGGGGCTACATTTAAAGATAAATAATGGACTTTCTAAATATGATTCCAGTAACTGGAAAAAATTCAAACAATGGAGATGTGGACTCTCATGAAATTAAAATGTTTCTTCTCTGCAAAGAAGACCAATAATAGAAAGAACAGACAGCCAAGTAAATATAAATAGTATTCCCTAATATATACAAAAAAAACAAAGAATTCAAACAAGCCAATTAAAAAATTCTAAGCTAGTGTACTGAAAATTCTCTAAAGAAGAAACATATCTAATCCCCCATTTTCATTCCCAACACTGTAGATGACGTTCCGGTGGAACTTCTCTTCACTATCCACCCCCATTCTAAGTAGACCAAATAAGCAGATCCTTATTTTGCTTATCCTCTGCTTTCCTATATTTTGTAAAGTACTTTTGTAACTTAGCCTATTACTATTCACATGAGTTAGCTCCCAAGACCCAGAAACATATTTTACCTGGAACCCCAAGTGGCCACAACTATGAGGTGCAAAGAATATTTCCTACCACACAACACAGTCAGCACACTTTTCTAAAATCCACAGAGAAAACAAAGACCAAAGGCACAGAACACCCATGTGAAAATAAGACAAACAAGAAATGGTATCTAATCTATAATCATCCCAATTCCAGATGCCTTGTCTCCAGCATAAAAACAGAGTCTATAACATTCAGAGTAATATATCCCCACTAAAGCCCAGCAAACCTACCACAGCAGGAACTGAGTATTCCAAAATAGTTGAAGCAAAAGCAAAAGACATTTAAAAATACCATGTATAAAGATGATAGAGGTCCTTATAATGTGAGATTCCCCTATATATGCTGTGAATAGCATTGGTTAATAAAGAATCTGTCTTGGGCCTGTGCAGGGCAGAATAGAGGTTGGCATGTAAAACTAAACTAAGTGCTCAGAGAAAAAAAAGAGAGAGAGAGAGAGAGAGAGAGAGAGAGAGAGAGAGACAGAGAGACAGAGACAGAGAAGCCATGGAGCCACCAGCAGAGACAGACATGCTGAAACTTTGCCGGTAAGCCACAGACACATGGCAATACACAAATTAATAGAGATGTGTTAGTTTAGGATATAAGAGTTAGCCAGAAATACGCTTAAACTATTGGCCAAACAGTACTGCAAATAATATAGTTTCTATGTGGTTGTTTTGGGAGCCTGGGCAGCTGGAAACACAAGAGGACTCCTACAACAGTCCATTGAAAAAGAATAATTAAATCACTTAAAGAAATCCAAGGTAAAAAAAACTGCTGGAAGGAAATGAATACAACTGTTCAAGACCTGAAATGGAAATAAGAAAATTAAACAAAATTTGAAAATAAAAAACTTAGAAATTAGAACAGAAACTACAAATCCAAATTACACAAAATTAATATGAGAGAGAGAAGAAAGAATCTCAGGCATTGAAGATGTGATAGGATGAATGGATATATTGGTCAATGAAAGGGTTAAATCTAAAAACTCACATAAAATTGCAGGAAATCTGACACATGATGGAACAACAAAGTATGAGGAGAATAATAGGAAAAGAGGAAGGAGTAGAAATCTAGCTTAAAGCCCAAAAAATTTCTTCCAACAAATCATAAGCTAAAGAAAGAGATGCATATAAAGGTATACAAATCATACTGAACAAAACATAGATTAGAATAGAAAAGGAAGTCCCCTAGGCATTTTATAGTCAAATAACTAAAAATATAAAGCAAAGAAAGAATGTTAAAAGCTGATGGGCAAAAGACAAAGTAATGTATGAAGTCAGATCTATTAGAATTAAACTAGAAGATTATAAACACTAGAAGGGACCTGGCAGATATGCTTGCAGACTCTAAAAGACCATATATGCCAGCTCAGACTACTATACTCAACAAAACTTTCAACCACCATAGATGTCCAAACAAAGATATTTCATGATAGACCAAATTAAACAATATCTACAAATTTGGCCCTAAAGAGGAGGATAGAAGGAAAACTCCAACCTAAGGATTAACTACACATATGAAAACATAAAGAATAAACAATCTCACAAGAGCAAAACAAAAAGAAAATCAGTACACACACACACACACACACACGAACACAAACACACCACCTCCACCATCACCCCCAAGCCCTCACCACCACCACCACCACCACAAAGAACAACCACAACAAAGTAATAGGAATGGTTTACAGTCCCAATAAACAGACACAAGCTAATAGATTGGATGTGAAAACAGGATCTAACCTGCCAAATTAAAGAAACATCAAGGTTGTATATCACCTCAGGGTAAAGGGTTGGTAAAAGGTGTTCAAACCAAATGGACCTAAGAAGCAAACTGGTGTAGTCATTTTAATACATAACAAAATAGACTTAGTATCAGAACTAAACAGAAGTAATGGGAAATGGCACTACATATTCATCAAAGGAAATATCCAACACAATGACATTTAATTCTAAATCTTTATGTGCCACTTTTGTAAAAGAAACACTACTTCAGTTCAGATCACATATTGACCCTCACACACTGATAATAGGAGACTTCAATATGCAATGCGGAGGAATAAAGGGTCAAGCTGACACAGCATAAACAGAGAAATGCTAGTGATAACAGATGTCATAAATCTAATGAGGCTACTGTAGTTATAGAACGCTAAACACAAATACAAAACAACAAACCTTCTTCTTTGCACCTCATGGAACCTTCTGCAAAGTTGATTACATATTCAAATACAAAGGAAGTTTCCATAGGTACAATAAAATTGAAGTAACTCCCTTCATTCCATAAGACTGCCACAGATTAAAACTGGATATCACCAACAGCAGAAACAAAAGAAAAACATTACAAACCTCTGAGAACTCAACAACCAATGCTCTACTGAATAAAGTGGGTCATAATAGAAATAAAGAACTTAAACACTTTCTGGAATTCTTTGAAAATGAATATATCGCATATTCTATATATTTAAGGACTACATTGAAGACCATTCTAAGAGGCAGGTTCATAGCACAAAGTGTCAACATTTTTAAAAAATAAAGAGATCTCATACTAGCAATTCAGTAACACACCAGAAAGCTCTAGACAAAAAGAAGACATCAACCCAAGAGGAATAGATGGCAAGAAAAAAAACTGTGGACTGAAATCTATGGAACAGAAACAAAGAGAGTAATACAAAGAATGAAAGAGTTAATTCTTTAAGAACCACAGTAAGATAGACAAATCCTTATTCAAACTAACTAAAACACAGAGAGAAATGACCCAAATCAACAAAATCAGAAATGGAAATGGCTAAGGGGCCCACCCAGTGTACTGGACTTGGGCAGGAGGAGAAAACCCAAAAGCCTGCCTAGTATTACTGTGCCCAGGAGGGTAGAGGACTCCAGAAATAGTCCTGCCCATATCCACATGTGCTTGAGAAACACTAGAGAGACCCCACTCTCCCAAGCCATGATATGAAGGTATGACAGAAGACACCAGAGACACCCACTAAGATAACCAATTATGTGGTAGAAAGATGGTAGAGAACGATAAGTAGAATGGTTTGTGAACTGTAAAGAGAAACAGAACTGGAGATGCAAAGGTGGGAAGGAACAGCAAATGTGAGTAGCCGACACTGTCACCTGTGGCCCTGAAGATGACCCGCCTGTGCTGCCACAAAGGGCCATGTCTGTGTCCACAGTCCTGCATAAGAAAAGTATGGGTCAATGCCTGTGGCCTATGTTATCATCAAAAGTAATGGGATGTCCCTTGTCTGGGCTACTGCCTGGAGCCATGTTCATGCCTTAGTGCTGCTGTTCAGAGCCTCTCCTGACCCTCACCCACTGAATGACAGCTGGGCCTGTCTCTATGCAAGAGTGGGAGAGATTGCCCCCTTCCTGGTGTGGTGTGGAAGAGGAGGTTCTGCACTTTGCCAGCTATAGCACTCACTAGAGAGTGGCCCTGCACCCCAACAGGGTACCAAGTAGAACTGGTACTGATTGGGTGGGTGTGGTAGAGATGGTCCTAAGGAATGAGCTCAGAGAGCTAGTCCTACCACTTGCCAACTACCACAGGCAGGAGAGCTGGCCCCTCCTACCCATGCAAAGGAAGAGAGCTGGCCCTGATGTTGAGGGTTTGGGAGAGGAGGGCTCATCGACTCAACTACCTCTGCGGTCCAGATCCAGAGCTTTGAATTCGCTGATTCTAACATCTATCCCATCTAAGAAATGCTGGAACATGTAAAGCATCTGGTCCTACACAACCAAAGCTGAAGGATCTCCATGACAGGGAACTTCTGATGAGGATCCAGTATTGATGATGTAGCATTGGCCTTGAATCAGGCCAATGACTCCTTACAATGAACACTTGCAAGTAAAGCTGTTTAGGCAAAAGGGCAGACTGGGTGACACATCATGACACACTATAGCTTCCACAGAGAGATGCTTCTGTTTTGTTTAACTTTATTTATTTATTTATTTAAATTTATCATTTTTATTTTTTGTTTTCTTGGGGGGGGGGTCGAGGTTTTGAAGACAGAGGGCCGATATGGAGGGATGGGAAGATCAGTGGGATTGGAATACATGATATTAAATTCACAAATAATCAATAAAAAGTTAGAAAAAACAGAAAAAATGAAATAGAAATGCAAACAAAACAAGAAACAACAAGAACATTCAGAGAATGATACATAAATACCTAAAAAATATGTACTCCATCAAATTGGGAAATCTAAAAGAAATGGATAGTTTTTTAAAAATATATCATATACCAAAGTTAAACCAAAATTAGATAAGCAATTTAAAGAGACCTAAAATTCTTTGTGAAAGACATCAAGAGACTTTCAACCAGAGAAATAACATGGCCAGAAAGTTTTAGTGCAGAATTCTACCAGACTTTGAAAGAACCACTGATGCAAATATTCCTCAAATTATTCCAAAAAATACAAACAAAGTGAATGTTGTACAACTCATTTTTGAGGACAGAGTTACCCTGATACCAAAATCACATAAAGATCCAACAAAGAAAGAATTACAAGACAATTTCATGTATGTATATAGATGCAAAAATATTCAATAAAGTACTTGCACACTAATAAGGCAAGTATTGTTTTCAAACAATACTTGCCTTATTAGCATATCTCTAACAGAAGGAAATTGAAGAGGGAACATCCTTTGGAAAGTCTACAAAGGCAAGTACTTTGCAGTTTATACTTACATCAATAAAACTTTTGAAAGGATAATATAAAAAAAAAGTACTTGCATACGAAATCCAAGAACCGATAAAATATCCACTAAGATTAAGAAAGCTTCATCTCTGAGGTGCAAGTATTTGTTTCACTTATTAAAATCAATAAAAGCAATCCAACGTATAAACAATCCAAAAGAAAAAAAATTACATATCATGGTGGAGGCCCAAAGAGCCCAAAATCAAAGAGTTTGGAACTTGTTTCTAGTTCATTCAAGGTTATTGTGCTTTTAACTCAAACAAAGGTCCCACCTGTGAGACCCTCACCCCTTATTTTCAAAGTGATGAGAATTTCCTAGCAGAATGTTTAAAAATTAGAAACACAGACTAGCTTCATGTTCCCAGAAAGATAGTGCTTTCCTGCCCCACTCCCACCCAGGAGATTCCAAAGCACAAGGATGCTTAGCCATCTGGTGATAAAGATAACTGAGTAACCTTGCTCAGAAAACAAAGAACAAACTGACAAAGCACGATGGAAAAGAGCAAAAGCTCTTGCACCCATGCCAAAATGACTCATAAAGGCTTGCTTGTAGTTTTACCTTTAAAAACTAACCTTGCAAAGGAACTTTTTAAATTCGCTCTCTAACTTACTGTTATGGGGTATTGGAGATGGAAGTTCCTGGCTAACCTGTACTTAATAAAAAGAGTAACCTTGCTTTTGCAGTCTGGTCTTCTCTGGTCACTAGTGCCTTCTCTGATGGTTGTCATTGAATCTGGACACAACACCACCTAGTTGTAAATCAGAGTTCTGCTCTCTCAAGGCTATTGTCTACAGGTGTGGCTAGTTACCAGACCTTGTGCTCCTGAAATAGGGAAGTAGCTGGTTCCCAGCTAAAGCAAAAGTCTAAAGATCAAACTAAGTTCCAGTTTTCTTTATGGGAATAACCTGGGATTTCACCCAGGGAGTGGTTGTCTACAGAGTATTTGGTCTAGGGTGTGAGCATGATGAATGTAGTCCATGGTGTTCAATTGGTATGTTAATGCACTTTTTTGTTTTAAACCTACCTTTTGGGGTCAGGGATATATTAACCAGTTGGAAATTAAAATAGGCAAATATTTAGAATTCATTGAGAAATTCCCTCCCAATACTATCCCATATGTTTCTGCATCATATTATTTTTATTTGTGTCTTCATATTCTTTACTATATTTCTAAATTCTCATGACTTCACTTTGGGGAAATGTATTTTTGTTGAGGCTGGTCCTCGACAGATCGTCTTATTGGGTGCAGAAAAGGCCTTTGAAAAATCCAATACCCTTCATGACAAAATTCCAAAAGAAATTATGAACACAATGGAAATATCTGAAGATAATGAAGGCACTTTACAGCAAACCCATAGCCAACATCAAATAAAATAAAGAGATACTTAAATCAATTCCACTAAAATCAAGAAGACAAGGATGTCCATTTTTCTACATATCTATTCAATTTAGAATTTCAAATATTAGCTAAAGAAGTAAGAGAACTGAAGGAGATCATGTGGATATAATCAGAAAGGAAGAAGTCAGAATATCTTTATTTGCAGATGCTATGATTGTATACATAGGTGACCCCAAAAATTTCACCAGTCAATTCCTACAGCTGATAAACATTTTCAATGAAGTAGATGGATACAAAATTGACTCACAGAAATCAGTAACACTCCTATATATTTATTACAATTGTACTGATGAAGAAATTTAGAGATATATTGCCTTCCACAGTAACTACAAACAATATAAAATATCTTGTAAGAACTCTAACCAAGCAACTGAATTACACATATAATCATTTTTTTAGATGTTAAAGACATTCAAGAAGAGATCAGAAGCTGGAAAGATTTCCCATGTGTGTGTATTAGTAGAATTAATACTGTAAAGATGTTAAATCTACAAAAATCAATCTACAAATTCAATGCAATCCTTTTTGAACTTCCAATACAATTCTTTATAGACCTTGACAGGAATATTCTCAACATCATATGTTAACAAAAATAAAAATTAAAAAACCCAGGGGTGATGAATAAATACTGAACAATCAAAGAATTGTTGATTATATCAGCATTCCCTATTTTTCAAGTTTTAGTGATAAAAAAGCAGGGTGCTGTAATAAAAGCAGACACATTGATAAAGGGAATTGGATTGAAGACTGAGATATGAATCTAAATAGCTATGGACAACAGATTTTAATAAAATGGAGTAAAGACCTTAACAGAGAACTCTTATCAGAAAAAAATCTACAATGGCTGAAAGACACATAAGGAAATGTTCAACATCCTTAGTCATCAGAGAAATGCAAATCAAAACAACTTTGAGATTCCATCTTACACCTGTAAGATTGGCCAAGATCAAAAACACTGATGACAACATGATAGAGAGGTTGTGGGGAAAAGAGAACACTTCTGCATTCCTGGTGGGAATGCAAGCTGGTACAACCACTTTGGATGTTAGTGTGGTGAATTCTCAGAAAATTAGGAAACAACCCTCTTCAAAACCCAGTAATACAACTTTTTGGTATATGTCCAAAGAATGCTCAATTGTGCCACAAGGATATGTACTCAACTATGTTAATAACAGCTTTGTTTGTCATAGCTAGAACCTGGAAACAACCTAAATGCCCCTTATCCAAAGAATGGATAATGAAAATGTGGAACACACAATGGAGTACTACACAGCAGAAAAAATAACAACATCTTCAATTTTGCAGAAAAATGGATGGAGATAGAAAACATTATTTTGAGTGAGGTAACCCAGACACAGAAAGACAATTATCACATGTACTCACTCACTTTATGTTTTTGAACATAAAGCAAAGAAAGCCAGCCTACAAACCACAATCCCAGAAAACTTAAACAACAACTATGACACTAAGAGAGACTTACATAGATCTAATCTACGTGGGAAGTAGAAAGTAGAAAAAGACAAGATCTCTTGAGTAAACAGGGAGCATGGGGACCTTGGGGGTGTTTTGAAGAGGAAGCACAGAGGCAGGAAGGGGAGCAGAGAAAAATATAAAACTCAATAAATATCAATAAAAAATAAAGTCTGTCCATGACTGCATGCAAAAATGGGCTTGTGAGGTCCAATAAAATGAAAAGAAAATTGATATGGTTATTCCTCAGAAAAGAGGGCATCTATTTATCTCAAGATCTAGCTATACCACTCTTGTACACATATCCAAAGGATGCTTTATCCTACCACAGGAAACTTGCTCAACCATGTTCGTTGAAGCTACATTCATAATAGCCAGTAACAAAGAAAAACAGATATCCCTCAAATGAAGGATGGATGAAGAACATGTGATACATTTTACACAAGGTAGTATTGCTCAGCTGTTAAAAGCAATGACATCATAAAATTTGCAGACAGTGGATGGAAGTAGAAAAAAAAATCCTTAGCGAGGTAGCCCAAACCCCAAAAGATAAATATGGTTTGTATCTGCTTATATGTAGATATTATCCATTAAATAAATAACAAAAAAGCTACAATTCATAAACTCAGAGGGATTATGTGTAGGGGAAGGAGTAGGGATGAAACAAATAGCTAATAATTACTTTAAAAGGAATATGAACCTCTTCCCTAGTAGGCTATTTCCTTTGCTCTTAGGTGTGTGCTTCTCCACAGTTGATAAAGATCAAGTGATATGGGGGTACACAGAAATGGAAGGAGGGAATAAAGGGAAAGGGGAAAAGGCCATATTCTGTTTTAGTTTTAAAATAAAATTATTTTTAAAAGGAATAGAATATTTTGAGTAGAACAATGAGCAGGGAAACAACAAATATCTCCAGAAAAGAGAAAATAATGGGAAATTGGGAATGCATAGATGCAACTGTAATGTGAGTTAGAAAAATTCAGTTAATGTTATTTTGAAGCCTTTTGGAAGTTTTATCAGAGTGTAAAATTCACTAAAAATGGATGACAACTGTGCATAAAAATTTCAACCATACAATCTATATGCCAGAAAAAATGTTATAAATAGAATAAAAAACATTGACACTAGAGTTACAGTGTTAGAAGGAGCTTCCTCTGCATCCTGATATGTGTTCTTAATTGTCCTGTTTAACATCTATAGAAATGCATGATTTTGTTTTCAGTAATGAGACTTTTTGTATGTGGGAAATATGTGTTGACAACAGAATTCTTCCAATTCATGACCTTTCTTAAAATGTCTTATTTATTTCTTCAAGGGGAATAACACAAAATAATATAAAATCAATTAAAACTATCAGTCTCCAGCACTAGACAGGTCCCTACCAATGCCAGATAAAAAGGGGGGGGAGTCTTCCTTTCCATTACAAAGAAAATGAGAAATTTAATTAAGAAGCTCTGAAACTTTCACATGAATTTAAATTAAAGACTTTGCCATTTCCTTAACTCTATAAGAAAATTAAAGAAGTCAACTCAACAGGCTTGTTAATAAAAGCATTTTACTTTACCTTAGTAGCCTGAAGTAAATCCTTGAAACCAAATCCAAATTCCTTATCTTTAAGTCTCTTGTCAAAGGAGTGAGGTTCCTTTTCTTTCTCAAGCACTAGCTTGTTTGCACCTATAGATCACAAGAAAAACAATCTTTTGATATGTCCAAGCCCATAAGAAAATATACACAATGCATTTGTATATGTTACAATAATCCCAATTTTTCATGGAAAGAAACGTGAATTATTTTAAACGAACTAAGACCAACACATATTTTAGAATGCAAATTCTTCTATAGTAGTGCTTCACAAAAGACAATTTCTTGGTTATAAAAGATTGTTATATCTGCACTGCCCGATTATGCAGTCGACCACTATGTCTGCCTTTTATTTTTTTTTATTTTTTTCCCTTCTAAAAATGTATTTATTATTATTGAGATCGGGGGGGGGCATGCATACTGCAGCACACAAACAGAAGTCAGTGACAGATCTGTGGAGTCAGTTTTCTCCTCTCCTCTTAATATGGGTTTCAAGTACTGTATTTTCAGCATCAGTCTCCTACATGGAGTGCCGTTACCTGCTCGACTGTCTTGTGAGCCCAACATTTTGTCTTAATAACATTTTGAGGAGCTACTGTGAGAGCATAGGGGAGCAGAAGTAAAAGCCAGTAAGGAGACCAGGCTTGGGTTTAGGCTAGGGTAAGCTTTTCTTACTGTCCTGAAGGCACGTCCTGTCCTCAGGAATGATTCTTCGCATAGGACAGTTTATGCTAGACTAGATGATATAACAGAACCCAGTCTTTGTGACTGACTCTATAGGGCTTCTCAGTGATCCATTTGAACCACAATATGGCTTTTCCTCTTCTTATATAGACCAGGTTTCTAGTTTCTGCTTTAGATTTTCTTCTCTCTATAGAACTTTGAGCATTTCCTGAAAACGAGGCCTACCAACTCAACTTCCAATTGCCAAGAAGCATCTGTTCCTCCCATTTATCCCTTTCATATTTGAAAGAGATAAAGTCACAGGGTACCAAATTCTTTTGGGTCTGTTCTGTGAGTGTTTTATTGTCTTCTTGTTTGAATGGTGTGCAAGGAACTGACTCTTTTCATTCCTCTGAGTAATGTGTTTCCCCTCTTGGGTTTATTTTATGATTTTCCTTGTCTGTGACTTTTTGTGGTTGGAAATGACTTATTCATAGAAGCATTTCTCTTGCTATTTCATAATAGTTCAGCACTATTTGGGCTGGAAGGATCTGTGATTGGCATCTGGCATCGTCTGCCTTTTAAATGCTAGAAATGTGTTTCCTATGGCTGAATTAATTAATTCTTAACTTAATATAGAATTCAATAGCCACATTCAATAACTGATATTAAATGACACAATCCTAACATACATATTTATGGCATATTGTGTGTATGGGAGTATGTGTGTGTGTGTGTGTGTACATGTATGTATCAAGAAAGAGAGATTCATTCTATAAGTTCTGTTACTCTAGAGAATGCTGACTAAAACACTAGGTAAATAGATTCATGTACACTTCACTTTTTAAAAAAAAAACTGCACAGTTAAAATATAAAGGGTATCAAAAATGAAATAATGATGAGTATTAAAAATATATAATTGTAAAAATGTAGCACACAAAATATTTGAATGTGATACTTGTTGAATTGGTTAAAAACACTATGATATTATTTGTTTATTACAGAGCAACACTAGTAGGAGAAACATATTCATAAGTAAATGTAGTTTATCTATGCTTTGACAATGGGAGCCAAGAGAAAGAATGACTCTAAATAATTAAATATTTTTTATACTCACCAGGTAACCAAGGTGGAAAGCACAGAAGTGGTAAAAGTGTAAACCATGAAAACACAGCACATGCAAAAAAACCACTCCACCAACTTTTCTGCCATTGTCGAAAGTTGTACTCATTTGTGCTTGAACAGAGAAAAATAAAAAATTTCAATTAGGGTTATTTAAATATCAGATCTTAATTAGCAGAGATTGGAAGAGAATTTCCTACTAATTTGCATTCATTTGTAATTTGTCACAATTAATTTTCGGGTTTTGCTGATATGAGTCAGGTGCTAATGTTCAGTTGTGTGGTGTGTTTGCTCCCATCAGAGCCTAACTTTCCCACCTTCCTTTTCAGTGACACTCCTCGGGTGGCAGACGTTCCTGTTTGTACCAATTCAAAATTATCTCCATTAACA
Organism: Microtus agrestis; assembly: GCA_902806775.1. NCBI lineage: Eukaryota > Metazoa > Chordata > Mammalia > Rodentia > Cricetidae > Microtus > Microtus agrestis. The sequence goes on along the minus strand of CADCXT010004335.1, from coordinate 75,081 downwards.
GCTGTGCCTCTGGAAGACAAGTCTTCCCTCTTTATCCTGCCCCTTTAAACCTTACACCTGGACCTCTGGGGCAAGAGGCCTTGCACTTTAAGTTACACAGCTTCTCTTGTATATGGCACCTGATTCTCAGAGTCACATATCATCTGAAATCTCTTCTTCGTGACCCTGGCTCCATAACACTTGTAATATCAAGAAGTTTAGTGCTTCTTAGTATTTTGAATCCACTCGTATGTTTTGTTAACAGCATGTCACATGGTTGTTTCAAAGTGTGTATAATTGCGTACAAGAAGAGTGGAAGACTCAGACAAATACAAAACCTAAAATAAACTACTAAACATAAGCAATATCTTTGACAGGTTGCTCATATTTTATATTTATATATAAATAGATATATTGCTGAAAGCAAGAAAGAATATTCCTTCTTGCAAGAAATAAGTGATTTTAAAATTAAGAGCTGTTGGAGAAGGGGCTACTTGTTGGTTCCTAGCTGCCCAGCTAGCTTAGAACCAAAATAATCACACAGAAACTGTATTACTTAAATCACTGCTTGGCCAATTAGCTCTAGCTTCTTAATGGCTAAATATTACATATTAATTTAACTCATCTGCATTAATTAGTTAATCATCACATCAAATGGTTTATTGGCAAAGTTTTGGCATATCTGATTCTGGAGGCAGCTCTATGGCTTCTCTCTGACTCTGCCCTACTTTCTCTAAGCATTCAGCCTTGCTCTCCTGGCATAGCTAAATTCTGCCTTTCTATAGGTCCAAAGCAACTTCTTTATTCATTAATGGTAATCACAGAACACAGAAGGGACTCCCATATCACCTCCTATTCTCTGTTTAAATAAAAAGGAAAGCTTTAACTTTAACATAGTAAAATTACAAATAATAAAACATGCATCAAGTAAGAATTATAATACTTATATCTAATTTATCTTTTATCATAACTTAGGAAAACTATATCTTTCTATTCTTCAACTCCATCAAAGACTCCAGAAGGATATAATATTACTGAAGTAAGGAGGAAGTGCACTGTAAGCAACTTTCAAAGTTCTAGAACTGATAGAGGCATCTCGCTGCCTGGATAGTCACCCAAAGTTCTTCTGTACAATTAGGGCAGCCGTCTTCAGTCTACAGGCCCATAGTGTCCAAAACTTTTCCACAAAGCAGGAAATTTCAAAAGTAGTTCCACCTATATTGGCAGCTTGACAGTCACTTTCTTCTGTGTCTTGCACAACATCTAGGAGATTCCTTCATGTAGCAGGAGCTCCAGAGGATGGTCTCACCTTTAGGCAAGAGAAGCAGTCATTTCTCTGCAGGTTCTGCATGTCCAGCTCATCAAATAGTTCAGGCAAGAGCAGTTTTTTGCCCAAATGGCTAACCAACTCTATAAGGAGCCTCTTTGATACCCATCTTCCTCTTGTACTGCCAGGAGAAAATATGTCTGATTGTCATGAAAATTCCTAAGTTACTAAAACATTTTAAATGCCATATTCTGAAAGATTTGAAAAATACCTCTCTTACTGAAATATATCTCTATACATCTAGACAAGCTAACTAACATGATTACAAGCTTGACTATTATGATGAGTATCTATTAACTTATATTTTTAATTATCCATTACATTTTAAATGAGCTACACAAACACAATACCTTAATCAAGATCATAAATACACATACATATAACAAAATTGACCTTAAATTTGTATCAATCAACCAAGGTCCATACAAATGCAAATTATTCTTATATAATATCCTCCTTTTAAATATAAATAAACATTTTTAGACAATATTTGGGAATATGGGCATAGTTTTCTCCATACTGCTTCTTGCTGATTTTTGGGCATAGCAAATTTTAGGGGTGTTCACAGTGACCTTGGGGGGTCTTGTTCCATCAAACCATACCAGATTGGAAGTAATCCATAGGTTCTCATCCACATGCAAAAACAAGTGAAGAACCTCTTTTTCAAAGAAACATATCCTTAGACCCAAATTTGGAAATCATGATACCTTTATAATATACATGCTGGTTTAGCTTAACAGCCCATATAATGAAATGTCTCTCTGTACTTAGCTCATTCACAGTCAAAAATTCAAAGTAAATACAATAATATACATAATCCAGACCTTCTTTGAATTTTCCATTTTTACATGGCTTTTTTCTTTACTTCTTTTAATCTATGACTATCTGTACTCTGTCTCTTTAAAGACTTCACCATTACTTTAAAATAAGCATTAACTTTATTTTATGACTCTCTATACTTTTTTTTCTCTCTCTCCCAAACCTACATACATTCATCCAACACTGTTACATATTTAGAGTTCTTTTCCATCTGGATTGGTCATTATTGCATATCTGTAATTCTTTTTCTTTACCTTCCAGGAGTGCTTTTCAAAATGCTAAGTGCTTTGTAAAATTAAGGTGTGCCATTACTAGGTTGTGTATGGTACTTTCTGCTTGCCCTACCCAGTACAGCATGGCAGAGTCTCTTCTGCCATGCACATTGCCATACTTTCAGGAACACAGCTCATCCATGTTGCCACCAAGCAAGCCACAGCATGCTGCTCACAAACCTTATCCAAATGCTCAGGTTCCCAAAACAATCAGAATTCATGCTAGCATAATGGCCCAAAGCCAGATAGCTGCTGTTTTGAAACCACACAGCAGCGACTGCTAAGTCAGTAAGGCCTTTTTTAAATGAGCCACAGCATGCCGCCCCAAGCAAAGCCCATTTGGAAAAACAAAATAGTGGCTATATATGTTTTTTAGTGCTTAGAATTCCTTTTCATGCTTTCTTAGGTTTTACATGATTTTAGCCAACCACATTGGTGCCAATTGTTGGAGAAGAGGCTGCTCATTGGTTTCTGGGTGCCTGCCTAGTTTATGCCAAAAACAGTCACACAAAAAGTGTATTATTTAAATCACTGCTTGGGCCATTACCTCTAGATTCTTAAAGGCTAACTCTTACGTATTAACTTAAACCATCTCCATTAATCTGTTAATCGTTACGTGGCAGTGGCTTACTGGCAAAGTTTCGGCATGTCTGAGTCTGGAAGCAGCTCTATGGCTTCTCTCTTACTCTTCCCTTCTTGTTCCCAACACTCAGCCTAGCTTTCCCTTCCTAGCCAAGTTCTGCCTTGCTGTAGACCAAAGCAGTGTCTTTATTCTTTAATGGCAATCACAGCACACAAAGGGGACTCCCACATCAAAAAGCTGTTATGATTCCCCTATGCAACTGACTAGAACATCCCATGCACTTTTTTCTGATATATATTTAATGAAGACTATAATAAATCTTCTTTGAACAACACTAAGAAGAGTAGAGAAAATGACAGAGCATGCTGTATTCTCTCAGAGGAAGAAATTTGACATGTGAATTTAGCTGAAATAAGTGGCTTGATTCTGATCAAAATGCCAAATATACCTAGAATACTTGTTTATTTTAAGTAATTTTTATTAAGTCTCTTGTTATATGCATTTTATTTTATGTTATGTATATGACTGTTTTACATGCATGGATTTATTACATCACATGTACGTCTCAGAAGAGATTATTAGACACTCTGGACTTGAAGTCACAAACAGTTGTAGGTGCTGGGAACCCAATTAAGGTACTCTGAAAAAAACAGGTGCTTGCTACTGCTGACCTTCCTCTATTGCTCATAAGTATGTGTGTGTGTGTGTGTGTGTGTGTGTGTGTGTGTGTGCTTACAGACAATAAAATTTCAAATATTAAAAAGTGTGATTTTTAAGCCTGGCATTGGTGGCACACACCTTCAATCCCAGCACTCGGGAGGCACAGACAGACAGATCTCTATGAGTTCGAGGCCACTCTGGTCTACAAGAGCTAGTTCCAAGGAAGGACCCAAAGTTACAGAGAAACCCTGTTATAAAAAACAAAAACAAACAAACAAAAATTGTGATTTTAACACTGATATGAAGAAAATATGTCATGGGATAGGCTAGACTACAAGGAAGAAAAATTATAACTATGAGGTTATTTAATTATAAAATTCCTTGTTACAAATAATTGTTAGACAGAGTTCTAAAATAGAATCAAAAAAGAAAAATTCACCTAATCCTATCAGTGGTTATAAAGAATGCTGTGTTTAACACTCAACCCCTCTTCAGAATAAAACTCCAAAGGAAGTAGTATTAGAAGAATCTTGTACATGTGAGTATATTAAAGGATGTAAGCCATCACTACAGGCAGTACAGTACTAAACAAGGGCAATCTGAAAGCCTTTGCCTCTATAGTTGAGAATGTACATTGAGTATCTCTTCTCCCCACACTTCCTCAAGAAAACATCTACAGTCTTCACCCAAGTAGATGGGCACAGAAAAGAAAAAGGAAGATGACATACATAGGCAGGAGAAACACAAATTTATTGAAAGATGATAAGATTCTATACTTAAAAATAATATAATGATTCTTGAGAGATTATGATAAACAATTTTGGCAGAGCAACAAAGTAAAAAAAATGCATATGATGATTAGTGAATTTCCTAGAACCAATGAGAAGAACACAGAGAGAAATCAGGAAAATAACCACTTTCACAATTGCATCAAAGCATAAAGAACCTAAAGAAGAAAAAAAAGCATACAAAAAAAAACAACTATGGGTGAAGTACACAAAACACTAGAAGGTAGACAAAACAGTAAAGTACTTGAAAAAATAAATTAGTAATAGATTAAGTGTACATTAGGAGAATTAACATTATAAAAAATAGACATAATACCAAAGTGTTCTGTAAATGCAATATAAAACTTATCAAATTCCAGTGACATTATTCACAGCATTAGAAGATGTGGATTTTTGTAAACTGTTATGACATCTCTCAAACCCTTTATTTTCAGAATTTTTTTGGGGGAACATGCACAGTAACTGAACAAGTTTATGTTCCTATCAGCAGTGAATAAAAGATTTTCTTTACCCACATCCTCATGAGCATTTATGTCCTTGATGACAGCTATTCTGGTCAAATCAAGGTGGAATTTCAATGCAAGATTAGTTTGCATTTCCCTAATGAGAAAGGTTGTCAAATATTTTTCAAATCTTTATTGTTCATTTGTATTTCATTAAGAAGTGACTATATGTGTGTGTGTGTGTGTGTGTGTGTATACATATAAAGAGATAGATATAGATATATCTATATCTATCTATATATAAGATATATATGATAGATAGATAGACGATAGATGATAGATAGATAGATAGATAGATAGATAGATAGATAGATAGATAGATAGATATTGCAAATAATGTAGTTTCTGAGTGATTGTTTCAGGTCTTGGCAGCCATGAACAAATGAGCAGGTACCAACATGGTTGACTACATCCATGTAAAAATCTGATAAAGCTTGAAAATAAATTCTAGACACAAAAGAGCAGAGTTAAGCATGGCTTCTTGGTAGCCAGAAATTTTTTTCAAGTGGGCTGTTTGCTGGCAGCAAATAGGGGTGCCATGGCTTCTTTATGAGAGGAATGGAGGTCTTCCTGTATCCGCAGTAGCTGCAAAAAAAAATGCACAGGTTGGCTTCCTGATTTGCAAGCACAAACAGCCTTACTCTCTTGAGAGGTCTGGCTTTGGAGCACTTGAATGATGTTTGTGGGCATGGGTGATTGTATGCATGCTCGTGGTTAGGAGGAAAGTAGATGAAAGCATGCCTACCACCTACCATTCAGCACCCTGACATGGACAAGCAGCCAGATAAGATCTGCTAGGCATGGAGAGACAGATGAGCATGGCAGATTCCTACTGCCATATTCAGAGATATTTCTAGGCCGTGCAGTGGGTTGCATGGCAGATTTAATTTTCTTTCTGAAAAAAAAATTATATGCATCATGAGGTTATGTAGAGTTGAAGTGGTGAGGACAGCCCCCTCTCAGCAGTCCCAAAGCTTGCAGTGAAATACCTCTGCATTTTTAAAAGGCCAAGAGAGGTGGAACCAGTATCCAGTGCCACGCAACAACACTGCTTTCATTTAAAATACATTTTGTCAGAAAAGATTTCAGATACACAATAGGACAGACTCAGACATAAAAGATTTCTAAACAAGACATAGTGTGTTTAAAAATGTATGTAGGCTTAGAGAAGAGAAGTAAAAGAGTATAGAGAGGGGGGAAAAGAGTATAGAGTGTAACAAAAAGAAGAAAATTATTTAAAAAAGCAAAATCTTAAAGTAAAGATAACAAATGTTAAACTTGTAAAAAAAAGTAATAGTGTAAAAATATAAGCCACATAAGAAAATATACACAGAGAGCTCAAATTATGTATAATATTGTGTTTTATTTGAATTTTTGACTATGAATGAGCTAAGTACAGAGAAATATTTCATTATACATGCTGGTAAGCTAAACCAACATATATATTTTATAGGTATCTTGATTTCAAAATTTGGGTCTGAGGATATGTTGCTTTGGTAAAGAAGTTCTGCTTTTGTTTCCACCCAGAATGAAAACATGTGGATTCCTTCCAGAAAAATGTGGTTTGATCAAACAAGACCCCCTGAAACAATTGCCCAAATGGTCCAACAACCATGACAGCTTCAGGACTGCTGGCTGAGATGGACCTACCATACATGATACTCATGACAGACCTGATTAACAGCACTCCCAATCATCAGGAAGTAGTCTTGACAACAACATCCAAATTCCCTAAATGATTGTTTATAAATGTTTATTTACAAGGGATATGTACTATAGATATGAATAATTTGCATTGTTTTGATCTAGGTCTTTGAGAGAAATTTTAGGTCAATAATGTATATTTCTGCTCTTGGTTAAGATATTGTATTTGTATACCTCATTTAAAAATGTTACGCATAAAGAACAAATACAGGATAATAGATAGCCATCTATGATATTCAAGTTTGCTGTCATGTTAGTTAGGTTTTCTATATATATAGAAATATATTTCAGTTAGATAGATAATCTTCCAAACTTTCAAAGACATATGGAATATGGCATTTAAAATGTTTTAAGAACTTAAGACTTTTCATGACAATGAGACACATCTGCTCCTAGAAGAACCAGTTTAGTTTAAAAGGATTATGCGCAGTGAAGAGACTCTTTATGGAGTTTGTTAGCATTTGAAACTGCTCTTGCCTGGACTGCTTGATGCTTAGTTCTGTGAACTAGACAAGTAGGATCCACAGAAAAATAACTGCCTAATTTGCCTAAAGAAGGTGAGACAGTCCTTCAGGGTTCCTGCTTCATGAAGAGTCTGCCAGATATTCTGCAGGACACAGAAGAATGCAACTTATGAACTTGCCATTACAAGGCAAAACAGATGTTCAAATTTCCTGCTTCATGGAAAAAATATGACAGATACTGTTCTGTAGGCTGAATATGGATGACTAGAAGAATGTTATATAAGAACTCTTGATGACTATACAGGCAGAGCACTGTCTCTATCAATTCTAGAGGTTTGGAAGTTGCTTACAATGCACTTCCTGTTTACCGAGTAATATTATATCCTTCTGGAGTCTTTGATAGATTTTATGAATAATTTTAATTATAGCTTTTTTTAGTTATGATAAAAATTAAAGTAGTTATAAATATTGTAACTGCAATTCTTGCTTGATATCTGTTTTGTTATGTGTAATTTTAACTATGTTAAAGTTAAAAATCTTTCTTTCTATTTGAACAGAAAGACGGAAATGGCACAAGACCTTCTGTATATGTGTTTTCTTTTATTGGTTAATGAACAAAGAAGCTACTTTCCCCTGTAATAGGGCAGAATAGAGCTAGGTCTTTAAACTAAACTGAATGCTGAGAGAAAGTAGGTGGAGTCAGTGAGAAACCATGTAGTCACTGCAGGAGATAGATGCCAGATGAAACCTTACCAGTAGGCTACAACCTTGTGGTGATGCACAGATTAATAGAGATGGGTTAATTTAAAATGTGAGAGCTAGCTAGGAATTTACTTAAACTGTTGATCAAACAGTACTGAAAATAATATCATTTCTGAGAGGTTATTTCACAATTATATACATTTTCTAAAACTCTTACTAATCAAATGTGTACTGTTTACAAGTTATGGAATCTATTCAACAAATATTCTATACAACCTAAGCTAAATAGAAAAGCAAATAGTATAACTTACTTTCCATTTAAAGTTTCATTCTGAAGATGTTTAGGACCTTGAGCTCCTATTGCAAAACCCACAATGAATCCCAGTGTAAGTGCACCATCAGCGACAGCTTGAAAATAAACATAGCACCAAACAACTTCATAACTTGCTCATACAAAATACCACTAAACTATCTGTGATATATAAAAGTTTTTCATGCTAATTTCTATTACTTAAGAGAGGAAGATGAGTAGGAAAAGAGGGGGAGAAAAGGGCGGAATTTAAAAAGGTGAAAGAGAGATTGAAAATTTTTCTGGAATTTATTCTAACAAATCTCAAATTAGTAGTGCTGGAAACTGGTAGAAAAGTCATGTAAGTGTTGATGATAACCTTATAGTTTTTTCCTAGGTGTCAGTTAATTTGTTTTTTGGTAACAGTCATTTTAACTTTATTTTGGCTTTTATTTTATAATAAAGGTCATCTGCTTTATATACTCGGTTCTGATTGTGAAGTTTATCATACCTAGGACAATGTCAGAAGGCATATAGACTACTGCCTGAAACTACAACTGGGTGGCACATTCTCTTCTCTAATCAAATACTATATACTCAGAAAATTTAGTTTATGAATTAAGTGTATATTATCACTCTTTATACTTAATGAAGTAAATATACTTATATTCAATATGAACATAAAAGTAACAAACGTAAACAAACAGTATTTCCTTTAACATTTTTGCTAGAGACATTTTCAAAGTAAGTATGAAATACGTTTATATTTTAAAATAGTAGTACCAAGACATGTCTCCTCCTTGCAGTATGTGAAAGTATGTCTTTATTCTGGCCTACCAAGAACAGACTGTAATATGGCAGAATAGAGCTAGGTCTTTAAACTAAACTGAATGCTGAGAGAAAGTAGGTGGAGTCAGTGAGAAACCATGTAGTCACTGCAGGAGATAGATGCCAGATGAAACCTTACCAGTAGGCTACAACCTTGTGGTGATGCACAGATTAATAGAGATGGGTTAATTTAAGATGTGAGAGCTAGCTAGGAATTCACTTAAACTGTTGATCAAACAGTACTGCAAATAATATCATTTCTGAGAGGTTATTTCACAATTATATACATTTTCTAAAACTCTTACTAATCAAATGTGTACTATTTACAAGTTATGGAATCTATTCAACAAATATTCTATACAACCTAAGCTAAATAGAAAAGCAAATAGTATAACTTACTTTCCATTTAAAGTTTCATTCTGAAGATGTTTAGGACCTTGAGCTCCTACTGCAAAACCCACAATGTATCCCAGTGTAAGTGCACCATCAGCGACAGCTTGAAAATAAACATAGCACCAAACAACTTCAAAACTTGCTCATACAAAATACCACTAAACTATCTGTGATATATAAAAGTGTTTTTCATGCTAATTTCTATTACTTAAGCTAGAAGTAAATATATATATATATATATATATATATATATATATATATATATATATATAGTCAAAACTATAATTGCTAGCTTAAATTTATGAAGTGCTTAGCATTTTAAAAAGCACTCCTGGAAAGTAAAGAAGTACAGTTATACAATCAAGAAAAATCCAGATGAAAAAGAATTCTAAATGAGTCACAATGTACATAGGCTTGTGAGACAGAAGAAAAAGAGAATAGAGGGTCATAAAAGGAAGTTAGTGGTTTAAAAAATGTCTTGAAAGAGACAGAGTACAGACAGTCATAGATTAAAAGGAGTAAAGAAAAATAAGCCACAAAAAAATGGACTATACATACACAGAGGGTCTGGATTATGTATAATATTGTGTTTTATTTAAATTTTGTGACTGCAGAGAGACATTTGATTCTGGGGATTGCTAAGCTAAACCAACATGTATACTTTAAAGGTATTTTGTCTTCAAAATTTTAGTATAAGAATATGTTGCTTTGGAAAAGAGGTTCTTTTGTTTCCACAGAGAATGAGAACCTGTGAATTAATTCCAGGCTAATATGATTTGATAGATCATGAACCCCCAAGAAGTTACCATGAACACCCCCAATAATTACTCCACCCAATATACAGCAGGAAGAAATTTGGATAAAACTATGCCCATATTCCCAAATTTTGTTTGCAAATATTTCTTTACATTAAAAGGGAGACATGGTATATAGATTTGCATTGGTATAGATCTTGGTTTATTGATACAAATTTAGTGTCAATATTGATATATGTCTATTTCTGCTCTTGATTAAGGTATTGTGTTTATGCAGCTCATTTAATAATATATTGTAATAAATAGTAATCTACAATAGTCAAGTTTGTAGTCATGTTAGTTGGGATTTCTAGATGTACAGAGATGTATTTCAGATGGATAGGCATTCTTCAAACCTTTCAAAGACACTATGGCATTTAAAATGTTTTAAGAACTTAAGACTTTTCATGACACATCTGTTCTTGGCAGCACCAATTGACTTCAAGAGGAAGATGGGCATCAAACTGGTTCCTCATGGAGTTGTTCTACCATTTGAGAAAGAAATGGCTCTTGCCCGGACTGTTGCATAAACTGGACATGCAGGACCAACAGAGCAATGATTGATGAACTTGCCTAATGGTGAGACAATCCTTCATCATTCTTGCTTCATAAAAGAGCCTATCAGACATTCTTCAGGACACAGAAAAAAAGTGACCAACAAACTGCCAATTTAGGCAGAAATGTCCTTGAAATTGCCTGCTTCATGGAAAAGTCCGCTGAATACTATGGGCCTGTAGGCTAAATATGGATGTCCCAATGGTACAGAAGTACTTTGGGTGACTGTCTAGGCAGTGAGATATCTCTGTCATTTCTAGAGCTTTGAAAGTTGCTTACAATGCACTTCCTGTTTACTTAGGTAATATTATATCCTTCTGGAGACCTTGATGGAGTTGAAGAATAGTTATTATTATAGATTTCCTTAATTATGATAAAAGATAAAGTATATACAAATATTGTAACTGTAAGTCTTGCTTGATAACTGTTTTATTATTTAAAATTTTACTATGTTAAAGTTTAAGCCTTCCTTTTTTATTTAAACAGAAAAGGAGAGGTAATGTGGGATTTTTCTCTGTATGCTGCGATTATCATTAATAAATAAACTGCTTTAGACCTATTGCAGGGCAGAACTTAGCTATGTAGGGAAAACTAAACTGAATGCTGGGAAAGAAGGGCAGAGTTAACAGAAGCCATGAAGCCTCCTCCAGAGACAGATATGCCAAAACCTTGGCAGTAAACCACTGTAATGTGGTGATACACAGATAAATGAAGATGGGTGAAATTAATAAAAGTTAACCAATAAAAAGCTAGAGCTAATTGGCCAAACAATGTTTTATTTAATGTGGATTCTGTGTGATTGTATCGGGGCTCTGAGCAGCCAGGAACTGTAGTGATGAGGCGAGCGGGCCTGCTTTTCATCCCGCCCAGCTCCCACACAGCTAGCTTTACACATGAAATAACAACACACAAATTGTATTTCTTTAAACACTGTTTGGCCCATTAGCTCTAGCCTCTTACTGACTAACTCTCACATCTTGATTAACCCATTTCTATTAGTGTGTGTAGCACCATGTGGTGGTGGCTTACCGGGAAGATTCTAACCTGCGTCCATCTTGGAGAGGAGAGCTATGGCATCTGACTCACTTCCCTTCTTCCCAGCATTTTGTTCTGTCTTCCCCACCTACCTATGTTCTGACCTATCAGGCCAAAAAGTTTTCTTTATTATTAACCAATGAGAGCAACATATAGATAGAAGATCCTCTTACATCATGGAACCAACAAGTGGCCCCCTACTTCCAACACTAAAGAAAAACATGTAGCATTCAAACTCCATTTTGACATCATGGAAAATTGAGTCAAGAAATTCCTTCATGATCTTTGCAGTCATAAAACGTCTTCTGAATCCATTTATCTCTGCTTTGTTCTAGAAAGTTGAGCTTACAAGTCTACCTACTCCTAAGAATTATATTTCTGTTTCCAATTGACCAATAATTGAATATAACTTTTGACTCTTGACAATAAAAAATAATTCTGTATTAAGGAAAATTAAAGGCTGTAAATAACATAAGTAGCACAAAAGTAGCACACATAGAAATTCTCAGAAGAGAAACCATCAAAATACGGAGTTTGTTTAATATTACAAATACTGATTAAAGTTATGATTTCACAGTGCAGAAAGTTTAATTTTAGTAAATATCATGAGTTACATTAATGAGCAGACAGAAATAACTCTGTTACAACATTTTAGCTAAAGTTGTGTTAAATTCCCCAAAAGAAATGGGTAAAAATGTCAAGAAATCAGTACAGATCTTTTACAGACTCATGTATGAAAACAAGGAGATATCAACAGATCATAAAAAGAGGATTGATAAGTAGCATGTCTGCTATTTATTCTTTAAGAGTGAGTGAAACGTAGAGCTAGGGAGGTGGCTCAGCAATTCAGGGCTCTTGAGTGTCCTTCCAGAGAACCTGGATTCAGTTTGCAACAATTAATTGTAAATCCAAAACTATCTGTATCTCCACTTTTGAGTTTTGACAGCCTCTCTGGCATCATTAGGCACCAGGCACACACATGTGTCCATGTATGTACATGCATAACACTCAAGCAGATACAACAAAATTAGTATTTAAATTTTTTTAAAAAAATAAAAGATTCCCTTTTCCTTCCCCTAATACAGTATAACAATAACAAAGAAAAAGAGGCCTTATATTTGAAAGTGACTAAGTACAAAAATTTTTTAAGAATTGAAGAGAAATAACAATATGGGAGTATTTAGGAAGACAAGATGTAGCCGGGGTAAGAAGACAGAAAAAAAATGAAAGGCAGAAATGATATCATGTTGTTTTAATTTTAAAAACTGAAAAAGGATTCAAAGTTTGAAGTGGACTGAAAGAGCTTGCTCGTATTTAGGCGGAGGAGGAGAAGAGTGGGAGGAGGGGGAGGGAAATGGGAGGCTGGGAGGAGGTGAGAATTTCTTTTTTTTTCTCTTTCAATAAAAAAAATATTAAAAAAAAAGAACTGACAGAGAAGAGTGGCTTGCAGAGGGCAGGAGAAGCGGATCAGGAATGGAGCAGAGGGTGAGACAGGAGCACACAGAAAGATCAATAGAGGACTCTTCCTGCATCTCAACTGGGGGAAGTTGGAAATGCTAACATGTAACTGTGGGCTCAATTAACATTTAATGTAAAGAAATAAAGGCAATTTTCCTCTATAACATTATTTTCCATCCAAGACAGGACAAATTAGTGGTTTAGTGAGAAAAACTAAATTGTTTTTAAAGGTTAGAATAGAGTGTTGCCTAAGACAATTTTCAGGCAAATAGATCCATTTGTGAAGAAATGAGCACTTCCCTTTGGCAACAGCAGATTCATTGCAGGACTCAGCAGCAGCCAGACATAGGGACGGGCAGGTGCATGACCCACTCCCAAAGTATACAAACAGGAGATAAAAGACAATGAGAGAAGAAGGCTGAGGGCACTCACTGGAGGAGGTCTGAATGATTTTATCCTGCTAAGTTGACAGACAGAAAACAAGCTACAAATGCAGGGAAATAGCAACTATAATAATCAGAGAAAGCAGGTGTCACTATCCTCTAGTCTCTGTGAAAGAAGTTCACCTTCATTCTGAGTAAGCTGAAAACACTCATGGCTGCCACCATAAGCCCAGCTCAGTAGTCTGCTGAGAAAGATGTGTGAATGGTCACTTTATAGAAAATTCTAGAAAGCAAAGTTGACTATGTGGTATGAGTATTTTCATCAATTGTGGAGAAACTTTCTGTCAGATATTTCAAGATGTGGTGAACTATGATGACAATGTGGGTGTTGAGGCACACGGTTGAATATGAACACAGCAGTTATTTTTGTAGATACCAGATGGAATCATGGAGCAGAAAACAGAATAGAAATTGAAATGTGTGAAAGATACCAAAGACATTCGGAGAACACTCAATGAAAGATGGACCTATTAGCTCTCTAATAAGGAATGTATGAAAAAGGAAGAGCATAAAAGAAAATCAGAAAACATACCAATGAGAAGAGAGGTGGATAAAACAAAAAATAGAGAAGCTATTTGTGTGTGTGCGTGTCTATATAAACTAAAATATGAGTATATGGTCAAAAAGGTTTTTTGCATCTACTACCAAGTAAAACAAAATGTAGGTGACATGAACAACATTCCAAAGGAAGAAAAACATATTTGCTGCTGAAACTCCTTTTTAGCATTGACAGCCTTTTAATTATTTATATTTAATTTTAAATCATATGTGTTCTAGTAAGCCAGTGCCAGCTGAGATCAGAAGAGGGTATCAAATGCCCGAGAGCTATAGTTATGGGTTGTTGTTAGCGACCTATTGGGAACCAAATTTAGGTCCTCTGAAACCATAGTACATGCTCTTGATCATTGGTCAGAAATTTCCTACTTATCAAGACATTGTGTTTCCTAAGATCACACCATTTCTCATCAGTATTTAGTTAAGAGAACAAAGAAATAAAAGGCTTCTCATTTCCTTTTCATAAGTCATCTTCTCATTCAAAGTAATCAGTTCTATAAAAATAAAATACATATTACAAGCATATGTGTAATATATAGTTCTTACAGAACCAATGATTTAAATATTGATTTAGTATATGATAGTATATTTGAAAAATCTCACCTTCACTTTCTTCCAGTGGTTTTATAATTTCATACTTGTAGAAAGGAACAGCAAATACAATTGATGAAATTCCTAATATAAAGGCAGACGCTGCCAGCCATTTTGACCTGTTCCCCTTGCCTCCATAGTACGCTGCCACTATTGCTACCAAGAAAGATGCATAATAATCAGTGAGGTCCATTATGGTTATCTCTATCTCTGTCAGAGAAAATTCTTTCACCATTTGTTTCAAACTCATATCACTCAGGGAAAATAAAGCACCTAGAAATTCAAAAGAAAGACAAAGGCAATGTAATGCATTTTAATATACAAATATATCATCACTATAACCATTCAGAGGAAATGTTACACTGAACTAAATTTATTTTATAATACTATAAATGAGTAAAACCTATATCGAAAAAATGATTCATTTATCTCAATTAAATATTTTTACTTGAATATTAGAAGCTATTTTAACCACCTCTATTAGTAGCCTATTAAGATCAATTATAGTTAATCATCTCATCTCTTTTTAAATGCATTATGTATCAGTTATGAAGAATTAATAAATAAGGGATGTTTACATATTTTCTAAATTAAAACTGTAAAGACATTTAGAACCCATCTTAGATTTCTTTCTCTTTTTTTTTTTTTTGAGGCAGGGTTTCTCTATGGCTTTGGAGAGGATTCTGTGCTTGAAGCTTAACATTTCTGAGCTTTTTTAATCTTTTAAAAATGTATACATTCAATGTAAATTGTTTTATGTTCTTGAGCATTAAATACACAGCAGCATTATTTGTTTAAAATCACCATCCAGTATGTAAAGAAGAAAAGAAATCACACTAAGTGAAACAAAAACAATTTGATACAGGGAATAGCTAGAAAAAGTATTACGTTCCTTGGAGTGAAAACAGAAATAGTTATAAATTAGAACTCATGACCACATCTGCAAAGGTCTTGGATCACAACTCATTGCTGCAGTATCCATAACTGCTGTTGTCCAACTATCTCAAACACTCTTTGGTTTGCAGGGATCCAGGAGTCCAGACTCTTCCTAAAGCTTTTACAGCTCTGAGAAGCCGCTCATCTTCTGCTGGTCTGCTGCCCCAGCAGTAGTCAAGGCTAGACCCAAGAAGCAAGGGCTACTGAAACATTCATGTCAGTGATAGAATGTCTATTCCCTACTTTATCTCCAGAAACTTTAATCACCCTTTATTGGTCCTTTTGCCAAAAAACACCAGCAAGCCAGAAAGCCATAAAAGGTTCTGGCTACATGTTTGATATGCATATTGCTGGAGCCTCTCACTATCAACAGAGAAGTATGAAGGTGGAAAGTTCTGGGGAAATGCAGATTCAAAGTGAACAGAACATTTGCAAATAAAAGTAAGTTCTGAAGTTGATTGATGGAGGTTGAGAACTACAGGCAACTGCACTCAGACTGTTGATAGTAACAAAATTTATGAAGAAAAATTTATAACTAAAATACAAGAAGGAGGAAGAGGAACAAGGAAGGAGAAGACAAAATGTGAATAAAACATCCTTTACTTTTCTTCCCCGGTAATTCTAAAATGGAGAAACAAAATCCAGACCAAAAGACGCTTTGTCAGAGTGTTTCAAAATTGTGAGCAGAAACCACCTCATAAAGGCAATGCTGTTTTCAATCTTAATCTCCAAGAAATTGAACCCAGAACTCAAGCTGGTCATCAAATGACATGAAACAACAATATTATCCTTCCCATCAGCTCTGTATCTGGAGACCAGAAGCTGATACTCACTGTGGAGTGCCCCAAACCAAGCAGGTTACCAAGGACTGGAGGATAAGAGCAGAGGTTTGGGTTAACTGATTCTGATTCATGGACCCTTTCCTTCTCACAGTATGTTGGCCTGATCTACCTCTCAACAGAGCAACTCTGCTCCAACTTACCGTGTACCATAACCGTCAAACAGTACAAAAACAGGAAGAAGTCAATATTGTTGAAACGTTGAAAAGCAGGACAAACAAGAGGGCCGAAGCCGAATGGCCCCTCCAGGGAAGCAATGTATTTTGGATCTGATATCTTTAGGGGTCTTGAAGAAGCAAGCCTTTTCTCTGCTACGAGCTTTTTAAACTTTGCCACGGACCTTGGAAATGTTGTCAGATAGGAAATTAGTTTACTGAATTTCTTGTCGTCCATGCCATCCCCCTCTTGCGCCGGAGCCACTTCCATGATATCTTGCTCTTTCTTCGGGACCTGACTCATAGCTTATCTGACACAGATCAGTGCACTCTGTAGACTCCAGTGACTAACGCTGTGGCTGCCACTCTAAACACTGCAGGGAACGTTACTGCCGGTGCAGGAAGCTAACGTACCCACCGAAGGGTTGACTGACGTGGCCAGAACTCCAACACTGTATTCCATCTTCTCTATGTCACAGAAAATGAAAGAAGAAGACAACAGGGAAGGAAAGAAGGAGGGGAGAGAAGTCCTTTACATGTATCCTGTTCCCTTTAATTCCCATCCCTTCACTTCTGCCCTTTGCCCCTGTACTCCCCTCCCCCAACAAAATAAATTTTAAGAGAAAAAGGAAGTAAATAAATTGAAAACAATGTAAGAAGAGGAAAAATTAAAAATCTTGTCATGGAAGCCTCAGTATGATCCAACAAGTCACACCGTGCACCCCTTTCACACGTGTCTACTTGCAAGAATCCTTTGCAATGAGTCATTTTCCCCTTTCCCATCTGGCGGACCAACCATATCGGCCCGCCCAGGCCTAGACCCAGGGTCATGACTTGACATGCAACAACATCCATCCCATCTTTGATCTGATGGAGCACATGAAGGGAACCAACCCATACACCCAAAGCTGCAGGATCTCTACTACACAGGGTGGCACCATATGTACAGGAAGTCATGGGGGGGAGGGGCAGCATCTATCGTGTCATGTAGACCTGGGGCCTCAAACCAGACCAAAGGCTCTTTGAAATAAATATATTTAAAAAAAAAACAAGGAAAAATAAATGCTTAAGCATATGACAGGGGAACAAACATCCTTTATGTCCAGGCTTCCTTCTTTGTGGTGTTTTTACAAATTGATAATGTCATTTGTTACAAATTTGTTGAAAAATTATATTAGAGAAAGGGGGAAGAGAGAATAGAAAGAAAGAAAGAAAGAAAGAAAGAAAGAAAGAAAGAAAGAAAGAAAGAAAGAAAGGAAGGAAGGAAGGAAGAAAGATGATAGATAGATAGATAGATAGATAGATAGATAGATAGATAGATAGATAATAGAGAATAGAAATCAAGGTGTATGGGAAGACATATTTGTATCTACCGTGGTGGAAGAGCTGGAAGAACAACCAAGAATCAGAATTCAAGGAGTAATGCAAGGGCCTTGAAAGAAAGGTCTTACAGTGACAAAAGAGTTGTTCTGATAAATTCATTCCCCTCCAAGAATAGGAAGCAAGTAATGTATTCCACTATAAATAAAGTCAGGAAATGCAGAACAGAGCTTATATATCTGGTAGTAAAAATATTTACTTGAGTGAAGGACCATGATTTATGGCATTAAATTTGTTCCATATAAAAATGCAATTTTGGATCTGCTTACTTCCTGAGATGAAGCTGAGCCATGTATATTTCTGAATGTGACTTTCTAGCATAATTGAACCTATCTACTCTTAAGATATAGATTTGTCAAAATTCATGAAGCTTTTGAATAATTTTGCCCCCCCAAAGTGTCATCATGGTATACTAAAAAAAAACAACCAACTGAAACCTAAGCCAGCAAACCCAAATGTATTTAATTGACAGAAAATATTACTTTTTTCTTACATTAAGAGCCTCAAATTGTTCTCATAATCAATACATGAATAATGGTAAATTCCTAGTTTACTATTTCGTTATACTCACCATAAATGTTTTCTCATACTGCTTCATCATATTAAATAACAGGCATAAATAAAATGAGATTCGTAGGGATAAAAAGTGTGGGATGGTGGGAATTGCTATTCTTGTTCTCTGATACCAGACTTGCATAGCTTAAAGGCAGAAGAACAAAGATAGCTCTGTAAACAATGAAAGCTCTGGAAATTGTGTTTCAAATGAGACTATAGAAAGTCAAAGAGAACTCCATTCCAGTCTGTAAGTTATAGCTCTATAGGTCTTGTAAAATAATATTTGGGGTTCCAGCAGAGAGGTGAATTTGTAGTCATCAGGTGAATTCATTCCGAAGTATAAGAAGGTATCAAGAAGCAGTACAGAACATACACATACCATTTTGAAAAGACACAGATAAGGAAAGAGCCATCAGAAAAAAAATTTGGACCTCTTCAAAGGCAAGTGGAGGCAAGTGTATACTCTGAGAAACCTCAAAAACCTTAGGAAAGAGAGATAGCTCATTCCAAATTAGCAGAATTTGTAGCAATTAAGAAGGCATCTGGTAGTAGTAGATTACTCTAAGAAAGAACAATGTTGAATTTCCCTTCCCCTCATGTTGTATTGCTTGTCCCTTTGGACATGCACAGCAGAAGCACTTTGCCTTTTCAAATAAGGAAGGGAATCCTCAAGTCCTCTGGTCCCAACCAAATGTTCTCATGAGGAGAAAGGAACAGAGATATTAGGTTATCTCTCTGTTGTCTACTCAAAAGTAGGATGCTACCCCAGAGACTGATAGAAATTAAAAAAAAAATTCCAAAAGGAGAGAGAAAGAAGCTTGATTTTACTCCAAGAAATTCATCAAAACAATACAAGATCTAGCCTTCAGGTCTGGACACTCAGGTCTTTCTGAAATGCAGACTAACAAGGGGAATCAAGTCCAAATTCCATGACTGGGGAAAAATGTGTCATGTGAACAACACAGACAAGTAATAGCATCAGAGGAACATACCAACTGTGTGGTGCACAGACAGGACTTGAAAAAAAATGTAGCTAGAACAGTAACATTATAAAGATTTTCTAGTGCTCCAGTTTTACCAGAGGCATAAGGAAGTTCATTCCCCATTGGAAGAATTTGATGTTCATGTTTCACTGACAATTATCAGTATAGAAACAAAATCCAAATTAAACTCTTCTTGAGCACCCATTAACATATAGAATATCTAAAGAAGTGCAGCAACTATCCAGGTATAAATAGTTCATTCAGTCTTCACCATTCTTCATATTCACTGCCTGAAAATTTGTGTTAACTTACCTCATACATACAAGTTAAGGTACTTCCGTGAAACCAAACGTAGAAAACCCATTTGAACACACAAGGAACACAAATTTTAATAAACTAATAAAAGTTCCAGAGCCATACACACAATGATTTCGGTAAATTAAAAATAAACAAGCACAAATCCAAAAAAAACCCACTTACTTACATAAATGTCAAGATGCAAATTTCTTCTCTCTGTTGTCCCTCTTAGCCATTCCCTCTAGCCCCTGTTATAGCCCATCCTCATTTTTTTATTTTTTTTTGTCAACCCATGTACCTAGACAGACTTTCAATCTGGGATCCGTAGAGGTGACATCAGGCTGGGAATTCAGCTGCTGACTCCCACTGTTCTTTCTGTCTTCCATATTGATGGTTCTTTCCCCACACACAGTGCTGCAAGAAGTTCTGTGCAGGAACCCAGTCTATTACCTCAACTCTATTTACCAAACGCCAGTTCTTGGTACGGTGCAGCACTCCTATTTCATAGCCAATTCACCCCTGTCTCTCCAGGTAACTTTTTGTCTTACTGTTATTGACTTTCAGGAAGCCTTCCTCCCACCATACCTCCAACTTCCTGGACACCTCACCTCACACAGTAGACTGGATCCCCTTGGCATTTTCCTGATGCTCACCTATCCATTCTTCCTTTCCCACCTATTTCACTATGCCTTCAACTGACCTGAAAAAGCACTCTCAACAGGGAAACCTACTACAACCATACCTTCCTAAGATAAAGAGAAGACAACAGAAGATGAGGAAAAGAACATCCAACCTACAAAGATAAGATTAAATGTAAAACCCCACATTCAACTCAATTATACTAATTTGAAATGCATAGACACTAGCCCTAAAGCACAAATATTAATAATATAACTCCATCAAAATCCAAAAATTATATTTTGGGCCCTGAGAAATATAATATAAATATAAAGCACAAGACAAGGAACTCAAAAGAGTAAAGATGTTCAAGAATCTTTATATGAATAAATTGCTTGATAAAGTCTGTGAAAACACAAAGATAGGTTAAAATAATAAAAATCATAATGAGAGTATAATTTAATAAATAAATAGGATCACTAAACAAAACCTAATATAAGAAAAAACTGAAAATTAAAATTTAGGAATTCAAACAAAAATCTCAGTGGTAAGGTTCACCAATAAAATACAAGACATGGGACAAAACCATAGGAGCTGAAGGGAAGGAGGAAGAAATTGGCACCTCAGTCAAAGAAAATATTAAATCCATAGAAGTCCAGGTACACAATTTCTGGAAAATGTGGGACACCATGAAAAGACCAAATCTGCAAACAATAAGAATGCAGGAAAGAGAAGATACCCAGATAAAGCTCAGAAAAATTCAGAGAAGAAAATAACCACAACCTGAAGATTGATAACCCTGTCAAAGTAAAAGAATGAAAAATAAAGAACAGGGAAAGAAATCCTCCATGGAACATAGTGATCAAATGCACACTAAATGTACAGAACAAAGCATATGAAACTTTGCAAGGGGAAAGGACAAAGTTAACACAGAGAAGCAAACCCATTAAAATAACATTTGTCTTATCAATAGAAGCTCTAATATTAAAGAAGGTCCTGGGTGATTGTTCTACAGAGACCACAATTACTGGCCCAGACTATTATAACCAGGAAAAAAAAATCAATCAAAATAGATGAAGAAAGAAAATCATTCTAAAATAAAACCAAATTTGAGCAGAATCTATTTAAAAAACATACTTTAACAGGAAAAGTTCACTTTTAAGAGATTAACTACACCCAAACAAAATAAAGCAATAAAAAATGGTCTCATACCAAAACACTAAAGAGGGGGAATAACCAACACAATCACAACAAAATAAACAAAATCAGTAGAGGCTACTCACTCACTGATGACTCTAACATCAATGATCTCAGTTCCCTAATAAAAACACATAGGCTAACAGAAATAATGCAAAAACAGGTTTCATCTTGTTACTACAGCCAAGAAACGCGTATTACCATGAAAGCTGGTCACCACCTCATGGTAAAATTTTGAAAAAAGATATTAAAAGCAAATGGGCGGAAGAAGCAAACCAGTATAGATATTTAAACATGACTCAAAAGAGTAGTCAAATTAAAATTGTTCAGAAGTTAGAGAAGGATACTACTCATTAAAAGAAAGTTCAACCAAGTCTGTGCACTAAACGCAAGGTCACTAACTTCTTAAAAGAAATATTACTAGAGCTAAACTACATCTTTTTCTTCACACAATGGTAGTTGGTGACTTAAAAACCAATTTCTTGACAGTCAATAAAAACTAATCAGAGAAATATAAGAACTGACATCATATACTGAAATGATCCTAAATGATATTTATAGAACATTTGTAACAAACTAAAAGAATATACCTTTTCTCAGCAGCTCATGAAACATTCTCCAAAAGTGACCACATACTTAGACACAAAGCAAGTATCAACAAACAAACAGAAGTTTAAATAACACCCTGAATCTTATTTGACAACCATGAGTTAAAGCTGGATATCATCAACAACAAGAAGCAACAAAAAGCTTGAGAAGGCTTTAGAAGTTGTAAAATCTCCTGTCCTCATCCAGCGAATATGGTCATCCTACCAAAAATAATCTACTTATACAATACAATCCCCATTAAAATTCTAACCTAATTCTTCACAAAATTTAAAAAGACCATTTCCAGCTTCACATGGAAACAAAATCGCAGGATCCTTAAACAATCCTGAACACCATCTCCAATCTCAAATTGTACTATAGCGTTATCATGATAAAAACAGTGTGGTATTGGCATAAAACACAGGTTGATCAATAGAATTGAATTAAAGACCAACACATAAATCCACATAACTGTGGACTCTGATTTTGGAAAGGAAATAAAATACTTTATACCAGAAAAAAATACTGCATCTTCAATAAACAGTGCTGACCAAATTGGGCAAATACATTTAGAAGAATCCAAATAGATCTCCAGTTATAACCCTGAACCAAACTCAGCATCAAGTGGATCAAGACCCTAGACATAAGGCTAGATACCCTAAAGGTAATAGAAGAGAAAGTGGAGTCTTGACTTCACTGGCACAGGAATTTTAAGAGTTCAGTCACGATGATATTCAAACCACACAAATACTCAACAAATAAAGATTATTACAGACCAATTTCTTTTATGGACATTATTCTAAAAATACTCAATTAAATACTCAGAAGCAGAATCTAAGGACACATCAAGAAGATTATTCATCTATGATATGGCTTCATTGCAGAGAAGTAGGGATGATTCAACTTATAAAAGTTTGTCAACACAATTCACCATATAAACAAACTGAAAGAAAAAATACATGATAATTTTATTAGATTCTGAAAGGCTTTGACAAAAACCAACAACTTTTCATGATAAAACTATTGGTAATATTAGGGATACAATAAACATACCTAAACATAATAAAGGCAATATACAGCAAGCCAATATCCAACTCTAAAGTTTGGAACAAGAGAAAGCTATCCACTCTCTCCATATTGATTTAATATACTACTTGAGTTCTAGCTAGAGTAATAAGACAAAGGAGATCAAGGGGATACAAAATTAAAAAGAAAAATCATAGCATCTTTATTTGCAAATAATATTATAGTATACATAAGAAACTATAAAAATTCTACATAGGAACTCCTCCAGCTGATAAATACCTTTAGTCAAGTGGCTGGATACTGTATGACAATAAATTCTAGTCTTTAAAGAAAAAAATTGAAGAAGATAAATAGAAGGGTCTCCCATGCTTATAGATTGGTATGATAACAGTAAAAATTGCCATATTATCAAAGAACAATCTGCAGATTCAACATAATCCCCATCAAAATTCCAGCACAACTCTTTATAGATCTTGAAAGAAAAATATTCAATTTCACATGAAAAAAAAAAAGACGCGGGATAGTTAAAACAATCCTGTACAAAAGAGAATTCCCAGAGGCATTACCATCCCTGATTTCAAGCTATACTACAGAGCAATAGTAATGAAAAACCCATGATATTAGTATTAAAACAGACAGTCTGATCTATGCAATTGAATTTAAAGATCCAAGAAGTAAATCCACATGCCTATGAACACTTGACAAAGCGTTTTTCTGCAACTAATGAGATAATCATGTGTGTTTTATTTCAGCTTGTTTATATGGCAGATTACATTCATATATTTTCATATGTTAAACCATCCCTGCATCTCTGGGATGAACCCTACTTGGTCATGATGGATGATTGATGTTTCTAATGTGTTCTTGGATTCGTTTTGCCAGTATTTTGTTGAATATTTTTGCAGCAATGTTCATGAGTGAGATTAGTCTGTAAATCTCTTCTTTAGTAATGTCTTTGTGTGGTTTGAGTATCAGGGTAATTGTAGCCTCGTAAAAAGAGTTTGTCAATGTTCCTTCTGTTTCGATTGTGTGTAACAATTTGAGGAGTATTGGTATTAGTTCTTCTTTGAAAATCTTGTAGAATTTTGCAATGAAACTATCTGGTCCTAGGCTTATCTTTGTTGGGAGACATTTGATGGCTGTTTCTATTTATTTCACAGCTAGGAGTCTATTAAATTTGCTGCTCTGGTCTTGATTTGATTTTGGTAAGTGATATTTATCCAGAAAATTGTCCATTTCCTTTAAGTGTTCCAATTTTCTGGAATACAGGTTTTTTTTTTGAAATATGACCTGAGGATTCTCTGGATTTCCTCCATTTTATGTCCCCTTTTTGTTTACTTTTTTTGTTAATTTGGAAATTATCTCTCTACCTTTTGGTTAGCTTGGATAAAGGTTTGTCTATTTTGTTGATTTTCTTGAAGAACCAATTCTTTGTCCCATTGATTCTTTGAATTGTTTTCTTGGTTTCTATTTTGTTGATTTCAGCTGTCAATTTGATTATTTTGTGCCATCTAGTCCTCCTTGGTGAGTTTATTTCTCTTTGTTCGAGCATTTTCAGATGTTCTGTTAACTTACTAGTGTGGGATTTTCCAAGCTTCTTTATGTAGACATTTAGTATTATGAATTTTCCTCTTAACACTGCTTTCATTGTATCCCACAAATTTGGGTATGTTATGTGGTCATTTTCATTGAATTTTAGGAAGTCTTTAATTTCTTCCTTTATTTCTTCCTTAACCCAATGGTGAGCATTGTTTAATTTACATATTTTTGTGGGCTTTCTGAAATTAATATTGCTGCTGAATTTTAATTTTAAGACATGGTAATTCAATAAGATACAAATTCCATTTTTTTGTATCTGCTGAGGTTTGCTTTGTTACCTAGTATGTGGTCAATTTTTGAGAAGGTTCTATGAGGTGCTGAAAAGAAAGTATAGTCTTTTATGTTTGGATGGAATGTTCTATAGATGTCTTTAAGTCCATTTGAGTCATAACAACTGTTAGTTCATTTATTTCACTGTTAACTTTCTGTCGGGCACACCTGTCTAGTTGTGAGAGTAGGGTGTTGATGTATCTCACTACTAGTATGTGTGGTTTAATGTGTGATTTAAGCTTTAGTAGTGTTTTTTACACATGAGGAAGCCCTTGTATTTGGGCCATAGACTATTGATGTTTCTGATGTGTTCTTGAATTAGTTTTGCCAGTATTTTGTTGAATATTTTTGCAGCAATGTTCATGAGCAAGATTAGTCTGGATTTTTTTTAAGAAATATGAAATGTCTTTCTTTGTCTCTTTTGATTGATTTCAGTTTGAAGTCTGTTTTCTTAGATATTAAGATAGCTATACCAGGTTGTTTCTTAGGTCCATTTGATTGGGAATTTTTTTCTCAGGCCTTTATTCTGTGATGATGTCTGTCTTTGAGGTTGAGGTTTGTTTCTTGTATGCAACAGAAAAATGGATTCTGTTTTCGTATCCAATCTGTTAGTCTGTGTCTTTTTATAGGTGAGTTGAGTCTGTTTATAAGGAATATTAATAACAAGTGATTTCTAGTTTCTGTTATTTTAGTTTTCATTGTTGGTGATGTTATTGTATGTGTTTTCCCCTTCTTTGGTATTGGCTGTTGTGAGATCATCTTTTGTCTATGTTTTATGGAAGTAGCTAACTTCCTTGGGTAGGAATTTTCCTTCTAGTACTTTCTGTAGGGATGGTTTTATGGCTAGGAATTGGTTAAACCTAGCTCTATCATGGAATATCTTGTTTGTCTGTCTATGGTGATGGGAAGTTTTGCTGGGTACAGTAGCTGGGAAAAGCATCACATGGCCTCTTAATATCTGCATAATGCTTGACCAGGACCTTCTGGCTTTCATTGTTTTCATTGAAAAGTCACGTGTAATTCTGATAGGTCTGCCTTTATATGTTACTTGGCCTTAATTTGCAGCTCTTAATATTCTTTCTTTATTCTGTATGTTTAGTGTTTTTTACATTTAAATTTTAATGCTCATATATTAATATATTAATTATATATATTAATATATATTCAAAAAGAAAAAAGCTATCAATTCAAGAGAACATGAGGGAGTATGGGAGGGTTTGGATGGTTGGAGGAAACATGAGACATTCTGGAGGGAGGAAAGAGGAGGTGGACGTGATATAATTGCATTCTGATTAAAATTCTAAAAAAAAATTCTAACTATCTTTAGAGTAAGAAATGATGTGAAAGTAACTTATCACTAGTGGAGGATATACACAATTGCAGACAACTCCTAAGTAGATTTGTTTATTTTTTATTTACTATTTATTATTTATTTTTGAGACAGGGTTTCTCTGTGTATTTATGGCTGTCCTGGAACTCACTGTGTAAATCAGGCTGACCTCAAATTCAGTGATCCACCTGCCACCTGCCTCTGTCTCCTGAGTGATGGGATTAAATGTGTGTGCCACTACCACTCCAAGAATTCATTTTTTTATCCTTTAAAATAAATTTTTTGGCTTTTTTATTGCTTTATAAATAATACTATTTAAAATTTCCACTTCCTCCCCTTTTCCCATTTCCCTCCTGCTCCCCCTGTCACCCTCCCCCACACCCCTCCAGTCCTAAGAGAGGGCAGGGTATTATGTGGTGAGGGGACATTTTCTGACCAAGTCTATTTGTTGTTATGTAAGTTTTCTGTATCTTCATATGCATAATTTTTTTTAGGTTGGGAAAGTTTTCTTTTATGATTTTGTTGATTGCATTTTTTGTGCTTCTTAGTTGGACTTCTCCTATTATTCTTGGGCTTAGTCTTTTTATGGTATCCCATATTTCCTGGATTTTTTTGTAAACTTTTGTTAGATTTAATGTTTTCTTTAATTGGTGTCTGTTTCCTCTATTGTATTTTCAATGGTTGAGATTCTTTCTTTCATCCCTTGTATTCTGCTGTTTATGCTTGTGTTTGTGGTTCCTGATCATTTTCCCATATTTCCCATTTCCAGAATTCCCTCAGTTTGTGTTTACTTTATTGTCTCTATTTCGGTTTTCAAGTCCTGAATCGCTTCTTTCATCTGTTGATTGGTTTTTCTCTTTCTTTCTTTCTTTCTTTCTTTCTTTCTTTCTTTCCTTCTTTCTGGAATTTGTTGATTTCTTTAAATTTACAAATGAGGTTCAGTTAGACTATTTTCTTGGAAATAGCCTATCAGTTCAGTGAGACAATAAGAGAAGGTATGGAGAAGAAAAGGAGAGTGGTGAAGGGGAGGGGAAGAGAGAGGAGAAGAGAGAGGATAAAAGGCAAGAGATCCTGACTTGAGATTATACTAATTTGTTTGCATATTTTGTTAAAAATTTATCAGATTAGAACTACATGTATCTTGATATTCAATATTTCACTACTTTAGGAATTCATTGTCATAGACAGGGTTTCACTACAAATAGCTTTGGCTGTTCTTGAACTTGCTATGTAGACCAAGTTAATCTCCAACTCATAGAGATCCTCCTACTTCTGCCTCCTGCACACTGGTATTAAAGGTGTGCTGTGGTGTAGGAGGTCCTTTTGTCTATGTGTTGTTTTTATTGGTTAATGAAATAACTGCTTTGGCCTGATAGGGCAGAGTAGAGATAGGCAGTGAAAACTAAACTGAATGCTAGGAGGAAAAAAGCTGAGTCAGAAGAAGCGATGAAGCCCTACCTGAGACATATGCCAGAACTTTCCCCATAAGCCACATCCTCGTGGTGATAGACAGATTAATGAAGATGGGTTAATTTAAGATATGAGTTAGCCAGAAATAAGCTTAATCTTTTGGCCAAACAGTATTGCAAATAATATGGTTTCTGTGTGATTATTTGGGGTCTGAGTAGATGGGAACAAACAAGTGGCCTCCTACAACAGTGCTCTATAGGCCAAGTGTCCCAGTCTTTCAGTTTTGAGGCCACCAACCAGTTCTCAAATCAAGACGTTGAGACTCATTATTAGTTATGAATACTTGGTCTTAGTTTATGCTTGTCCCACTATCTCTTATAGGTTATTTTGACCTGTTTTTCTTCATCTACATTTTCCCACAGGTCTTTTTACCTTCCTTTCTTTCTGTATGGTCTTTTCTGTGTCTGGCTTGCAACTCTGCCCTCTAACCCTGGGCTTGTCATGCTCTTTCCTCCATGTTCTCTCTGCCTTTTCCTTTGCCTAGATTTCTCCTCCTACTTAATTCTCTCTGCTCAACATCCCCACCTATCCTTTTTCTACCTAGCTTTTCATTGTTCAGCTCTTTATTGGACCAATCAGGTGCCTAAAGCAGGTGATGTGAAACAAAGGCAACACATCTTTACATAATTAAACAAATGCAGCCTAAACCAAGGTAACACATCTTTACATAATTAAACAAATGCTGCATAAACAAATGTAATACAGAGTTATATGGTTAAAGTAATGTTCTGCGGCATAAACAAATGTAACACATATTTACACAGTTAAAACAGCAACCCAAGTTCTCAAGAAAATGCATTACATTTGTCATTGTCCCATAAACACTTGTAGAGCATTGTTAAAGGTCTGTGTTCATCAGTTGATACCTGGTGACTACACAGACCCTCTTCAAGTGACAGTAAGGAAAAAAGCTAAAGCCAGGCAGAGGTGGCACACATCTTTAATCCCAGCACTCAGGATTCAGAAGCAGGCAGATTTCTGTGAGTTCAGAGCCAGCCTGGTCTACAAAGCAAGTTTTAGGACAATCTCTAATGCTACACATAGAACTCTGTCTCAAAAACAAAAACAATACAAAAAAAATGAAAGTAATTTTAGGTTCTCTAATATACTAGATGGAATTTAACTACACTATTGCATACATTCTGTTTGTTTTTTAAAGTGTTCAGTTAGTCTAATAAAATTTTGTTATACACTGTTTCTATCTCTTTATTTAGTTCATAATTTCTACATAATTTCATTTTTTCCATGAATGCAATGCCTGCTTGGGTCTGAACCTGGAGAGAAAAAGAAGACTGATGGTGGTAGCAACTTGTGTGTTGCTTCAGCAAGAGGGTGTTCAGATGAAGTTTCTAGATAGGGGTGGGCCTAGAGGAGAACCACATGGATGGAGGAAACTGAGTTATTTAAGATTCACCAACAGCTCTCACAGATTGGCTTCTGCTTGGGCCTTGTCTTGGAGGGACATTATGGATGAGCAGCAAAGACAAGGGTCCTGGCTCAAGGGTACATGAGAGTTTGCACCTATAAAATAGGATAAATATCTAAAAGCTGCACTTCATGATTAACATGCATGCATGTATGTGTCTGTGTATGCACGCATGCATATGTACTTTTGAATGTGGGACTTTTGAAACCATAATGAGTAGCGGAAATTCTTATTACTTTAAATTTCATAATGTATCTGTTTTGAGAAACATGAAAATATTAATCAATTAATCTGCAATTTTCCATTAATTTACAGATTTCCTTTCCTCAAAGAAAAGATCACCACCCTAGAAATGCCTTCTATCTAACTCCCTGCATGCCTCAACTTTTCATCTCTGCTTTTTAACTGTGAACATGCTGCCCTGTGCTGGAAAATCAGAAAAGGACTGATGAGTTTTGATAAATCCAAATAAGTAAATTCTGTGGTCGAATAGCACCAGGACTTTTGGTTACCAATAAGACAAGGGTCATGTTGGGAGGTGGGGAGGATCTGAAGGAGTTAGGGTGGGGAATATGACCAATGTATATTAGTATGAAAAGACTTTTTAAGAGCTTGGGCTATCAACCATAGACACCTTTTTTGTTGATTATTTCACTATTTCAAAAAATTGTGAAAGTAAACTTTTTTAGAAAAGAACTATCCAAGTTATTTCTTTCATATATCTTTCCCTGATCCTTTGTTAGAAAAGAACTTGCAATAAACGGATGATGTAAATAGCCACAATTTATAAACCCACTTTCAGAAGAAGCATCAAATCAGAAAGTTCTAGCGAAATGCTGATTTGCTCCAGAGCACTGTAAAATCAGGTACCTGACATGGTCCCTGCAGCAGTGTTGGTACACTCCTGTGCAGTGACTTGTAGGAGTGGAAGCTGTGGCTGTGGTCACACAATGTGTTTACCCTCTGGTTACTGTTAAGCACTGGAGGCAGAGAGTCAGTCTGCACCACTGAAGAACTTGAATTCAGCTGCTCAACTTCACCAGACATCACTTTCCTTACCAACTTATGGAAAGCAACTTTTGCTTCTTACAACACCAGGATTTGGCAAGGGTGTCATAATGTTATGTGCTTTGACTTGCTTTATGGGAGGCAATGTGTAACACATAAATTTATTTAAACAAAGCCGCAATAGAAAATGAAGCAAGATAGAACCTTGACTACCCTACACTCCAAAGAGCAGTGACTGTGGATGCAGCCACACAGGGATCATAGGACTACACAACATTGTACCAAAATGTACATATACTAATATTTATAATAGGATAAAGGCTTTAGGGTGAAATCTCCTGTCATTTATACACAAGCATGTTTGGAATACTTGGAGATTTTCTTCTATCAGTCAGGTATGGAAAGTATTTGTGAAATAGGAGAGAGTTTCATCTTTTATATTTTAACTATTTTCAGTCTTTAATCAAAATTACACTGAATGATTGCTATGCAAATAGGCATACTATATAAAAGAAGCAACCTATGAATTAAAAAGCAAGAAAAATTGTTAATGTGCTATGAATACTTGCGGTATCCCTATAATATTAAACATAAATACTATATCCAATACTTCAAACACTATGAATTTAAACAAGATGAGAAACAATTTAGCCCTTGAATACTCTTGGCCACAGTGGGAATAACATCATGATCTTGGCTGTTACTGATCTTTAGGGACAGGTACTGCTATGAAACAGAAACATGAAACTTTCCAACCATTAGGAATGACCATTCTAAACAAAGAATGAAACAAATTACAATCAGTATTAAAAACAGTACAATAGCCCAATAATAAATGCACATCAAGAAATGGCTTATGAAACCTACTTTGATGACTTTCCCCTCCCAAGTTCAGCATTTACATGGGAGACAATTATGCCCTGATCATCTTTGAAAGCTATTTAGGCTCATTTACAAAACACAATCACACTGTGTTTTTTTTTAAACTCTGTATATCACAGAATACAAAATTTTTAAAAAGTATACCCCTTCAAAAATTTACTTCTCATATATGTACAGGAGAAAATGATGCTGTGGTCTCAGAGAAACTAATGGGGAAGGTTCTGTCTACCCTTCAAATTTTTGCCCTTTGGGTATTGTCCATGATATCTATCCATTTAAAAATATATTCTCTGTCCATTAAGTAGAAGAGACTTTTGTCAAAGTCCTTCAACCTAATCAAATAGCTGAGAAACAATTAAATAAATGTTCAACATCCAGAGTCATAAGAAAATGAAATTCAAAACTATTTTGAAATATTATCTTACACCAATAAGAATAGCTAAGAACCATAACAAAAATGATAGCTCATGCTTGCTAGGATATTGAGCAAGGAAAAAAAACATTCAATGCTAGTAGGAGTGATACCTTTTATAGCCTCTATGGAAATCAGTGTGGCACTTTCTCAAGAAGATGAGTGCTTATCGGCCTTAAAAATCCAACTATACCACCCTTTGCTGTATACCCAAAGGATGCTTCATCATACTGTAGAGGCCTTGTTCAGCCATGTTCATTTTTGCCTCACACAAAAGAGCCAGAAATCAGAGATCAACCAGATGTCCCTCAACAGGAGAATGAATAAGGAAAGTGTTGTACATTTACATGATGTAGTATTATAATGCACAGTGGAATACCCCATTGTGTAAATGTACTCAATGATTAAAATGATTAACATCATACAATTTTCAGGTAAATGGATGGAACTAGAAAACAAGCAACAGAGATATGGAAAGAGTGGATATTAGCTGTTAAAACAATGATAGTCTAGCTAAAGTCTGTAGAATGAGAGAGGCTAGGTATGGACTAAAGCATTATGGAAATAAATCAGAAATAGATTGTTATAGATAGAGGGGATAAGACTGGAATGAGAGGTTAGAGTGAAAAGTCTGGGTGCAGAGAGGGGAATGAGGGAGAGGAAATATAGGGAGAGATAATAAAAATTAAGGTCCATTTGAGAGGTAGTATGGAAACAATGCAGTTGGAGCTTCCCAAATAACAAACATTTATGAAGGTGATTTAAGTAAAATTATAAAATAATTGGGGAGAATGGTCCCTAACTAGACATTTCCTGTTAGCAAAAGAAGCTTCTACTACTGAAATAGAGTTACATCTGATTGAGGTTTGGGGCAATTGTGTCCCATGGGAACTCACAAACAACCCAGACTATTGCCAAGGTCGTTGTTTTGTCTCTGCAAACTGACAACAAGTCCCAAGGCTGAAGACAACACCTAAACAACTCAAAGAACTGGGAAAGTCAAGCTGGTGTCACATAGAGCTTTTCACACTATGCACTAGCATCTCTGGTAGCAAAAGTTTCTCTGCACACCCCGTAGGAGAAAGGTGAGTCTGCTTATTTTTCCGGAGCTTTCAGCTGTGCTGTTAAGTCTCTAATGTGAGCTTTCTCCATTTTTTTAATGTGGGAACTTAGTGCTATAAACTTTCCTCTAAGCACTGCTTTCATAAGGTCCCATAGGTTTAGGTATGTTGTATTTTTATTTTTGTTGAATTAAAGAAGACTTTAATTTCTTTTTTTTATTTCTTCCCAGACTCAGGGGTGGTTCAGTAGTTGACTGTTCAGTTTCCATGAGTTTGTAGGCTTTCTGGGAGTAGAATTGTTGTTGAATTCTAACTTTATTCCATGGTGATCACATAAACACAGATGGTTACTAAGATTTTTTTTTGTATCTGTGGAAGTTTGCTTTGTTACTGAGTATGAGATCAATTTTTGAGAAGGTTCCATGAGATGCTGAGAAGAAGGTATATTTTTTCTTATTTGGGTGGAATGTTCTATAGATGACTGTTAATTCCATTTGATTCAAACTCACCCAGGAGTAGTAGAAGACTGGAAATAATCAAACTGAGGGCTGAAATCAACAAAATACAAATACAGAAAACAATCCAAAAATCAATGAAACAAAGAGCTGGTTCTTTGAGAAAATCAACAATATTGACAAACCCCTATCCAAACTAATCAAAAGGCAGAGTGAGAACATTAAATTAACAAGATCAGAAATGAAAACGGGGACATAACAACAGACACTGAGGAAATTCAGAGAATCAATAGGTCTTACTACAAAAGCCTATATGCCACAAAGTTAAAAATGTAAAAGAAATGGACCTGATTTTATATAAATATCATATACCAAAATTGAATCAAGACCAGGTGAACAATTAAAATAGACCTATATGTTGTGAGGAAATAGAAACTGTCGTAAAAAAACCTCCCAACCAAAAATAACCCCAGGAACAGATGGATTTAATGCAGAATTTTACCAGAACTTCCAAGAAGAGCTGATTCCTATACTCTTTACTTAATATGTTTCACATAATTGAAACAGAAGAGTCATTTCCAAACTCTTTTTATGAAGCTACAGTTACCCTGATACCAAAACCACACAAAAAACTCAACCAAGAAAGAGAATTACAGACAAATCTCACTCATGAACATTGATGCAAAAATTCTCAATAAAATACTAGCAAACCAAATCCAAGAACACATCAAAAAATTATCAATTACAATCAAGTAGGCTTCATCCAAGAGATGCAGGGCTGGTTCAATATATGAAAATCTATCAATGTAATCCATCATATAAATAAACTTAAAGAAAAAACCATACCATCACTTCTTTAGATGCTGACAAAGCATTTGACAAAATTCAACACACCTTTATGATAAAGGTCTTGGAGATGTTAGGCATACAAGGACCATATCTAAATATAATAAAAGCAATACACAGCAATCCAACAGCTAATATCAAATTAAATGGAGAGAAACTCAAAGCCATTCCACTAAAATCAGGAACAAGACAAGGCTGTTCACTTTCACCATATCTTTTCTTTCACAATAGCCACAAATAACGTAAAGCATCTTGGGGTAACTCTAACCAAATATCTATTTGACAAGAACTTTAAGGCTTTGATGAAGGAAATTGAAGAGGACACCGGAAAACAGAAGGATCTCTTGTGCTCTTGGATGGGGAGGATCAAGATAGTAAAAATGGCAATTCTACCAAAGGCAATCTATAAATTCGACACAATCCCCATCAAAATCCCAACAAAATTCTTCACAGATCTTGAGAGAATTGTAATCAACTTTATTTGGAAAAACAAAAATCCTAGAATAGCCAAAACAATCCTATACAATAAAGGAACTTCCAGAGGCATTACCATTTTTGACTTCAAACTCTGTAACAGAGCTACAGTAATGAAAACAGCTTGGTATTGGCATAAAAACAGAGACTTTGACCAATGGAATCCAAAGACCTGGATATTAACCCACAAACCTATGAACACCTGATTTTTGACAAAGGAGCTAAAAGTATACAATGGAAGAAAGAAAGCATCTTCAACAAATCATGCTAGTATAATTGGATGTCAACCTGTAGAAGAATGAAAATAGGTCCATATCTATCACCATGCACAAAACTCAAGTCCAAATGGATTAAAGACTTCAATATAAATCCAACTACACTGAACCTGATAGAAGAGAAAGTGGGAAGTAGACTGCCACGTAGGGGCACAGGAGACCATTTCCTATGTATAACCCCAGTAGCACAGACAACAAGAGCAACATTGAATAAATGGGACTCCTGAAACTGAGAAGCTTCTGTGAAGGAAAGGACACTGTCATTAAGACAAAAAGGCATCCTACTGAATGGGAGATGATCTTCACCAAATCCACATCAGACAAAGGTCTGATCTCCAAAAGATATAAAGAACTCAAGAAACTAGACATTAAAGTTCTAATTAACCCAATTAAAAAAATGGGGGTACTGAACTGAACAGAAAATTCTCAACAGAAGAAGTTCAAATGGCCAAAAGACACTTAAGGTCATTTTCAACCTCCTTAGTGATCAGGGAAATGCAAATCAATATAACTTTGAGATACCATCTTACACCTGTCAGAATGGCTAAAATCAAAAACACCAATGATAGCCTATGCTGGAGAGGATGTGGAGTAAGGGTAACATTTATCCATTGCTAGTGAGAATGCAAACTTGTGAAACACTTTGGAAATCAGTGTGGCTGTTTCTTAGGAAACTGGAAATCAACCTACCTCAGGATCCAGCAATACCACCCTTGGGAATATACACAAGAGATGCCCAATCACACTACAAAAGCATTTGTTCAACTATGTTCATAGCAGCATTATTTGTAATAGCCAGAATATGGAAACAACCTAGATGCCCCTCTATGGAAGAATGGATAAAGAAAGTATGGAATATATACACATTAGAGTGTTACTCAGAGGTAAAAAAACAATGACCTCTTGAATTTTGCATGCAAATGGATGGAAATATAAAACACTACCCTGAGTGAGATAACCCATACAAAAAAGATGAATATGATATGTACTCACTCATTAGTGGACTCTAGCCATAAACAAAGGACATAGTTCACAAGCCAAATAACAGGGTGGACCCAAAGAAAGACATATATAGATCCTCCTTGAAATTGGAAGGAAACAATATTGCAGGGCAAAAGTTGGGAGCATGGGGATCTGGCTTGGGGTGGGGGTGGTATTGGGGGAAGAGGAGAGGGGTAGAGAGATGGGAGAAGGGAAAGACTGGTGAGAGCTTGGGGGAGTGGGAGGGTGGAGATGGAGGAAGGGCAGCAATAGGAGCAGGAAAGAGGATATCTATATTAAGTGAGCTATTTTAGAGTTGGCAAGAGACTTTGCTCTAGAGAGGATCCCAGGTGTCCATGGGGATGTCCCCAACTAGGTCCTCGAGCAGCAGAGCAGAGGGTGCCTGAACTGTCCTTGCCAGTGTCTTCGAGATATCACATTGATGATTATCTCAAATATCACCATAGAATCTATGTCTGGAGATGGCTGGAGATAGAGACAGAGACCCTCATCAGAGCAATGGACTGAGTTCCCAAGGTCCAGTTGAGAGGAGAAGGAGGGAGAAGATGAGCAAGGAAGTCAGGACAGTGAGATGTTGGTCCACCCGCTGAGGCAGAGTGCCTGTTCTAATGGGAGCTCAACAAATCCAGCTGGACCTGGACTGAAAGAGCACGTGATCAAACCTGACTCTCTGAATGAGGTTGACAATGGGGGCTGACTGAGAAGTCATTGATAAAGGCACTGGGATTTGATTCTACTGCATGTACTGGCTTTTTGGGACCCTAGTCTTTTTGGATGCAAAGCTTCCTAGGCCTGGATGTAGGGGGGAGGGCCTTGGACTTCCCACAGGGCAGGGTTCCCTGTCCTCTCTTAAGGAGGGAGGGAGAGGGAGGAGAATGGGTGGGGGAGCAGGAAGGGAATTGGAGGAGGTGAGGAAGTGTAAATTTTTGAATGGACAAACAAAAAATAGGTCATTCAAAATATGTACTCTCCAAAGATTCCAATTTCATGAAAACTAGAAATCTTCAAAATTTTTCATTTATACTTGAACCTTCTAATGTATATCATTTTCTTTTAAAATCTTGTATATATTTTCATTGTAATGTGTGTTTGTATATATTCGTGTGTGCGTGAACAGTCTGAAACCAAAAATGCATGTACATGTGATGTCAAAGACAGTATTAGATGTTGACCCTTGCCTTGTTCTTTGCTTGACAGGGTCTCTCCTTTGTCACCATTGTATGTACCAGGCTTCCAGAGGTTCTCTTGGTTCTACCTTATGCATCGTAATAGGAGTGCAAAGACTACAGAGGCATGGTTCCATGTCTGACTTTATAAAGATTATAGTAATCCAAATATAGGTTCACATGCTTGAGTAATTTCTCATATGGCTAACTTTTAAAAATATTATTTATTTGCTTAGCTGTCTTATCTAATACTGAGTTATTTTCCCAGGATTATTTCAAAGGCAGTCAAATTCACTTAAGCAAAGGTGATAAATTTTTATTTATTTAAGTCTTCTTTTTCATTTGCGCTGAATAAATTTGTGAGCCAGTGTATGATGTTCTGCCATAGCAAAAAAAAAGTCTTTACCCTACAACTCAACTCTTAATTTTTATTATAACTTTAGTTTTTCTTTGAAAGAGAGAGAAGGGGGTAAATGTAA
The DNA here is from genome assembly GCA_902806775.1 of Microtus agrestis. NCBI lineage: Eukaryota > Metazoa > Chordata > Mammalia > Rodentia > Cricetidae > Microtus > Microtus agrestis. Next base: position 37,610 of record CADCXT010004335.1, on the reverse strand, counting down.
ATTAAATGAGTCCTTAATGCATTAATACATATTACATGTATATTCAAGAGAATCTGAATGCTATTATTTTAACATTATCTAACTCTATACACATATTCAAATCATATCTAGATTTAAGAATACTTTCATATACATAATTTAATAATTTAAAACTAATTCTGACTAGTATCTCCATCACAGACATAAAATTACTATTTTAAAATCCTAATCAATGACTAGCAAATGGCTTAGGGAGTAAGAGTGCTTATCTACAGTTTTGACAGTCTGAGTTCAACCCCATAGCCCCCAAGCTGCTGTGAGTAATCTGACTACAGGGACCTACCCATGCATGCACTATGGCAGCAACACATGTTTCCAAACAATAAAACTAAGAAAAAAATCCTAATTCATAAACCACGATCAGAAACGTTTCATAAAAGTATTATTTATTGTGAAAATGAGATAGATATTTTCTGCTATATTTTCTCTTCTGAATTATAGCCCGGCCACAAATCCTATGAAATCTTCAAGGGATGGACTTAGAACTCAGATCCTCATAGGTTCTCTGGTCCTGTGGGTTTAAACCAAAAAGAGTAAGTCAATTTTCACATAAAACTAGTTGATAGATTTTCATCCTGCAGGTTCAGTTTATGGACTGTGAGTGCACTGATTATTGCCTGCTTCACACTCTCCTCTGCATACCGTGGCCACGGATAGAGCCACCCTTCCATGCAAGGTCACATTAAGTTTATCATTTCTACCAGAGAAAGAGCAGAGAAAACTGGCTTCTGTGTTCTTGCTATTTAAAAAGAATTATTTTTATCTAGTACTTGGAAAACACATTATATATAAGAAAAAAATAATTTCTTTAGAATATTTTAACTTGAGAAAAATTCCTATGTTGATGGATACATATTCTATATTCAAATGCAAAAGTTTATTCCAAAGAAATACTTGTGATTAAATATAAACTCAAAAATTAAAACAAATAGGCAATTGAGGCAGGTTATCAGGCACTATTTATAAAATTCAAGTGGGGGTAAAATGTAGAGAACATGATGACATATTTTATATCCTCTAAAATAAAAAGCAGGGAAAAAAGTTAAAGTTTCTCAAGTTATATCTGTCAAATCATCAATAAATGTAATTTTGACTCAAGTTGCTAAAATAATCTTTTAGAAATCTAACATGATTTTAATTTTTAAATTTTCTTGTTATGTTCTGTAGTGAAAGATGTAATTTGATTTATAGGATTATTAAGAAGCAATTATTGAAACCCCAAAGCAAAAGTAACAAAAATAGACATTAGTGGCTGGAAGGAAAGCGCAGCACATAAAGTCACCAAGATGAGTAATCTTAGTTCAAGTCTACTCCACACAAATGCCACAGCACACACATGCAAATCCATACATGCTTACACACATGTAAATAATAAATAAAAATTTCAAAAATAGATTGAGTCCCATGCTCAAGTAAATGGCCCCATACCCATGAATACATGGGCGGCACTAACTTCACTTGTTGGGACAAACACACATACACACACACACATACATGCACACACATACACACACACGCATATACACACACACACACCATGAAATGAAGTTGAGAACTGTACATGCTGTGTGGACATGAGAGGAGTTGAGGGTAATGAAGTGTAGATGTGATAATATTTCATTTTCTACATGTGTAAAATTCTCAAAAATGAAGTAGAACATTTTTAATAGACTCTCAAATTCTCTATGCCCAGTAACTAATAAGGAAGTCTTGTAGGGTTAAACTATGCATATTTTCATATTTCATCTCAGATTCTTCCTTTAAGTGTTTTCCTATTAAAAGCAAAAAGTATGAATCCTTTTCCCCCAGATCCAGTCCTCCAGTCTTCACCTCAGCTCTGCAGGAAGAACACCGGTGTCAACCTTCCCTGTTCCCACCCCATTCTTCCATCTCTGGTAGATCTTCCCCTTCTAACTTCCTTCTCCCACTTGTTGCTCTCACCCAGCACCCAAGTCAAGAGGCGTCATCTGAAAACCAAAAGGTTTTGCTGCTCTTTCTGGCACAGGAAGTAGACAGGAGGTGGATCCTTATTTCTTTCTTCTTCAGAACCAATCTACTAGACTCATCCCCAGCCCCATAACAACTTGCTGACGTCTCCTGTTCCTCTCCGATCCCTTACCCAACAGATCCCAAAGACATTCTCCTCCAGCCTTTCTTCCCCCAATTCATCTCAGTATACCAGTCTCTAACACCAGAAAGCTCTCCTGTGAAGACACCAGGCTGGGCAAACAGGTAAGTATACTAAAGACCCCCAATCTCCCTCCTCTCCTCCAAACCCGATCCCCCAGTCTCATCCCTATCTCTTCATCTGAACACCCATTGCAGCCTTCCTTTACCTTCTGCTACATCTGTGGATCTTACAGGCTTTCCCCTTGTACCTCCCTCTCCCTACTTGTTTCTTTATTTCAGCCCCCAACTCCAGCTGACCCTCCCTGCTATCCCACACACCACTCCTGCCAAGAAGTCAGACTGTGTCTAGATCTTCTGCTCTTCTTCTGTTCCTGTAGAGCCCATTTGTTTGTATCATCCCCAGAGCTATAGAAGAAACTGTGGGGTAAACTCTCTTCACTGTCTTCCCTTGACAGACCCTGGCTGAAAACCCTACTCTCATCCACTCAGACATCTAGCCCATCCCCATTATTTAGGACCATCTCTCAATATTCAGAAATACATTTTACCTGAAACACTAAGTGGACATATCTATCAGTTTCAGAGATAATTTCCCACCACAAATGTATCACACTCTTTGAAAATCTAGAGCAAAAATGAAACCATGAAACAAAATCTCACCCAACAAAGACAAATCCAGATCAGCAAGTAGATCTATATTCATCCCTATCCCAGATGTCTATATGACAACATGAAAGCACAAACAATAATAACAAGAGTAGTATGTCTCCACCAGAGCACCTGAGTATTCCAACATAGCTGAAGCACAAGAAAAAGACCTTAGAACAGCCTTATGAATATAGTAGGGGTCCTGAAACAGGAAATGAATAAATCCTTCAATGAAACCCAGGACCCAGGAATAAATGTAAATAAAATGACTCCCAACAATATTCTGCACAAATACACACACACACAGAGAGAGAGAGAGAGAGAGAGAGAGAGAGAGAGAGAGAGAGAGAGAGAGAGAGAGAGAGTTCTTTACAAAGATCTAAATAGGATGTCTCCTTCAAATCCTCCCTCCTTTAAGAGCTCCAGAACCCAGAGAAACAGGAGCAGAAAGAGTGTAAGATGTAAGAGCCCAAGGAAAAGCCTCTGTACCAACAAAGTTCATAAGAACTCAAAGAGACTAAAGCAGGAAGCACAGGTCCTACAGTTGTCTTTACCAGATCCTCTGTATCCATATTATAGCTTTCAACTTAATATATTTATGGGGCTTCTGAGTATATGATGAAATGGGTCTCTGATTCTTGTGACCGCTTTTGGGGGCTCTTTTCCTACTATTGGGTTGCCTTGTCCGGCATTGGTGTGATGGCTTTTCTTTTTATCTTACTACATTTTATTTTGCCATGCTTAGTTGTAATCTCATAGAAGCCTTTTCTTTTCTAATAAGAGAAAGAAATGGGGTACATCTGGAGGGGAGATAAGGTGGGAGGAACTGAGAAGGGTAGGAGGAGGGGAACTGTAGTCAAGATAGATTATAGAGAAAAGAATCTATTTCCAAGATAAGGGGAAATAAGAAGACCTACAATATCTTTTTGAGTTAAAAAAGTATATATTTTTAATATCTTCAATAATTTTAACACAGATTATATTATTATGCTCATAATAAAACTTATGGGATTACAATAAGTATATTTTAATATAACTATGTACTATTATTGTTTTAAAGGTTATCAATATGATATTCCATTTACGAAGGGGAAAGATACAATTCTTACCCAATGGAGAAATCTGTTAGAAATTAAGTTTTTTCTTGTTTACTTTCATTTGTTTCCTTAACCACATTCTCAGTGTTTTTTTTTACACCACGATTATAGTTGAAAAGTGCCAAAAGACTAAAGAAGGTTAAGGATGCTTGGAAAATAATACCTGAATAAAGAAGAAATAATAATCAGGAATGTAACTATTCCTTTAACAAAAATTTTGAAAAATACTACCCGAACAAAAGATAAACTTTCTTCTTAAAGTATTAATTTCTAAATTAATATAATTAATAATATAAACTTACCTTAAAATATTTATTTAAAATATTTACAAAATTTTTCGTATTTATCAGTCAAGTATTTATCTTTTGAGATCTGTGAAGAATTTTGATGGGCATGGTATTAAATCTGTACATTGTTTTTGGTTAGATTGCCATTTTTACTATGTTAATTCTACCTACCCATGAGCATGGGAGATCTTTCCAATTTCTGGTGTCTTCTTCAAATTCCTTCTTCAAGTATTTAAAGTTCATGACATACAGATCTTCCACTTGGTTAGAATTACTTCAAAATACTTTGTTAATTGTGGCTATTGTGAAAGGTGATGATTCTGATTCCTTTCTCAGCCCATTTTTCATCTGTGTACAGGAGGGCTTCTGATTTTTTTTCTTGTTAATTTTGTATCCTGCTACCTTACTGAAAGTGTTTACAAGTTGTAGAAGTTCCTTGGTAGAATTTTTGCGGTCACTTATGTAAACGATCATATTATCAGCAAACGGTAGGAGTTTGACTTCTTTTTCGATGAGTATCCCCTTGGTCTCCTTTTGTTGTCGTATGCTCTAGTTAAAACCTAAAGTACTATATTGGATATGGAGAGAGTGAACAACTTTGTCTTGTTCCTGATTTCAGTGGAATCGATTTGAGTTTCTCTCCATTTACTTTGATGTTGGCTGTTGGCTTGCTGTATATTGCCTTTATTATGTTTAGGTATGTTCCTTGTATTCCTACTCTCTCTAAGACCTTTACCAGGAATGGATGCGGTATTTTGTCAAAGGCTTTTTCAGCATCTAATGAGATGATCATGTGGTTTTTATTTTTCAGTTTGTTTATATGATGGATTACATTGACAGATTTTCGTATGTTGAAGTATCCCTGCATCTCTGGGATGAAGTCAACTTGATCATGGTGGATTTTTCTGATATATTCTTGGATTTAGTTTGCCAGTAATATATTGAGTAATTTTTGCATCTGCTTCTTTCCTTATTTCTCTGTTAAGTTTCCATCTGGAAGAACTGTCCAGAGGTAAGAGTGGGGTGTTGAAGCCTCCCACTATTATTTTCTGTGTTATAATATGTGATTTAAGCTTTATTAGTGTTTCTTTTACATATGAGGGTGCCCTTGTATTTGGGGCATAGATGTTCAATATTGACATTTCTTCTTTATATATTTTTCCTGTGACGAATATAAAATATCCTTCTTTGCCTTTTTTAATTGAGTTTAGTTTGAAGTCTATTTTGTTAGATAAGCGCCAGCTTATTTCTTAGGTCCATTTATTTGATTGAAAAAAAATTTTTCCATCCCTTTGCTCTGAGGCAGTGTCTATATTTGAGGTTAATATGTGTTTCTTCTATGCAACAGAAAGATGGATTCTGTTTTCGTATCAAATCTGTTAGCCTGTGTCATTTTAAAGATGAGTTGAGTCCATTTATATATTAGATATTAATGACCAGTGATTGCTAGTTCCTGTTATTTAAGTTTTTGTTGTTGATATTATTATTGTGTGTGGGTTTTATTTTTTTATTTTATTTTTTTGCTTTTGGGATTTGATTCTGTGAGATCATCTATTGTTTGTCCTTGGGTTGGAGTTTTTCTTCTAGTACTTTGTATAAAGCCAGATTTGTGACTAGATAGTAGTTACATCTGATTTTGTCATAGCATATCTTGTTTGTCCATCGATGGTGATTGAAAGTTTTGCTGGGTCTAATAGCCTGGGGTGGCACCCATGGTCTCTTAATGTCTGTATAATATTTGACCGGGACCATCATGCTTTTATTGTTTCAACTGAGGTGTCAGGTGTAATTCTGATAGGTCTGCCTTTATATGTAACTTTGCCTTTATATGTTTCCTTTGCAGTCCTTAATATTCTTTTTTTATTATTCTGTATATTTAGTGCTTTGATTATTCTGTGGCAAGGAGACGTTTTTTATGGCCTAGTCTATTTGGTGTTCTGTAAGCTTCTTATGTTGTCATAGGCATCTTTTTTAAGGTTGAAAAAGTCTTCTTCTATGATTTTTTTAATATATTTTCTGTGATTTTCAGTTGGACTTCTCCTTCTTCTATCCCTATTAATTTTAAGTTGGTCTTTTCATGATTTCCCATATTTTCTGGATATTTTGTGTTAAGTTTTTGTTAGATCTAATGTTTTCTTTGATCTATGAGTCCATTTTCTCTATTTTATCTTCAGTGCTTGAGATTAACACACCTATGCCTTATATTCTACTGTTTATACATGCATTTTTTGTTTTGATCATTTTCTTTTATTTTCCATGTCCAGAATTCCCTAGTTTCTGTTTTTTTTATTGTCTCTATTTCAGTTTTCAAGCTTTTAAATGTTTCTTTCATCAGTTTGATTGTTTTTTCTTGGTTTTCTCTAAGGGATTTGCTGATTTCTTCCATTTTTTTGTATTGTCCTCCATTTCTTTGAGGTAATTTTTTATTTCCTGTTTGATTGTTTTTTTCTTGGTTTTCTCTAATTTCTTCCATTTTTTTTCTTTTTCTCCATTTCTTTGAGAAAATTTTTCATTTCCTCTTTAAGGGACTCAAACATTCTTCCAAAGTCATTTTTAGGTCATTTTCTTCTACTTCATTTATGTTGGGGTGTTCAAGTCTAGCTGTGGTAGAACCACTGTTTTTTGTGGTGTGTTGCTCTTTGTGGTGTTGAGTGTGTTCTTACCTTGTCAACCCATGTCTTCCTTTGATTGATATCATTGAGCCTATGCCTCTGGTAATCACTTTTCAAGGCTCAGATAGTTGTTCCTCATGATATATTTAGGGTCACAGTTTCAGACACCCCAGAGATCACTTGGTGCTCCAGGAGGTCACTTGACACTCAAGGGGTTACTCTGCAATCTCGGAGTTCATTTAGGCCTGCTTCAACAGAGGTTACTCACTTGGGGTTGCTCCTGCTGAGGTCACTGGCTCAGGCTTGCTCCACTGGAGGTTGCTGGCTCAGATCTACTCTTGTGGAGGTCCCTGGTTCTGTCCCAGTCCTGCAGAGGTCTCTGACTCTGGTATCCTCCCTTGGCTGTTGCTTCTATGGAGGTTGTAATGTTCTGTCTCTTTAAGAGATAAACCACACCCATTCCCTTCCTGATTGCAGCCTTAGCCTCTCTTCTCTTTCTGTCCCTCTCTCAGAGAGCCAGCTTTTAATTCTTCTCTCTCCTCCCTTTCTCTCTCTCTCTCACTTTCTCTCTCTCTCTCCTTCTCCCCTTTTCCCTTCCCCTCCATAACCTACCTAATAAATGTCCAACTTCACTCAGCATAATGTGCCTATCCATCTAGCTTGTCTGCTGCCATCACTTGGGGACCTGGAGACCTGCTGCATGGTCTTGTGCCCATGCTTTGGAATGGCTGCTTTTGGGACCCTGTAGCAAACTGCCAGGGACTTGCAGCAAACCTATTACCTTTGTGCCAAGACTCGAGAAGCTCTCCCTTCCCAGTATCTCTCCGGGTGGTCAGAATCCAGAACCAGGTATTTTCTCCACAACAACCACGTGTTCCGTATGCCCACTTCCATTGGTGAGTTTCCCCCATTCTGCTATGTTCATTCCCCTTAGCTAAAATTGTGTTTGGACTGACCTGGGTTCAATCCATCTGCGCTATCTCTGTACACTCTGGGCAGTGCATTCAACTGTGGGTCCAGGGTCCCTCAGATTCTTCTTTCTCTTTTTTTCCATTCCTTTACTTTTTACCTCACTGTAAAAGGCCACTCAGAGTGGTCTCTGGCCTCTCTGGCTTCTGAGTCGCAACCGGATCCCATCAGGCCTTACCTTTCCACTCATGGCCTGGGTGGATGCCCCCCAATGAGTCTTGCAAGCTGATTCACTCCCCGCCCACAGTCGAGAGACGTCTCACTGTGCACCTTGTGGTGTTTTACAGGTTTTCACAATTTTGGCTGTGGGTAGCAGACATCCCTCTCCATCCCCTGGCCTTTTTCAATTCTAGCCGTGGCATGGTTCAGCTTTTTCAGTTCCAGCCTTTTACTCCCCTCTGTAGCTTGTGGCATGGTGACTCAGTCACAGTGCAGATCGCATCTGTAGGTCTCTCTTAATAATAATAATAATAAACTTAATATCCCTGCGGCTCAAAAATTGTGGCTTTTCCATACAACATGTGACTGCTGCCGTTTTGACTGGGGTCAGGTGACTTTGTTGCCATCTTGGCTGAGAGCCAGGTCAGGTGATCAAGTTCTACCATCTTTACTGAAGTATACCCTGCCTTGTCCCCTGGTTTATTAAGATTTTTTTTCACTAAATTTCTCTTGTTGACTCTGTTACATGTGTGTTTTGTGCAGTGGCATGCCTTTGGTAGGGCCCACCAAGAGCATCCACTTTCCCTAATTCCTGTCCACTCTGTATGTGTGTGTGTGTTCATACATGTAACTTTAAATGTACCAGGTTTACTATTAAATGTTGTAATTGTTCATTACATCTCATTTAAGATTACAAAAACAATAAGTCTCATGTTTTAAACTGGTATGTACTTTTAAGTCTCTTACAAAAATACTTTATATTTAATCCAACCCTCATTTAAAATATATTAAGCTATTCTCTATTATTTTCAGTTCTGCCATTAACCTTCTATTGCAAGCAGTTTTTCTTCTTCTGTCTTTTTATGAGTGTAAATCTTACCTGTTGAGAGCCCGTGCAGTCAAACTCAGATCCAACCCTCCAGATAGATTCTATTCTGTAGTTATACCTGTTAAACAGCCCTCAACTGCTCAGAGATCTGGTAAATATGGCATTTATTAAAAAAACTTTTCATAACAAAAAGAGACAGGTTGGCTCCTAGCAACAGCACTCTACTTCCTCCAAAGAAGACAGAAGACAAATTGGCACACAGCAACATCCATCTGCAATTCGCTTCACCTACCAAGTGCTGACCACCAAGCAAAACCTTTCATATAAACTGAAGATCTCCAGAGATGGACAGAATCGCTGGAATCCACAGCCTAGCTGCTCAGGTCAAGGTAGGCTTGTCTTCCTACAGATTTCTCACCTCTGTCTAAATAGCCTGTCAGGCCCTGCACTAAATAGCAAAAAGCAAATGCCACCATGGAGTACCCTGAGGAGTACCAAGCAAGTAAGTTCTCTGTCGTTTTTTTAATCAGTAACTCAAGTAAAATTTTTTCCTTCTCAAATATCTCTGATGCAGTTTGACAAGTGAGAGGTTTTGCCATCTTAAAAGGACAACCTCACCAAACAAATTTCAGTAAAATACAAATACAAGACCTGCAAGTTATAAAGGTGTGAGGACAAATACAAGTTATCAAACTTCTTTCTCATGCATCTTTCTCAAAGATCTCTGATGTCGTTTGACAGCTAAGAGGTGTTGTCAGATTAAAAGGACAACCTCACCAAACAAATTTCAGATCAAATTTCTCTCTCATAATGCCTTTCATAGTCTTAAAAAAATACTTTTCATTGTGCAAAAATATCTGTCACAATTATTCTGACATATGTCTAAAACTTCTATTTTCACAAACCCAAAGAATTCTTGTGAGTTCCCGGAAGTCAAATTGAAGGTTCCACCTTAAACAGGTCAGATACATCCCCCTCAATTCCCTGATCCACCTCAAACAAGTCAGATACATCCCCCTCAATGCCCTGGTACTAATATTTTTCCCTTAATTTAACCTTGTCCTCTCTGCTGCCAATACCTTAACTGGGTGTAAGAGATACCAGACATTTCCATGCCGCAAACACCAGACAGGAGCAAAGAGACAAACCATGACAGGATGTGATGAGCACCTAGCCTTCTCAGGTTCCCCCCCACCAAAGATGATGCCCACAAATAAACAGGAAGCAGTCTCAAGAATCCGCCAACCTAACTTCTTTAACCTGTGATGCCTAATCTCCCACTTCTTATTATAAAAAAAGAGATGGGAATGTAGTGTTCTGGCTCTTTAAGAGACAAGCCATGTCCACTTCCTTTCTGTTTGCAGTCATAGACCCTCTCTCTTCTCTTTCTGTCCCTCTCTTGGAGAGGCAGCTTCTGACTCTCCTCTCTCCCCCTTTCTTTCTCCGTCTCTGTCTTTCTGTCTCTCCCTCCCCCTCTTCTCCCCTTTTCCCTTCCCCTTCATAACCCACCTAATAAATGTCCAACTTCACTCTGCATGGTGTGCTATCCATCTCTCTCTCTCACCTGCCACCATCACATGGAGACCTGGAGATCTGCCGCATGGTCTTGTCACTGTCCCTACTTGGGGCTGGCTGCTTTGGAGACCCCACAGCAAGCTGTCAGGGATTCGCAGCAAACCCATTACAGCTACTACAAATGTGACTCCAGGGTATGAGGATCCATGGCAAACTGGAAGCCAAATCTGACATTGTTGCTCACAAGGTACTACACTAGTGATTTTACCTGTACTTGGACACTTTTCCTCCTACTGGGTTGCCACAATGAGCCATCATGTGAGGGTCTGTGCCCAGTCTTATTGTATCTTATAAGGCCATGTTCAGTGGATATCCCTAGGAGGACTGCTATGGAAACATAGGAAACAGATGGGGAGTTGATCTTGGGGAGAGGGGAGGTAGGAGGAGAAACGAGGAGTAGTGGAGGGAGGGGAAACTGTGATAAGGTTACAATACATGACAGAAGAGTGTAAGTTAAAAAATAAAAAGAATTAAAAGTGAGGGGATTGTAAATTCCTCCTTCAATGGTTCAGTTTGATGCTGAAGTCAGCAAGCACTTGGCAGGGCAGTCCCTTCAAAAAATTGGCTCTAAGAAGCCATGAAGCCATGAAGTTAGGAAAATGAATCCCGGGTGACCATTGAAACTACAAGATTTTGGAGATGCTAGAGCAGTGAAATTTCTGTCAGAGAGCACAGCAAACAAAATAGAATAATATATATTGTGTTCAACAAATATGGAGGGGTAGAGCCATCTAAAACTCTTGACACTTGGCATGGAGTTACAGGGTTAGATATTTTCATTTCTGGGTTTTGACCTTGCTTTGGTCTGTTATTTTCTAACTATTTTCCCATCTCTCCCTTTGTGAAAGTAATGTGTATAATATGTGTTGTAGACTGGAAGTATGTAACTGCTCTTTTGACTTTATGTAGGGTTACAGCTAAAGGATTGCTTTGAATCTTTGGTCACTGTTAAGACTGTTGAAGTGAATGAGGACTTCAAAGGCAAACTAAATGCATTTTATATGATGATGCAGCCATTGACTTATTTATGAGAGAACCAGGGAGTAGAATGTAGTAGTTTGAATGAGAATATCCCCATAGGCTCAGGTATTTGAAAACTTGGTTTCTGGTGATTAGCACTGTTTTGGTAGATGGAACAGCCTCAATGGAACAAACACTTCACTGGGGACAGGGAAAGACTTGAGAGCTCATGTCTTTGTCCTGTATCCTGATCACTGTCTCCACTTTGTGTTTATTAAACAGACACAAACTGTGGGGACAAGACAATGGCATGTCAAAATGTATTTGGAAGAAAAATACTAAGTAATTTTATGAGATTTTCAGTATCTGAAAAATAACATATGTCTTATATTACCATTAAAAAGGAGAAATTGTGACATTTAGTCTTCAGAAAGATTGTGATAATATTATTTAGAACTATAATAATTTTTATTCAAAGTTACATAATATTTAATACTAAAAATTAAAAAATTAATAAAGGAAATAAATTTGGCTGTACCAATGTATAGCCAGAATTAGTTAACAAATTGAAATCATGCTAATTATTACTCTTTATTATATAATATCACAGAAATCAAGTGCATTTAGAACAAAAGTATAAGTATCTACATAAATTCTGTAGTACAAGTTTATAAAATACTTTGTACACAATTAGCTAATATTTACTCATTCTTAATTATTGCCTTATTATAAACAATTACAAATTCTAAAAACAATTTTATCAGAATACATTACTTACTTATTCCCATCATCATGTAGACCATTTTTGAGACATTGTGGATCCAACAACGTCCTCTTAATCCACATTTATTAATTTCCCAGTAAATGCAAGATGTTATTGATACTTTTTTAAAAATCTCTGGTAGACCAACAGATCCTATGAAGTAGACAATGATTTTAAGTTGTCTATAGAAACGCTTTGATCACTATTAGAATAATTTCTTCTTAAAATACACTCACATACAATCTTCTAAACACATTATTTAAAATTCATAATGGTCTTTTATAGATTAACTTAATAATGCTGGTAATCAATATCCTGAACCCTGAATGTATACAAATGTTAACAGTGTGAAGTGATTTTAGAATTATGTCTAAGTTGTTGTTTGCAGGGTATCTTAAAGCAGTTGCTGAATTTGCATGGGATATTTAGGAGGACATATTTAGTTCAAAGGAAGTAAACTACATGATTTTATTATTTCTAGTATCTGTAAAGATACACAACTATGAGATTTTTTTAATGACTGAAATTGACTTAATGTTTTCTTACTGTATTCTCTTTTGTCTCTACAGTATTCTTCCCATACTCCCAGAAGATTCCAAAATTCTCCAGTGGATGTATGAAACTACATATGGAAACAAACTTCACACACTCACACAAACATGCACAAATACACACTACTTTCTGGCACAATGTGCTACTGCCAATTAAATTGAAATACATTGCCTATTCATGTCTTTTACTTTCATTTAGCTTAAAAACTGATGAGATATCATAAATCTTCTATAATTCTTAGTTTTGAAATTATCCCCAATATCGTCTCTGATCCATCTCATCCCAATTCTCTTAAATATTAGCTCCCAGTATTTTTCTTCTGCCTTTTACATCACATGAGTCTTATTATTCCCTTTTATTATATTTTTTCCTCAGATACAAGATCATTGCTGCACATGTAACTTCTTTATGAAGACTTCATTTTGTGTTAACGCTTCCTCTTGCTCATCTTCCTGCTGCTCCGTCACTTCACTTCCGGTCTGAACCCTTCTGTTCCCTATAGTCTCACTTTATACTTTCATCTCACCTATATTCTGCTATCTCTCCTTCCCAAATGCATCCCATCAAGCAATGGATCATTTCTAGTTTCCAATTGTACTTTATGTTAACATGGAAATGAAAGGAAGCTGTATTCACATGAGATGGAACATTCTGAGTTGTATCTTCTGACCTGGATGACATCACTTTGTATAATTTCTTTTAGTTATATTCATTTGCCTGAAAGTTTCTCAATGCCACTTTTTCTTTTCAGGTGAGTAATATGTATGTATGTATGTATGGATATATGTATGTATGTATGTATGTACGTATAAATGTATGTATGTATGTATGCATTCTCATTGCCCATTCACTAGCTGATGATCATCTAAGTTGACTCTATTCCTAGCTGTACTGGTTATAAAATCAATGAACACAAATGTGCAAATATCTTTGTAATAGCATATAAACTCCTTTGGTTTTATGCCCAGGAGGGGTATATCTGGGCCATGTGGTAAGAACTAGTTCAGAGTTTGAACCAAAGTACGCCACATTAGTAAATGATCCTGTTCCCTGAAGATGTGTATCATTAAATGAAAATCTCATTGCCAAACATGGTTTTCCTCTCCTTTGAGTATTCGCCAGGGAGGATGGAGAGGTACCTGAAACAATACAGTCCAATTCCAGTGATCATAATCCCAACATAACCCAATCATAAGACCCTATTGCTGAAGACACTGCACTCTTTGGTTACAAGACACAGAGCAAACAGCCCTAAGCTGATTCCCAGCTGGCTAGTATTTGCAGAGTTATAAGGCACTATGCAGCCTCATGGAGGAGAAAAAGCAGTTCTTACCTAGCTATCACCAGAGCCTGTTACAGTACCAACCTACGGGTCTGGTAGTGCCTTTGGTGCAAAAGTTTCAAGACTGTATATAGGGACAACCAACCACTCTCTTGATTGATTCTGAGGTCTCTTTGATGGAGGAAAATCATGACTGGTGCTGTAAACATTGTCAAAAACAATGACTAGGGAAAATTATTTAAAGAACTCTTTTTGATAGGGGACTTCACAAGCACATAAGAAGTATGTAATTACTGTGAGCATCTGGATGCTTTGTATGATCTCTCAGAGTTACTTGTCTGCTTTGGATCCAATTGCATGACTCCAGGTGATACAATATGATTGATGCATTTCTTTGTTTAAAAGGATAGCTTTTATTTCACATAATTTCTCTTTATATGTAGTTATATTTTTAAAGTAATCTCAAAAATTACTCAAGAGATCTTGTTCTTTTCTACTTTCCATGTAGATTAGGTCCATGTATGTCTCTATTAGGGTCCTCAATATTGTCTAGGTTCTCTCAGATTGTGAACTGTAGTCTGGTTTTCTTTGTTTTATGTCTAATAGCCACTTATGAGTGAGTACATTTAATATTTGTCTTTCTGGGTGTAAGTTACCTCACTCATTATAATGTTTTCTAGATCCATTCATTTGCCTGTAAATCTCAACATGTATTATTTTTTTCTGCTCTGTAGTGTTCCATAGTGTAAATGTATCACATATCCCTTATCCATTCTTCAGTCGAGTGGGGGAAGGAAGGGACAAGAGCAAAGAAAAATGTATAGTTCAATAAAATTAATAAAAAAAATAAGAAATGTGAAGGAGACATTATGTTACAATAAGTGTACATGTATATACAGTAAACTATGTACCAGGTAGAAAAACCCATGACTAAAGTATAGAAGTATAAGTATTGGGAGAGCCATAAAAAAGCAATCTCCTATTTTACATTATTCTTTATCTCTAGGTTTAAATACATATATAGGTACATATATATATTAAAAAGGGATGATTTGATAGATTGAAAATACATACCGATTAGTCTCCAAATTGTATAGGTCACACCCATGCTCAGTGAATTATAACTGATAGGTGTACTTCTGAAAGCAAATAGTAATGGTATTACTTACGGGTTACATATGCTAGGTTTATTTTTTAAATATATTTATATATTATATAATTTATAAATTTACATAATTTATAAATTGTATAATTTATATTACAGATCATCAGCTAACAGAAGTTCAACTTGGCTTATAGATATAGTATAAATCTTTTGATTTTCCTATTCATTCTTTGCCAGTTCTTTATTCTTCCAAAGAGAAGGAACTTTATGTATTAAATTCCCCCTAAGCCTCCTTTTTTTGAAATGACATAGTTCTCTGCCTCTCAATTCATCTTTCCTCATGCTGTCAGGCATAGCATTGTTTTGTGAAGTTCACTCCACATTTTTCCAGTTTGACTGTTTTGGATTCTGTACTCCACAAATTATATCAGCAATGTTACCTTGAAAGGAGAAGGGTAAAGTCAAGTCTATGTCTTCAGGTTTCCTTCCCATAGTTGCTTGGGGTGACTGAGTACCCCAGAAAGGCATACACCTTACAGGTGTTTCTTCTCACTCTTACTCCCTTGAGTGGGAGGTGGTTACATACCACACTGTGCAATGGTGTTCTTTACATCCATCCTGCAACTTTATTCAGCTTTACTTACATAGTCCTAGTTTCTGACTGTTTTCTTTCCTGTGTTACCTTTATTATACTCATTATATTTAATATATAGTCATATGTTTAAATAGATGACAACGAACTTCACAACATTTTAAATAAGTGGTGTCCACCCACAATGATTCAAACAACTCTAATTAGTTTAGCAAGTCACACATAGAGAGAAGGCACTAACAAAGGAGCTTGTTGGGAAGAAGAAAAGAACAGATTACATGGTAAAAACACTAAAATCTACATTTTAGTATGATCAGGAACCACAAATGGAAGCATGGACAACAGAATACAAGAGATGGAAGAGAGAATCTCAATTGCTGATGTAGGAGTGTCTTTTATCTATCTGTTGCTTTCATTGGTTAATTAATAAAGAAAAATGCTTGGCTTGATAGGCCAGAACATAGGTAGGCAGGGAAGACAGAACAGAATGCTGGGAGAAAGCAATATGCCATGAAGCTCCGGCCCGAGATGGACATGGGTTAGAATCTTCACAGTAAGACATGACCCCATGGTGCTACACAGATTACTAGATATGGGTTAAAGCAAGATACAAGAAGCCAAGAAAAAGCTAGATATAATGGGCCAGGTAGTGTTTAAATGAATACAATTTGTGTGTTTTTATTTCAGGTGTAAAGCTAGCCATGCAGGAGCTGGAGGGACAAAAAGCAGGCCTGCTCGCCTCATCACTACAAATTGCTGAAGATATAATAGAGGAAATAGACTTGTCAGTCAAAGAAAACATTAAATCTAATGAAAGCTTAACCCAAAATATCCAGGAAATATGGGATACCATGAGAAGGCCAAACCAAAGAATAATAGGTATAGAAGAAGGAGAAGTTCAACTCAAAAGCACAGAAATATATTTAACAAAATCATAGAAGAAAGCTTTCCCAATCTAAAGAAAAATATGCCTATGCAGATAAAAGAAGCTTACAGAACACCAAACTAACTGGATCAAAAAAAAAAAAGAATTCCACTCACCACATAATAATCAAAACACTAAACATACAGAATAAAAAAAGAATATTAAGAGCTGCAAAGGAAAAAGGCCAAGTAACATATAACGGCAGACCTATCAGAATTACACCTGACTTTTCATTGGATACAATGAAAGCTAGAAGGTCAAGCCAGAAGGTCGTGGACAAGCATTATGCAAACATTAATAGACCATGGATCCCAGCACAGACTACTATACCCTGCAAAACTTTCAATTACCATAGAAGGACAAAGCAAGATATTCCATGACAAAACCAGATTTAACCAATACCTAGCCACAAACCCAGCCCTACACAAAATACTAGAAGGAAAACTTCAACCCAAAGATGTTGGCTATATCAACAAAACCACACACAATTGATGGTTTCATAGTAGCTAATCCCAAAGAAGGGATAAACGCACAAAGTAACATCACCAACAATGAAAACTAAATTAAGAGGAGATAGCAATCACTGGTCATTAATATCCCTTAATATAAATGGACTCAACTGACCTATAAAAAAATGCACAGGCTAACAGATTGGATACAAAAACAGAATCCATCTTTCTGCTGCATACAAGAAACACATCTCAACCTCAAAGACAGACGTTGCCTCGGAGTAAATTATTGGGAAAAACATTCTAATCAAATAGATCTAAGAAACTAGCTGGTGTAGCTCTCCTAATAGCTAACAAAATAAACTTCAAACTAAAATCAATCAAAATAGGCAAAGAAGGACATTTCATATTATTCACAGGAAAAAAATCCATCAAGAGGAAATCTCAATACTGAAGATTTATGGCTCAAAAACAAGGGCACCCTCATGCATAAAAGAAACACTTCTAAAGCTTAAATCATATATTAAGCCCTATACACTAATAACAGGGGGAGACTTCAACACTCCCCTCTCACCACTGGACAGGCCAGTCTGACAAAAAAATTAACAGAGAAATAAGGAAACTAATAGATGTTATGACTCAAATGGACTTAACAGACATCTATAGAATATTCCATCCAAACATAAAAGAATATACTTTCTCAGCACCTCATGAAACCTTTTCTAAAATTGACCACATATCAGTAACAAAACAAACCTCAACATATACAAAAAAAATTGAAATTACCCCATGTATCTTATCAGATCACCATGGCTTAAAACTAGAATTCAACAGCAATACTAATGTCAGAAAGCCCACAAACACATGGAAGTTAAACAATACTCACCTGAATCATCAATGGGTCAAGGGAGAAATAAAGGGAGAAATTGAAGGCTTCTTAAAATACAATGAAAATGACCACACAAAATACCCAAATTTATAGGATACAATGAAAGCAGTGTTAAGAGGAAAGTTCGTAGCATTAAATGCCTACATAAAGAAGCTGGGAAAAACCCACACTAGTGAATTAACAGAACATTTGAAAATGTTAGAACAAAAAGAAGGAAACTCAACAAGAAACTAGACATCAGGAAATAACCAAATTGATAGCTGAAATTAACAAAATAGAAACAAAGAAAACAATATAAAGAATCAATGAGAGAAAGAGTTGGTTATTCAAGAAGATCAACAAAATAGAAAAACCTCTTTCCACACTAACCAAAAGGCAGAGAGAAAATATCCAAATTAACAAAATCAGAAATGAAAAGGGGGCATAACAAGAGACATAGAGGAAATACAGAGAATCCATCAGGTCATATTTCAAAAATCCATACTCAACAAAATTGGAAAATAAAGTAAATGGACACATTTCTGGATAAATAACACATACCAAAATTAAATCAAGACCAGATAAGCAAATTAAACAGACCTACAACTGGTGAAGAAATAGAAACAGTCATCAAAAGTCTCCCAACCAAAAAAAAAATACAGAATCAGATGGTTTCAGCTCAAAATTCTACAAGATTTTCAAAGAATAAATACAAACGCTTCTCAAATTATTCCAAACAATAGAAACAATAGGAAGATTGCCAAACTTTTTTTATGAGGCTACAATTACCCTGATACCCAAACTACATAAAGACATTACTAAGAAAGAGAACTACAGACCAATCTCACTCATGAAAATTGATGCAAAAATAGTAAATAAAATACTGGCAAAGCAAATCCAAGAACACATCAGAACCATAATCCACCATGATCAAGTCAGCTTTATCCCAGAGATTCAGGAATTGGTCACCACACGAAAATCTGTCAGTGTAATTCATATAAAAAAAACTCAAAAATAAAAACCACATGATTATCTCATTAGATGCTGAAAAGGCTTTCTACATAATGCAACATCCCTTCATGATAAAGGTCTTGTAGAGAGCAGGTATAAAAGGAACATAGCTAAACTTAATAAAGGCAATATATAGCAAGTCAACAGCAACAATCAAACTAAATGAAGAGAAACTCCTAACAATCCCACTGAAATCATGAATAAGACAAGGTTTTCCACTCTCTCCAAATCTATTCAATATAGTTTTTGAGGTCTGAGCTAGAGCAGTAAGATACCAAAAGGAGATCAAGGGGATACAATTCGGAAAATAAGTCAAACTCTCACTATTTGCTGGTGATATGATAGTTTACATTAGAGACCCCAAAAATTATACCAAGGAACTACTACAACTCATAAACACTTTCAGTAATGTAGCAGGATGCAATATTAGCTCAAAAAAATCCATAGCCCTCCTGTACATAAATGATAAATGAGCTGAGAAAAAAATCAGAGAAACATCACCCTTCACAATAGCCACAAATACCATAAAATATCTTGGAGTAATTCTAACCAAACAAGTGGAAGACTTGTATGACTTGTATGACAAGAATTTTA
Organism: Microtus agrestis; assembly: GCA_902806775.1. Lineage (NCBI taxonomy): Eukaryota > Metazoa > Chordata > Mammalia > Rodentia > Cricetidae > Microtus > Microtus agrestis. The sequence continues at coordinate 18,164 of CADCXT010004335.1, read as the reverse complement.
AATCTTTGAAAAAATAAATTTAAGAAAACACCAGGAAGTAGAAAGATCTCTCATGCTCTTGTCTCTCATGCTATTGTGTAGGTAGAATTAACATAGTAAAAGTGGAAATCTTACCAAAAGCACTTTATAGATTCAATGCAATGCCCATCAAAATCCTAGCAAAAATTCTTCACAGACATCAAAACAGTACTCAACTTCATATAGAAAAGCAAAAAAAAAAAAAAACTGGGCTGGAGAGATGGCTCAGCCGTTAAAGGCTAGGCTCACAACCAAAAATATAAGAAAAGCAAAAAAACCCAGGATAGCAGGAACAATTCTGTACAATAAAAGAACTTCTGGAAGCATCACTTTAAACTCTACCACAGAGCTACAGTACAGAAAACAGCCTGGTATTGGCATAAAAACAGACAAGAGGACCAATGGAACCTAATTGAAGATCTGGATTAGATCTTCAAACACACCTTCAAACACCTGATTTTTTACAAAGAAGCAAAAAAATCAAGTGGAAAAAAGAAAACATTTTTAAATGGTGCTTGCACAACTGGAATTCAACATGTAGAAGAATGAAAATATATTAATATCTATCACAACACACAAAACTCAAGTCCAAATGGACCATAGACCTCAACATAAAGCCAGCCACACTGAACTTCACAGAAGAAAAATTGGAAAGTACACTTGAGCACATTGGCACAGACAACTTCCTAAATAAAACCCCAGTAGCACAGACACTGAGAGAAACAATTAATAAATGGGACTTCCTGGAACTGAAAAGCTTTTAAAGCAAAGAACACGGTAATCAAGACAAAATGACAACCTACAGAATGGGAAAAGATCTTCACTAACCCCCCAACAGACTGAGGTCTGATCTCCAAAATATAAAAGAACTCAAAGAAATTGCTTATCAAAAGAACAAACAATCCAATAAAAAAAGTGGAGTACAGACCTAAAAGGAGAACTCTCAATGGAGGAATCTAAAATGGCTGAAAGATGTTTAAGGAAATATTCAACATCTGTAGTCATCAGAGAAATGAAAAATTAAAACAACTGAGATTCCATCTTACACTTGTAAGAATGGCCAAGATCAAAAACACTGATGACACCTTATGCTGGAAAGGTTGTGGGGTAAAGGGAACACTCCTGCATTACTGGTGGGAATGCAAGCTGGTAGAGTCTCTTTGGATGTCATTGTGGCAATTTCTCAGAAAATTAGGAAACTATCTTTCTCAAGAATCAGTAATACCACTTTTGGGTAAATATCCAGAGGATTCTCAATCATGCCATGAAGACATGTGCTCAACTATGTTCATAACAGCATTGTCTGTCATTGCCAAAACCTGGAAACAGCCTAAATGCCCCTCAACCGAATAATGGATAAGGAAAATGTGGTACATTAACACAATGGAGTACTATACAGCAGAAAAAAATAATGATACCTTGAATTTTGCAAGCAAATGGATGGATCTAGAAAACATCATTTTGAGTGAGGAAACCCAGACCCAGAAAAGACTATCATGTGTACTTACTCACAAATGGTTTTTAAACATAATGCAAAGAAAACCAGCCCACAAATCATAATCCCAGAGAGCCTAGACAATAATGAGGACCCTAAGAGAGACATACATAGATCCAAGATCTGCTGAGTAAATTGGGAGCATGGGACCTTGGGAAAGGGCCGAAAAAGACATTTGGCTTGTATATTTCAAACCATCTTTAAAGAAGTCATATTCTTAATTTTCTAAAAATTTCTGTGTATATGTGTGTGCATACACAAGAGGGGCTTAGAGAGGAGATGCTTCAGGAGTCAGAGGAAAATTTTCAAGAACTGTTATTTTTTTTCTGCCATGTGAATTCGAAGGATTGAATACAGGTCCTCAGACATTGTAAAAAGTTTCTATACACATTGAGGTTTTGTATCAATTCAAGCATGGCTTATTTTGCATTTTATCTTTGTCTGATTTTATGCATTAGTTATTAGAACTATCATTCTTTTAGATGCACAAATGGAAAGTCTGAATGTGATTCTATAACCCTAGTCTAGTATTTAGAAAGGTAAGTACTTCCTGAATATGTTCTATCATATTTTCTATAAACATTATCATTACACTCTCATTTTCTTTTTGACTATTTCCTCTTTTTGCTCCATTATCCTTACTCTCTTCAATATACCTAAAAGATGTCTATCTCATTGTAAAGCCCATCAAGGGAGTGGCAGAAACAGAGGATTATGTGTTTGAGGGTAGCTTAGGTTATATAAGACCTTGTTCAGAAAAGAAAGCAAAATGAAGGAACTATATAGAAAAAATAAAACAACGTGTATATAATCAATTTTGCTTTTCTTTTATAGAGAATTCCACTCTTCATATAATGAGTTTTGATCAAACCCACCCCCATTTTTCCTCTCCTCTAGCTCCTTCTTATTCTCCATCAGGCCTTTTCTTCCATCAGAACCATACACTTGTTAGGATAGTCTACATATTTCTGTCTCTACCTTAACTCCACAGCTAATTGAAATCATGCTAGAAACAAGCTATATTTTTGTTATTTTGTTATTCAGCTCTTACATGACAGTTAGGATTCAAATACAGTTGTTTACCTCTTTTTTTTACAAGAAAAAGTCTCAGAATATGCCTTTTTAATCTGCTCCTAGAATAAAAATCAATGTTAGGTGAACTTAAACTATTCTGGAAGAACACATGAGTGAAAATGTGGGCTCAATTTAGAATAATAAGTTAAAATTGTAAAAGTTACTGTGTTCTTCTGTGGATGACTCTAATGTTTCCTCATTGTCAGGATTTTAATGTAGAACTGGATTAAATACCTAGACCAGTGAAGGAACTTTACACTAAAATAGGTTACAATTGAAAATTTCCTGTTTATGGATTTTTCATTTGTGTTAAACAAAATAAATGTAATTTTAGTTTGTTACTGGTGAACAGATACCTATATTTTCTACAAAATTTGAAAGTAATAAGTGAAATTCCAAAATTTTACACTTATTTTGAGATTAATTTGAGACCAAATGTAACTTTTATATATTAGACAAATAATAAAAAAATTAAAAAGAAAAATTATACCTACACAGGAATTTCAGCAATATAAATATTTTATCTTTATATTTACTGCTATAAATCACAAGATATCATTTCATTTAATAACCTGAACTATTTCTAAATATATCCTTCTTTTGTACTAAGTAAATAAAAATCATGAAAATTACATACTTACTGGAGAATAGACAAGTTGACAGGTACACTAGACAAATTAGCAAAAACAATGGAAGAAAAGAAAAAAGCAAAAAACAAGGGTAATGAGTCACATTTGGTACTACATTTTCCAGAAGTGCCATCAATAAAATGACCATCGGAATCTGAAGTTGTCAGGCCTTCCTTAATGCAAGAGCAATTGTAGTATGTCTGTAAATATTGAACATAAATACAGTATTTCAGAAACAGAGAGGAGAAAATAGCTTTAGCATTATTAAAATAAAAATTAAATAAATATTTAAAGGGAGACTTACAGAGTTTTGATTGTTTTTATGTTAATATTTTTTAATTTAGTGATATTAAAATATAATGATGACTTTCCCCCTTCCTTTCTCCATTCCAATGCTTTCTATGTGTCCCCTTTCAAATTCATAGCCTCTTTTTTTTAATGCAAGTTGCTCAATCTGTATAATATTATTTGTATATATGCTTTTAAGGTTGACATTTTGGTATTGGATAACCAGTTGGTAGGCTTTTTCATGAAGAAGAATATTTTCCTGCTCTCAGCATTCCATAGATAGGGTCTCATTGTATAGCCCTGGCTGGTCTGGAATTCACAGAGATCTGTTTGCTTCTTCTTCCAGAGTATTGGATTAAAGACATTTGCAATCACATCCAGATTATGCAGCCTAGTTTTAATGAAGATACTCGTGTTATACCTGCCATACATTATTTAGAAATGCAATATTAGATTTGAAATATAGACAATACCCCAACTATGAAAGATTGTGTAACAATGTTCATAATTTCTTTTGTGTATAATCATGGCAGTGTTTATTGTTTTAAGCAGAGTAAACACATTGTTTCTGAGATGAAATATTTTCAGGAGTGTACAGAACAGCAACTGTAATTCCAGCACTGGAGAGGCAGAAGTGCACACACACACACACACACACACACACACACGTCAGAAATTCTTGCACAGTGTTTGGAGATTGTCTTAGGGGTTTCTTACTATGGAGAGATACAATGACCATTAGTCCATATTCGTCATTGTGAAACATTGCAACACTCAAGAAGACATGGTTCTAGAGAAGGAGTTAAGTGCTCCCTTTTTGATCCTCAGACTACAGGAGGTGAACTGAGTCCCACACTAGGGTAGGGTAAGTATATGAGACCTCAAAGCTGGCTCCCATAGTGACACACTTCTCTCAGCAAGGCCACAGCACCTTACACTCAACTTCCTAAGAACCTATGGGGTCAAATAAATTCAAACCACCACAGAGATGAAGAGATTATATAGGAATTTATTAGGCCATTTAAAATGCCTTGAGCTAGAAAAAAAAGTTAAAAATGCCCTGGGACTGAGGGGTTAAGAAAATAAGAGTATAAAATTGTATCAGCCTAGTTGATGAATTAATAGACATGTTAAATAGCATAAATATAAAAACAAACAAGCTAAAATTATCTTTCTGTCAAAGTTTTTAAATATATGTATGTCAAACAACGGTTTAAATTAAGGATATATTGTAAAGAATACAACAGATATTTGTTTGCCATTTGCAGAACATTCTCCTTAGGAAGGCGAACAATTATACAACACAAAAACTTTTATGTAATATTATGTGGCTACTACGAAGAAAAAAAAGGCAAGGCAAAATTTCAGGCAGTGTTTATACAAATACTTCTGTACTTAGCAGGATTAGAGAACGCACAAATGATGGGGTACTATTTGAGATGAAATTTAAAGATCATATGGTTCTAGTTAATAGACTTATGTTACAGATAAGAGAAGAAAAGCAGTCAATCATAAAGGCAGTGAGCTCAAATATGCTTAACAAGTTCAGTGACCAAACACAGGGTTAGAGCAGAAAGGATGTGAAAGAATCAGAAAACAAAAAACTAAGGTAGAGCCAGGTTGTGACAGTGCACACCTTTGATCCCAGTACTTAGGAGGCAAAGACAGGTTTACTGTGAGTATGGGACCACTCTTGTTGGCAAAGTGAGTTTCAGTAGACAGGGCTACATTGAGAAACACTGCCTCAAAATATCAAAAAAAAACACAATGGAATGAGATATTAAGTTGTACAGATGTTGGCAATGCAACAGTAGTTTTGGGAACTTTTGTATTTATTCTTAGAAGTCATTCTGGTTGCTGAGATTACTGAAATACCAAGACAAAGATATAAGCTTATATACATCATAAAAGATAAAGAACAACAAAATTCAGTGCTGATGGAATGCATTATGTAACAAAAAATAAGTAAAATAATCCTATAGGTCAATATGTAGAAAGTAGATATGAAAGACTTTTCTGGAATCTCTGTATAATTACCTAGAACAAAAGCAAGAAAACCACAGAAGTTTTACTAAAAGAAGAGAAAATCTTCATTCCAGAGAGACAGCAGAAGAAGACAAGAAAATAGAATATTGATTTCACTTCTCTTTTCTATCTTTCTGATGTGATCAAAGGATCCCTTTAATGGCCTCTATCTAAGAATATGATTGACTTCTGGGGCAGAACCAATGTAAAAAAGCATACTGAACAGATCCAAAGAACTAAAATGCCGTGCAGTAATTGTCTCCAAAGCATAAAAAGTAAGGTGATTGACAAAAAGACTGAAAACATAAAGTTTAGTTTTCACCTGGAGAGATTTCACAATGTTTATACTCTATAAAGTTTTTTTTAAAAAAAATAAGAAGTCCATACATTAGCATCAGATGAAAGAAATGCATCAGTAACTCAAGCTCTAAACCCTCTGCAAGGAATGGGAGGAAATGGCCCAAACCTGAACCTAAAGGAGAGAAGGAGGTGCAGCAGAAGTCCTTCTGCTGAGAAAAGTCTCAGTGAGAGGTACTTAGGAGAAGGAGGATAGAACATGCCCTAAATTGTCATGGAAACAATAAGAAAGCTACCTTTCCAGGGGCATCTTAATGTGAAGCAAGCAGGAGGGGTAGACATGAGCCAGAAAATGAAACGGAAAAGGAAGTAGCGCTTGGACAGAAAACTCTGTTTTTAGAGGGTAGGGTAGGATAAATACATGGAAAATGAAGTCAAATGATGAGATATACAAATTAGAAACATATGGGAATGGAGACGAGGAATTACCTGAAAGGCTAGAACTTGGGTGAGAACTGAATACTAAAGAGATCATATTAATCAAAATCTTATCAAAAAACAGACACCAATATGTTTTTATTAATAAGAACCTAAGCAAGTTAATCAATGTCTGCAGTCCATCTCAAGCAAGCAAGGTCTCCAAAAAAGAGAACTCATCATAGTTCATTTTAAGCATTTTGTATTGCTTCATGACTGACTTCTTTTTTTCTCCTCTTTATCAGAAATGTATTTCTAGATATAGCTGGTGGAGTTAGTAACAAGAAAAGGACATGTATTAGAAACTATAGAAACTACAAGTAAAAGAATAAAATATGTGTAATATTGCTAGATATTTGGGTTTTGTAAAATCATAGCATCATAATCTAAAAGTAAATTAAATTTCAGAAAATAGGTGTAGCAGCAAAGTGAGCACTCTAGAAGAAAATCAATTAATAGCTGAGAAACAGAGCAATATAAATAATCTTTTGAACATATTAGAAAATAATAGGCATTTCCTGCCAGAAGACCAGGTGGACTATCCCTGGATATTCCCCAACACTCTATGTGATTCCACATCCAATTCTCAGGTCACTCCTAGCACTGCAATAGACCACCCTCTTCCAGCCTCCTCTTCCTGCAGTCTCCAACAACAGAAAGCATTTCCAGTGGGGAAAAAAAATCGTCTGAGGGGCTGGAGAGATGGCTCAGTGTCTAAGAGCACAGACTGCTCTTCCAGAGGTCCTGGGTTCAATTCCCAGCACCCACATGGCAGCTCACAACTGTCTGTAAGTCTAGTTCTAGAGCATCTGACCTTCATACCAATGAACATAAAATAATAATAAAATTAAATTAAATTAAAAAAATCAACTGAGCAGGCCATTAAAACAGGCAACAGACAGTCAATATACTAAAAATCAAAAAAAAATCTGTAATCAAGGGAAAAAACACCCTCTCAATGAAGACAAACCCAGATATCAGTACCTAGAAGTATAATTAACCCAAACCCAGATGCTTAGAGGCCAACATCACAACACAGTAACTGCCAGGCTTAAACTATCTTACCATAGCAGGGCCTGCATATTCCAACATATCTGGAGCATAAGAAAAATACCATAAAACCAACTAGATAGATGTAGATTATAGAGGATTCTTAAGGAGGAAATGAATGAATATCTTAAAGAAATTCAGTAAAGCACAAACAATTGGAGGAACTATATAAATCCTTCAAAGAAAGCCAAGGTGTGTGTGAGAGAATAGTTGAAGGAAACACCCCTGATACATGCCGGACCTCAGAAACTGTCCTGAGGCACAGAGGCCACTTTTGTAATCTGTTTCCTCTATCCTTAACTCTAAAGCCAGAACCACAAGGACAAAGCTGCCAAATTCTGCTGCTTACTTGAGCTGCAACATGTCCACCTTGACTAATGGCATCTTCACAAGCTTTCAGTTTTCCTATATTGCCTCACTTTGGCTATCCTTGAACTTGATCTTTAGATCAGGCTGACCTCTGACTCAGAGATGTTCCAGCCTCTGCCTTCCCAGTAGTGAGATTAAAGGAGTGTACTAGCACACTTGGCTTTGAATTTTTGTTTAATTCCCTTCCATAAGTTGGAAATTTAGCTGCTGTAGAATCTTGCTCTGAGGTCACAACTCCCTTTATTTCATTTATTACTCCATTTATCTCCTCGAAGATAACATTTTGCCTTATTCTACATCCTGGTGCTCTTTTTCTCCTCCAAATTTACATTTTGTAACTTATCCTGTTCAGTTTAATCTTTCTCATAATAATCCTTCATTTGAGTTACCACTAAAAATCACAAGGCAGAGTCTATACTAGGATATTTTGAGATTTTTTTTCTGCCATGGGAATTAATCCAAAACTCTTCACCCTAATCTCAAACAGACTCTTCAGATAAGGGCAAAGGGGGTCATTTTTCTTCACCAATGTATCACAGAAATCATTGATTTGTAGGCAACATACGAAGGTTCTTCTCTGAAACCTCTATAGCAAGCTCCCAACATTTCAATCATTATAAGGACTATTGCCATTCATGTTCCTACTAGTATGCCTCATTAAGCAGTCTTTAAAGCATTCTACTTCTTTTCAAACACAATGTACTAAAGTGCAAATTTCTCCAAACAAACACATGGTCAGGTTTTTCACAGCTACCCCCCGACTCCTGGTACTAACTTCTGTCTTAGTGTTTTCACTCATTCACCATGGCCATGGCAACTCTTATAGAGATAACATTTAATTGAGTTTATGAGGTTCAGTCAATTATGATCATGGAGGAGAGCATGGCAGCATGCAGGCAGATGTGCTGCTGAGCTGAGAGTGTTAAATCTTGCAGGCAACAGAAAGTTGACTGTCACACTAAGTGAAACTTAAGAAAATGTCATCAAAGCCTACGCCCCATAGTGACACACTTCCTCCAACCAAACAACACCTACTCCAATAATGTCATACCTCCTAATAGTGCTATTCCCTTTGGTGGCTATTATCTCTGAAACCACCATACACAGATTAACAGACAGAATGTAAAAGCATGATATATTCTTCTGTTTCATCCAAGAAGCACAACTCAACATTAAGGACAGATATTATTTCATGGCAAAGTGTTGGAAAAAGATATTCCAGGCAAATGGACCTAAGAAGCAAGCTGGTATAACCATTTTAATATCTAACAAAATAGACTTCAAACCAAAATTAATTAAAAGCAATGGGAAAGTATACTATATATTCATCAAATGAAAAAAATCAAAAAATAACTTTTTAATTCTATATACCTATGTCCCTCCCAAAAACAAACACACTGTTATAAAAGAGACACTACTAATTTAAAATATACATTGACCCATACACACTGATAGTGAGAGACTTCAATACCCCATTGTCACTAATGGAAAGGCCATCCAGACAAAAGCTAAACAGAAAAAGACTGCGGTTAACATATCTTATACACCAAATGGACCTAACAGATATTACCAGAATATTTCAATCAAACACAAAATAATATACATTCTTCTTAGCAACTCAAAGAACTTCAAAATTGATTACATACTGAAACAAAAATCAAGTCTCAAAAGATACAAGAATCCTATCAGATCACCGTGGAATAAACCAGGGTATCTACAACAGAAAAGACAGTAAGCTTACAAACTCATGGACACTGAACAACTCTCAACAAAATGAAGAATGGGTCTAGGTAGGAATACAGAAAATAAAGGCTTTTTATTTTAGCCATTCTGACAGGTGTAAGATGGTATCTTAAAGTTGTCTTGATTTGTATTTCCCTGATCACTAAGGAAGTTGAGCATGACCTTAAGTGTCTTTTGGCCATTTGAACTTCTTCTGTTGAGAATTCTCTGTTCAGCACAGTGCCCCATTTTATAATTGGGTTGATTAGCCTCTTACGGTCTTGTTTCTTGAGTTCTTTATATATTTTGGAGATCAGACCTTTGTCATTTGCGGGGTTGGTGAAGATCTTCTCCCAGTCAGTGGGTTGCCTTTTTGTCTTAGTGACAGTGTCCTTTGCTTTACAGAAGCTTCTCAGTCTCAGGAGGTCCCATTTAGTCAATAATGCCCTTAATGTCAGTGCTGCTGGGGTTATACGTAGGAAGTGGTCTCCTATGCCCATGTGTTGAGAACTCAAGAACAATGACAATGGGTTTTTTATCTTACTGCACGTACTGGTTTTGTGGGAGCCTAGGCAGTTTGGATGCTCACCTTACTAGACCTGGAGGGAGGTGGGTGGTCCTTGGACTCCCCACAGAGCAAGGAATCCTGATTGCTCTTCAGGCTGATGAGGGAGGGGGACTTGCCTGGGGGAGGGGGAAAGAAATGGGAGGCGGTAGCAGGGAGGAGGCAGAAATCTTTAATTAATTAATTAATTAATTTAAAAAGAAACAAAAGGCTTCCTAGAATTCAATGAAAATGACTACACATACTCAAACTTATGGATCATAATGAAGGTAATGCTAAGAGCAAAGTTCATAGCATCAAGTGCCTACATAAAAGCATTGTAAAATTCTCCTAATAGCAACTTAACAGCTCACCAGAGATTTCTAGAACAAAAAAAAAAAGAAGCAAATACTTCCAAGATGAGTAGGTGGCAAGAAATTATCAAAATGAGAGCTGAAATCAGTGAAATAGAAACAAAGAGAACTGAAGGCAAAGAGCTTGGACACAGTAGCTCAGAACTAAGATATAGACCGATGTTTATTGAAAGGTAAAACTTACAAAGTTAGGATTCTCTGCTTGAACAACGATGTAGATCAGATCCCAAAGCAAATCGAACAACAAATAGGGCCCAAGGGAAAGCAGAGAGGAAAGGGGCCTGATGCACTTCTGCATCCATGTAAATAGTCTATGAGGCCATGCCCCAGTAGGCGGGTAATTGCTAGCTATACACCTTCCCACAACAGAGAAAAATACAAAGAATCAGTGAAAAAATAGTTGGTTCTTTGAGAAAATCAAGATAGACAAACCCTTATTCAGATTACCTAAAATAAGAAGAGATATTATCCACACAAATAAAATCAGAAATGGAAAGAGGGTCATAACAACAGGGATCAAGGAAGCCCTGAGAATCATAAAGACATAGTTTCAAAACCCGTACTCCAAAAAACTGGATATTCTAAAAGAAATGGATGATTTCTATGTTATATGCACCCCTTAACCAAAGTTAAATCAAGATCAAATAAAAACATGTAAATTTATCTATAACCTCTAATGAAATAGAAAAAGTCATTATAAGTCTTACAAACAACAATAATAACCAAAACAGGGTCAGGCAGACACACTCACTTATTCCTCTCTCCTTCCCAAATGCAATAAGATGAATGCTCCATATTAGTGATTCTCCATAAACTCAAAACTAATGCAGCAAGCTACAATGGACTAACACTTTGAAAGCATGAGCAAAAATAAATCTTTCTTTAAATGGTTTGTCTTTTGTATTTGTCACAAGAAAGTTTAAATCTCTTCTTTAAGTGGTTGGATAGAAGGCAATCCAACCTAACACCCCACGCCAATGAAATGTTTTCAGAAATGATGGAGAAATCCTTCAGGTGGAAAGAAATAATACGATAAGTAAACATGAAAATATAAGAAAATGTGCAAATCTTGACTGTAAAAAAGAAACAGTTGGTAATATTGTGTGCCATTTAAAATATATGAACAGTTAAGAGTACCAACTTGTTCCACTACTGTGTAAATCAGTGTGGCAGATCCTTATGAATCTAAAAACAAAAATCTACCTAAAGATCCAGCCATAATACTCTTTGCAAATACCCAATGGTATCTACATCCTACTACAAAGACACTTGCTCAAACATATTTATTGCTGATCTATTTATAAATGCAGAATTAGAAAACTGCCTAGATGTACATTAACAGATGAATGGCTAATAAAAACACGGTATAGTGACACAATGGAATATTACTCAGGTGTAAAATAATCTTGAAATTTGCAACTAAATGGATGGAATTATAAAAACAGCACCTTGAATGAGTTAATACCAGCCTCAGAAAAAAATATGTTATATGTGGTTATTAACTGTTTATATGGTTTGGGAAATCTTTCTGTATATGTGTTGCTTTTATTGTTTAATAAAGAATGTGCTTTCAGCCAATGGCTTAATATAGCCAGGCTGGAAGATATATATATAGAGAGAGAGAGTAGTCAAAGTCAGAGAGAAGCCAGGTAGCCTCCCCCAGGGTCAGACAGGCAATAACCTTCAGAGTAAATCACGAGCCTTGTAGTAAAGTATAAAATAATAGAAATGGGTTAATTTAAGATATGAGCTACCTCAAAGGATGCTTAAGCTATTAGCCAAACAGTATTGCAAACAACATAATTTCTGTGTGATCATTTCAGGAGTCTTGGTGACCGGGAAACAAACAAATAGCCTTTTACAACAAATTGGTGCTCCAACATGTGCCAGTTAAATCCACATAAAACCTGAGAATGTTTGAAAAGTAATTCTAGAAACAAAAAACAGAGTTTAACGCAGGTTCTGGCTCTGTTTGCTAGTGACTCCTTTAAGAGAGGTCTTCCTGATTCAGCAATAGCAAAAAATGAGTACAGTTTCAAAATGGGAGCAAAATCAGACCTACTAGGCATGCATGAGCAGAAGAGCATGGCAGATTCCTGCTGCCATACATAGAGATATTTCCAGGCCACGCAGTGTGCTGCATGGCAGATTTAGCTTTTACTCAGATGAAAAGGGTTTATGTGCTGCATGCTCCATCTCAGAGTTAATGTGGTGAGTACTGCTCTTACCTGGTGGTCCCAGAGCTGGAAGTAATGGTACCTCTGCCATTTTGAAAAGCAGAAAGGGGTGGAGCCAGCACCAAGGACTACTGTAACCAAGCAGCTTACCTTTTTAAAATCTCTGTGAATTCCAGGCAGGCCTGGTCTATAAGAGCTAGTTCCAGGACAGGCTCCTATGCTACAGAGAAACCCTGTCTCAAACAACAACATCAAAAGCCCTCTAGGACAGATTCACAATAGGACAGGTTCAGATGTGAAAGAACTCTAAAGAAGTCACAGTGTATTTAAAAAATGTATGTAGGCTTGGGAGAAAGAAGAAAAAGAGTAAAGAGACAGTAAAATTTAATATAAAAGAGTACAGACAGCCATACATTAAAGGGGTAAATATAATAAACCTAGCAGAAAAAGTAACAGAGTAAGAAAAATAAACTACAGAAAGATGGAAAATACACAGAGTCTAAATTATGTAGATTATGTATATTATTGTGCTTTCTTCGAATTTTTTGATGTTGAATAAGCTAAACACAGAGAGACATTTCATTGTATAGGCTGCTAAGACAAACCAGTATAGATATTTTAAAGGAATCATGACTTTAGAATTTGGATCTAAGGATTTGTTGCTTTGGAAAAGAGATTCTTCTTTTGTTTCCACAGAGGATGAGAACGTGTGGAATCCTTCCAGATTAATGTGGTTTGATGGTCCAAGACACCCACAAGGTCTCCATGAACACCCAAAAATTACTTCACTCCAATCAAAAGTAGGAAGCAGTTCAGAGAAAACTATGCTCAAATTCCAAATATTATTTGTAAGTGTTTCTTTACATTTAAAGGGAGATATGCTATAGAGATGACTAATTTCAATAGTATGGATGTTGGTTTATTGATATGAATTTTAGGTCAATTTTGTTATATGTGTATTGTGTATGTACAGCTCATTTTAAAATGTATAATTAAGAAATATAGGTTGTAGATAATCATCTATAATAGTCAAGCTTCTACTCATATTAGTTAGCTTTACTAGATATATAAAGACATATTCTAGTTAGATAGGTATTCTTCAAATCTTTCAGGGACCTTAGAGATCTTCAGAATATGGCATTTACAATATGGCATTTAAGAACTCAGGACTTTTCACAACAAAGAGACCCATCTGCTCCTGGCAGCACCAGTTACTTCAAGAGGAAGATGGGCACCGAAGAGGCTCCTTATGGCATTGGTTAGCCATTTGGGCAAGAAACGTCGCTGCCTAAACTGCTTGATGTTATTTTGTATGAACTGAACATGAAGGACCCCCAGAGAAATGACTGCTGAACTTGTCTAAAAGTGAGATGATCTTTCGGGGTTCCTGCTTCATGAAAGAGTCTGCAGGACACAGAAGAAAGTGACTAACAAACTGCTAACATAGATGGAACTGTCCTTAAAATTTCTTGTTTATTCAAAGAAATCTGCTAGATATTATGAGCCTGTAGGCTAAATATGGGTGCCCCAATGTTTCAAAAGAATTTTGGGTGACTGTCCAGGCAGCAAGATGTCTCTGTCAATTCTGGGGTTTTTGGAAGTTGCTTACAATATACCTTCTGTTAATTTAAGTAATATTATATTCTTCTGGAGTCTTTGATAGAGTTGAAGAATAGATATAGTTTTCCTTAGTTATGATAAAATATAAAGCATATATAAATATTATAACTATAATTCTTGCTTGATAACTGTTTTGTTACATGTAATTTCACTATGCTAAAGTTAAACCTTTCTTTTTATTTAAACAGAAAAAAGGAAATGGCGTGGGAAGTCTTTCTGTATATGAGTTGCTTTTATTGGTTAATAAAGAATCTGCTTTTAGTCAATGGCTTAACAGAATATAGCCAGGCTGTGTGTGTGAGAGAGAGATAGAGAGAGAGAGAGAGAGAGAGAGAGAGAGAGAGAGAGAGAGAGAGAGAGAGAGAGAGAGAGAGAGAGAGAAGGCAGAGTCAGAGAGAAGCCATGTAGCCTCTGCTGGAGACAGGCCCCAGAATATTGTCTGTAAACCATGGGCCTTGTGGTAAAGTATAAAATAATAGAAATTGGTTAATTTAAGATATTAGCTAGCAAAAGGGATGCTTAAGCTATTTGCCAAAAATTATGGCAAATAATATAGTTTGTGTGTAATTGTTGTGTGAGTCTGGGCAGCTGGGAAATGAATGAGCAGCCTCTTACAACATTAATGCAGTGACAAGCAATCTAAAATCTATAGAATCACAGAGGTTAGATGTAGAGACAGTGGCTAGGAGAATGGTTGAATCTACCTGGGAAGGAGAAACAGAATATATAGTTATGGATGTACATGGGTAGGAGAATCAAATTGGGAGGGGGAGACAAGAGAAAATTAAGGGGGGAATTATGGGGAAGGACAGCTAATACTCAGGGCATTTGAAAAGTCATTCAGTAACATAATATAGTAGAAACTTCCTGAAATATAAACATGTATGAATGAAATCTCTATGTAATCACCAAATAACAAATGAGACAAAGCCCAAGTTATATATCTTTCATTACCCAATAAAACCTGTAGTTCAGGGAATTGATGACATATGGAATTTTTTGCCAAAGAGACACCATGGAAACTCCCAAACAATTCAGGCTGAATCAAAGGAAATAGTTTGTTTTTCCCAAACTCCTGAGCAGATCTCTTGCTGTAGACCACACTTACATAACTGACATAGTGTGGAGAATTAAGCTGGAACCTATGTGGAATCTTTACCCCCACAGACTAGAACTTGTGTTCATGGTACTTTACTGTACTCTGCAGGACACCAAAGAGGAAAGCTAAACACCAATCCAGCTATAATTCCTGTGATCTACAGTGGTGAGTTACCTACCAACCACTACCTAACTGTATTTAAGGCCAGTTATATAATATAGAAGCCATTTCCCCACACTTCTTAGTTTGGAAAAAACTATACAAACTTAGAACAAAAATTTAAAGATATTTCTGGTGAAGGATATCCTAAGAGCTCCTTTCTATTTCTAAAAACATTTACTAATATTTGTGCCACCGAAGAGAAAGTTATAATTCATTTTAAAATATCCATACAGTTTATAAGCAAAAAATGTTTTTATTGAGATATATATTTAAAGTTTTTTACTTCTGCTGTATCTCCCTCATTAGGAGCCTTTATCCATTGCTTTATGTTTATATTACTTGCCAAATCAATTTCTTATGTATGATTATGTTAAATTTAAATGTAAAAGAAAAAAGTCAATTTATTAGCTGCCATATACTACTCTATCTATATTATCCAGTTTTATGTGTCAAAGATACAAACTAGAGTCATGAGAGTGGAAGGTCCTCAGTTGAGGATGTGTCTTCATGATACCTGTAAGGTATTTATTTTCTTCAATTAGTGATCAATGGGAAAGTGCTCAGCGCATGATGGGAAACCAAGTCAGGAAGCAGCTCCTCTCTATGGTCTCTGCATCATCTCCTATCTCCAGGATCCTGTCCTGTTTGTGTTCCTGTCATGACTTCCTTCCAAGACAAACACTAATGAAGTAAAAGTCAAATAAACCTTTACCTTCCCAATTTGCCTTTTGGTCGTGCTTTTTCATCGCAATAATAGAAACCGTAACTAAGACACCTATCTGAGACACGTTTTTCGCTTTGCTTTTGCTTTGATTTTCTGTCAGAGTGTAAGCCCTGACAGAAAGCCCTCAACTGTCCTTTGGCACATAAGGGGTTCCTTCATGATTATGATGAGATGTAAACCAGTTCCTTCTTTGTTCATGAGGAGGTCTCTGTTGAGCTACAGAAGCTGCTGACAGAAGTTCTCATCCTTGCAATCTTACAATGAAAGCTATAGAAGAAAACAAAAAGAACCAACCAAAGATAGAAGATCCATGGAGGAAAGGCCAAGTGTTTTTATTACATTACTAAGTGAAAAACAAACAAAAGAGTGAGCATCTTTGAGGAGCATATGATGGTGTCTAAAGGAGCCCCGCTGTCAAGATTATTCACATGAAGAAAAACATTGTTTGTTTCAGTAATGGGAGAATTTCTCCTTAGTTCATCAAAATTATTTTGTTTCAGATCTTTCCCATGTAGCACTAATGCTGATTCTGCACATTCTTCAGTTCCATCCATACCAAATTTGTCTAACCACAGTCATGGTTTTTGTCAATTTTACTTCAGAGCAATTATTTATATCAAGGATTATTGTCTTTCTGGACAACCTTTGGCAGTTATACTCCCCACTGGAAATGTTTTATTGTTTCCCCTATTTTAATATCAAATGGTTCCATACATAGTGTATTGCTACTTTGTAGAATCATTGTATATTTGCTATGCATTATAAATTAATTATGCTTCATAGAAATAGAAGAAATATTAAGAATTCCTTGAGATAGATGTTCCAAATCAGGATTTACCATAAAGGAATTTAGCTCAATATTCATACATGGTCTGAGTGAATGTACGTTTACTATATGGTGTCAAGATGGGCATTTACAACTGTGTTTATATATTTCAGCATACGAAAAGAAACAGGTACACATATAAAACAGGGATTTGCAATAACTTAGTCAACTTTTGAAGATAGAAAACTCTATATGGGAGTCATTATATTTTTCTATTTCATTTAAATTTTTCCCATTTTAAAGACTTAAATGCTATTTTAACTTATATCATTTATGGAGAATGATTTTTATAAATGGCAAAAAATCTTTTTATACTAATGTTTGTTAAAAGGTACCTTGATATGATACTAAATTATAAATGCTACTAAAGATATTGACAAAATATATATATGTATTGGTAAATATCCCTACTTATTGCTCTGTTCCCTTCACAAAAACTAGGAAACAAATGGGGGGAAAACACAGTATTTTTTTAAGTATGCAAATCCTTAATTTTTACTAGTTAAAAGGTAGAAACTGAAGAAAATGTAATTAGTAATGATAAAATGTTCATGGGCAGAGAATTAAATCCCTGAAGTGCCAAGAATCAGGACCTGTACTTGATACCCAGTACCCACATAAAAATCTGAGCATAGAACTATTTCCTGCAGGGCCTATACACCTGCATACCGCCTCTCTCTTCATACCTCACCCAGCGTGCAACCAGAACCCTCCCTCACTTCTCTCTCCCTGCCATCTCTGGGCAAATAACATCACCCAGCTCAGCCTGTCAGGGCGCTGGGGAAGTATCCCGAGGGCAGCCAGGCGGGCGCGAATTCCTTTGTCCTCAGTAGCCTGCCTGCACCAAGCAGGGTAGGCGCTTTGTTTACAAGCTACCCAACCAGCAAGTAGTGCTGATCTTGGCACCAGAAGAACCTTCTCGGGGTGAGTGAGTTTCTGACCTGCGGCCGTAGCCCGGGTCAAGGAACTATTTCCTGCAGGGCCTATACACCTGCAAACCGCCTCTCTTTTCATACTTCACCCAGTGTGTACCCAGAACCCTCCCTCACTTCTCTATCCCTGCCATCTCTGGGCAAATAACATCACCCAGCTCAGCCTGTCTGGGTGCTGGGGAAGTATCCCGAGGGCAGCCGGGCGGGCGCAAATTCCTTTGTCCTCAGTAGCCTGCCTGCACCAAGCAGGGTAGGCGCTTTG
>CADCXT010004333.1:0-123289 GCA_902806775.1 Microtus agrestis | reverse complement strand
TGTTGGTGAGATCCCTAGCAAGGAAGGAGCAGGGACCTGTTCCTGAAGACCCTTCTGAGGGGCAAGAGGGAACTTGGCCCCTGGCAGGAGCCAGAAAACAGAGCGACAGCATTTTGTAAGAGGAGCCCCTGGCCAACAGGGAAACCTGACCCGATTTTAAAAGACCCATTAGATAGCTTCAATAGGAGGAGATGGGCAGTCACCAAGGCAAGAATTCACCCAATAATCTGAAAAACAACATGAAAACATCAGAAAACAATAATCTTACAAAAGATGGACTTGAACACCCTAATACGGAAGAAGTGGAATAAATTGACTTTATGAAAGCAATAGAGTCTATTAAACAACATGTGAAAAATGCCCTTATAGAAATGGATGAGAAGTATAACCAAAAGTTTGAAGAAATGGGTAAATACGTACATGATATCCTGGGAAACCAAGAAAAAAACGATAAAACAGGTAATGGAAACAGTCCAAGAATTGAAAACTGAAAGAGAAGCAAGGAAGAAAACACAAGCTGAGCACCAGCTGGATATGGAGAATCCAGGTCAATGAGCAGAGCCTACAGAAACAAGCATAATCAATAGAATACCAGAAAGAGAAGAAATAATCTCAGATTCTGAGGACACCATAGAGAAAATACTCACACTGATCAAAGAAAACAGCAAAGCCAACAAATTCTTATCATAAAACATGCAGGAAATATGGGACACAATAAAAAGACCAAACATAAGAATAATAGAAATAGAAGAGG
This sequence comes from Microtus agrestis, assembly GCA_902806775.1. Taxonomy (NCBI): domain Eukaryota; kingdom Metazoa; phylum Chordata; class Mammalia; order Rodentia; family Cricetidae; genus Microtus; species Microtus agrestis. Next base: position 122,535 of record CADCXT010004333.1, on the reverse strand, counting down.
AGAAGAGTCACAGCTCAAAGGCCCAGAATATATTTTTAACAAAATTATGGAAGAAAACTTTCCCAACATAAAGAAAGATAATCCTTTGAATATTCAAGAAGCATACAGAACACCAAACAGATTGGATCAAAGAAAAACATCCCCCTCGCCATATAATAATCAAAACAAAGAATATACAGGTTAAAGAAAGAATATTAAGAGCTGCAAAGGAAAAAGGCCAAGTAACTTATAAAGGTAAACTGATCAGACTTACACCTGACTTCTCTATGGAAACCATGAAAGCCAGGAGGTCCTGGATAGAGGTACTGCAGAAGCTAAGAGACCATGGATGCAAACCCAAACTACTAAAGCCAGCCAAGCTATCATTCACTATCAATGGAGAAAACAAGACATTCCAAGATAAGAACAAATTTAAGCAATACGTAGCCACAAATCCAGCCCTACAGAAGGTAATAGAAGGAAAATCACAACCCAAGGAATCCAACATGGCCAACACTGCCTACAAGAACTCAGGCATCTAGAGACCCTTCACCAGCACAACTCAAAGAAGGGAGAAACACAAACTCTACTACCAAAAACAAGAAGAATAACAGGGGTAAACAACCACTGGTCATTAATATCACTTAATATTAATGGTCTCAATTTACCTATAAAATGGCACAGGCTAAGAGATTGGATACGAAAACAGGATCCAACATTCTGCTGTTTGCAAGAAACACATCTCAACCACAAAGACAGGCATCTACTCAGAGTAAAGAGTTGGGAAAAGGTCTTTCAAGCAAATGGTCCTATGAAAAAAGCAGGTGTGGCCATATTAATTTCTAACAAAACTGATTTCAAACTAAAATCAATCAGAAGAGATCGAGATGGACACTTTATACTTATAACAGGAACAAGTCATCAGGATGACGTATCAGTCCTGAATATCTACGCCCCTAATACAAAAGCACCCACTTATCTAAAAGAAATATTACTAGAACTGAAGGCAGACATTAAACCACACACACTAGTAGTAGGAGACTTCAATACACCTCTCTCTCCAATGGACAGGTCAATCAGACAGAAACCTAATAGAGAATTAAGAGAATTATTGGAGGTAATGAAGCAATTGGACTTAACAGACATCTCTAGATCACTCCACCCAAATAGGAAAGAATATACCTTCTTCTCTGCAGCTCATGGAACCTTCTCGAAAATTGACCACATACTCGGAAACAAAGGAAACCTCCACAGATACAAAAAAAATCAGTGTCCACCTGTGTCTTATCAGATCACAACTGATTAAAGTTAGAAGGCAACAACAATGCTACCCCCAGAAAGCCGACAAACTCATGGAAACTGAACAGTCAACTACTCAACCACACCTGGGTAAAGGAAGAAATTAAGAAAGAAGTTAAAGTCTTCCTTGAATTTAATGAAAATAAAGAGACAACATACTCAAACCTATGGAACACGATGAAAGCAGTGCTAAGAGGAATGTTCATAGCACTAAATGCACACTTAAAGAAAACGGAGAAAGCATACATCGGGGACTTAACAGCACAAATGAAAGTTTAGAAAAAAAGAAGCAGATGTGCCCAGGAGGAGTAGAAGACTGGAAATAATCAAACTGAAGGCAGAAATCAACAAAATAGAAACACAGAAAACAGTCCAGAAAATCAATGAAACAAAAAGTTGGTTCTTGGAGAAAATCAACAAACTTGATAAACCCCTATCCAAACTAATTAAACAACAAAGAGAGAACACACAAATAAATAAGATCAGAAATGAAAAGGGGGACATAACCACTGACACAGAGGAAATTCAGAGAATCATTAGATCTTACTATAAAAGGCTGTATGCCACAAAACTGGAAAATGCAAAAGAAATGGGCACTTTTTTAGATAAGTACCTTATACCAAAGCTAAACCAAGACCAGGTGAATGATCTAAATAGACCGGTTAGTCGGGAAGAACTAGAAGCTGTTATCAAAAATCTCCCCTCCAAAAAAAGCCCAGGACCAGATGGTTTCAATGCAGAATTCTAGAAGAACTTTCAAGAAGAGCTAATACTTATACTCCTTAATGTATTTCACAATATAGAAACAGAAAAGTCATTGCCAAACTCCTTTTATGAAGCTACAGTTACCCTGATACCAAAACCACACAAAGACCCAACCAAGAAAGAGAATTACAGGCCTATCTCACTCATGAATATTGACGCAAAAATTCTCAATAAAATACTGGCAAACCGAATTCAAGAACACATTAGAAAAATTATCCATTATGATCAAGTAGGCTTCATCCCAGAGATGCAGGGCTGGTTCAACATAAGCAAATCTATCAACGTAATCCACCATATAAATAAACTGAAAGAAAAAAAGCATATGATCATTTCATTAGATGCTGAAAAAGCATTCGACAAAATTCAACACCCCTTTATGATAAAGGTATTGGAGAGACTAGGGATACAAGGGTCGTACCTAAATATAATAAAAGCTATTTACAGCAAGCCGACAGCTAACATAAAATTAAACGGAGAAAAACTCAAAGCCATCTCACTAAAATCAGGAATGAGACAAGGATGTCCACTCTCTCCATACCTCTTCAATATAGTGCTTGAAATTCTAGCAATAGCAATAAGACAACATAGGGGATCAAGGGGATTTGTATTGGAAAGGAAGAAGTTAAGCTTTTGTTATTTGCAGATGATATGATAGTATACATAAGTGACCCCAAAAACCCTACCAAAGAACTCCTACAGCTGATAAACACCTTTAGTAATGTGGCAGGATACAAGATCAAACCCAAAAAAACAGTTGCCTTCCTATACACTAAGGATAAAGAAACAGAGAGGGAAATCAGAGAAGCATCACCTTTCACGATAGCCACAAAGAGCATAAAGTATCTTGGGGTAACCCTGACCAGGGAAGTGAAAGATCTATTTGACAAGAACTTTAAGTCTTTGAAAAAAGAAGTAGAAGAGGACACCAGAAAATGGAAGGATCTCCCTTGCTCTTGGATTGGGAGGATCAACATAGTAAAAATGGCAATTCTACCAAAAGCAATCTATAGATTCAGTACAATCCCCATTAAAATTCCATCAAAATTCTTAACAGATCTGGAGAAGACAATAATCAACTTTATATGGAAAAACAAAAAACCCAGGATAGACAAAACAATCTTATACAATAAAGGAACTTCTGGAGGCATTACCATCCCTGACTTCAAACTCTATTACAGAGCTACAGTATTGAAAACAGCTTGGTATTGGCATAAAAACAGAGAAGTTGACCAATGGAATCGAATAGAAGACCCTGACTTTAACCCACAAACCTATGAACACCTGATTTTCAATAAAGGAGCTAAAAGTATAAAATGGAAAAAAGAGAGCATCTTCAACAAATTGTGCTGGCAAAACTGGATGTCAATCTGTAGAAGAATGAAAATAGATCTATATCTATCACCATGCACAAAACTCAAGTCCAAGTGGATCAAAGACCTCAATATCAGTCCGAACACACTGAACCTGATCGAAGAGAAAGTGGGAAGTACTCTACAACACGTGGGCACAGGAGACCACTTCCTACTTACAACCCCAGCAGCACAGACAGTAAGGGCCTCATTGAATAAATGGGACCTCCTGAGACTGAGAAGCTTCTGTAAAGCAAAGGACACTGTCGCTAAGACAGAAAGGCAACCCACTGACTGGGAGAAAATCTTCTCCAACCCCGCAACTGACAAAGGTCTGATCTCCAAAATATATAAAGAACTCAAGAAACTAGACCGTAAAAGGCTAATCAACCCCATTATAAAATGGGGCACTGAGCTGAACAGAGAATTCTCAACAGAAGAAGTTCAAATGGCCAAAAGACACCTAAGGTCATGCTCAACTTCCTTAGCGATCAGGGAAATGCAAATCAAGACAACTTTAAGATACCATCTTACACCTGTCAGAATGGCTAAAATCAAAAACAGCAATGATATCCTTTGCTGGAGAGGTTGTGGAGAAAGGGGTACACTCATCCATTGCTGGTGGGAATGCAAACTTGTACAACCACTCTGGCAAGCAGTGTGGAGGTTTCTCAGGAAATTCGGGATCAACCTACCCCTGGACCCAGCAATACCACTCTTGGGAATATACCCAAGAGTGGCCTTATCATACAACAAAAGTATATGCTCTACTATGTTCATAGCAGCATTGTTTATAATAGCCAGAACCTGGAAACAACCTAGATGCCCTTCAATGGAAGAATGGATGAAGTAAGTATGGAATACATACATATTAGAGTACTACTCAGCAGTAAAAAACAAGGACTTCTTGAAGTTTGCAGGCAAATGGATGGAAATTAAAAACACTATCCTGAGTGAGGTAAGCCAGATCCAAAAAGAGGAACATGGGATGTACTCACTCATATTTGGTTTCTAGCCATAAATAAAGCACATTGAGCCTATAATTCGGGTTCCTAGAGAAGCTAAATAAGAAGGAGAACCCAAAGAAAAACATATAGGCATCCTCCTGAATATTAACCTTCATCAGGCGATGAAAGGAGACAGAGACAGAGACCCACATTGGAGCACCAGACTGAAATCTCAAGGTCCAAATCAGGAGCAGAAGGAGAGAGAGCCCGAGCAAGGAACTCAGGACTGCGAGGGGTGCACCCACACACTGAGACAATGGGGATGTTCTATCGGGAACTCACCAAAGTCAGCTGGCCTGGGTCTGAAAAAGCCTGGGTTAAAACCGGTCTCGCTGAAGATAGCGGATAACGAGGACTACTGAGACCTCAAGAACAATGGCAATGGGTTTTTGATCCTACTGCACATACTGGCTTTGTGGGAGCCTAGGCAGTTTGGATGCTCACCTTACTAGACCTGGATAGAGGTGGGTGGTCCTTGGACTTCCCACAGAACAGGGAACCCTGATTGCTCTTTGGGCTGACGAGGGAGGGGGATTTGATTAGAGGAGGGCGCGGGAAGGGGAAGCAGTGGTGGGGAAGAGACAGAAATCTTTAATAAATAAAAATAAAAGAAAGTTTATGGAATTAAGTTTGAAAACATGATACATAAATCTATTAATATGAAGAAGTAGGAACATAACACTATAGTAACAAAGAGAAATGTTGTTAACTATTGTGATAGAGTTGAAAAGAAAGGTAACAAGAGAAATTCCTCACTAGATTAAAACTAGTTTTAGCATGATGGTGTGGTATTCATATAATCACACTCATTTGTCAATTTCACTGGCCTGAACGCTAAACATATTTGAAATGTTCCTGAATAGAAATGATCTTTCACAGGTAAGTTCTGTGAAAGTTTGCATGAAAACTGTAAATTGTTTTAAGATATTTCTGAGTTTCTAGGAGAAATAAAGCTAAAATAATTTACTTGGATAGGATTTTTATAAAATGGAAAGACACAGAAATATGAAAAATCAGTGTTTTCATATAGATCAGCACTATTAACAAAAACACTAGGAAACATTTATAAAATTAACAATATTAGCAAAACCAGCTCAGTGAAAAGGATATCAAATAAGAACTCAGTAGAAATTTCAAGCAGGTCACTATATTAAGCATATAAAATTTTAAATTACTGAATAGAAAATTTCTTAGAGATTAAATACGTAATTTATGGTATTAAAAATAATGCTAGTTTGTTGTAATTGGAGCGGTGGGGCTGCATCCCCAGCACCCCGGCCGCCTGCTAGCTTATGCCCCGAAATAACAACACACAAACTGTATTCATTTAAACACTGCTTGGCCCGTTTCTATCTAGCCTATTCTAGGCTAATTCTCGCACCTGGACTAGCCCATTTTTAATGAGGTGAGTAAGCACCCCAAGGTGTGCTTACCGGAAAGTTTCTAGCCTATGTCCTTCCTGGGTCAGAGCTTCATCGCATGTGTCCTGCTCTGAGAGGAGCTGTGTGAAGTCTGAGCTCACTTCCTCTTCCTCCCAGCATTTTGTTCTGTTTACTCCACCCACCTATGTTCTAACCAATCAGGGTCAAGCAGTTTATTTATTGCTTAACCAATAAAATCAACAGATTGATATATGACACTCCCACATCAGTTTCTCATCAGCAAAATGGTACAATAGAAGGCAATTGACAAACATTCAAAAAAGATTAAAGTTTTAAATTTATATGAAATTTGTAAAAAAGAAGACTCAATTATTATGTAACTAATTATTTCAAAATTGTTATGAAACTTCAATATAATATCCTTTAAATCTAACCAAAGTCATTCAAATGATGTTGAAAATATATATTAAGTAAAGAATACATGCAACTAAAACTGATCTTTAGAATTCTTACTATTGTAGCAAGGTAAATTACAAGTGCATTGATTTAAAAAAACTGCCCTTGAAAATTGTTTATTATAAATTGACTTAGAATTATATTTTTAAAACCCAAATGATAAAGAAATTCAAATCTGCACTATTATGTTTATCATTTTATAGACATTTATTTTGAAACTAAATTATGACACCACACAGTCACTTAAAGAACATAGAACCTGAAGCACTCTCTTCTTTTTATTTGTACCAGTTTTCATTATATAATTCTCCATTTTTAATTTGTGGAAAATCACAATGTTGGACTTGAAACAAAAACAAAAATACAGAAAAACACTCATATCAGAGATAAACAACTTGATCAGTGAATTAGTTTCTATTAATTATAATAACTACAAGTCTAGAGAGTGTTCGGAGCAGGAGACAAATTCCTGCTGAGGTATGAGAGAAGGTCTTTCCTCAGGAAATCAAGTTACACCTCACAGGTCACTTGAGAAGTGGGTCAGTGATATTTGTTGATATCCAATGTGGTAACTTGTTTTTATAATTTTTATCAGAACTGAAATCTAATGTGATTAAATCGCAGTGAGCTATTCTTGTAACTTTATATTGAAGTACATATTGATCACTGTATTAATAAATGTATATGTAATGTTTCATTAATTTTTTCCTCATCATGTTCTTATTTATAAGTAATAAATACTTTTAATATCAAAATTATATAATTTTCTATGGAGTATGATTCTGCTTCAGGGGCCCTCATGCAGTATTTTAAAAGAATTCCCGTCATGCATGCCAAAACACAGAAATCTCTTATAGCTTCTTTGTTCATGCATACACACATGTCTTGCACTTTTTGTACTTTTAATTATTTTTATCTTGAGTGTCCATTAAAGTTGAGAATTTTCCTTTCTTAGGACACCAAGAAACTTAATATTCTGAAAATAAAGTGTGACACCACACAGTCACTTAAAGAACATAGAATATGAAGTAACTGTCAATAGAACCCTATTAGTCCAGAGATTGGAAAAAAACATAAAATATAGACAATACACCATATCTCAGAATTCCCTTCCCAGTTACACATTACAAAGGATTCAGAGGCAATTATCAATTCTTTAAAATGGCATGTTACTACTTCAATATATGAAAGATGTATGTAGCTTTGATCATATTTGGTTAATTTTAAACTATATTTTAAAAATTATTTTTAGTCCAATGGCAAATGTATTTCAAAGTTTATAGAAGTGTAATTTAACCAAAGTTTACTCAGTATTTTGTTTTAATGGCTGATGGTTGTGTTTACACTGCTATATACTTGCCAAGAATCCTTAGTATTCACTTATACACACTCAAAAAGAAACATTTTGACACGTTTAATATGCATGGGATGGGGAGACAAGAGCATCTTGTGATCTATGAGCCGGTGACTTACTGACACGGATGCATTTGAGTGGAGGAGACCAGCCGTTCTCTGTGCATGTAACTGTGTCCTGATCATTTGGGAGACTGAAGCCAGAGTGACACTGGACTCTTACAGACTGGTCCTGTATGTAGTCTCCTCTCCGTTGTAAAACTTCCCCATTCTCTATATAATGGATTCCACATACCCCTAAGGACCATAAATTTACCATAAATGTTAAATTAAAAACAAACAACACTCATTTATTTTTTTTAAATTAAACTAAAGTTTAACGTTACAATAGTTAAATAAGTATGTGTGGCATTCAAAAATGAGAACAATACCAAATGTTTCAAAAAGTAGCATTATCTTTAATTTTTCTAAATAAAATATGCAAGCAATAAAGGTATTACTATGGTCCCTATTTTTCACATACATTTTATGAAGAGCTGTTCATAAAGGACAGAAACTAGTCTTTTTGCTTACAAACTCTTCTGTTTCTTAACAGAAGAGACTTAACTGTCATTATATATTTGATCTTTTCTTTCTAGTCTTTGACAGAATTAGACATGATTTGATACAGACATTGACTTACTGCGGCATGGGACTGCAGGCACCCACCCTTGTACAGTGCAGTGAATTCTGTCCCAGTATTCCCCTGAGGGAGTTACAAATCCTGAGTTGCAATGGTAGTCGTACGACTCTTTTCTTTTTGTTGTGAAGTAGCGTTTGAACCAGTATTCATTATGTAGTTCTCCATTTTTGATTTGTGGAAAATCACAAGGTGGAACTTGCAATAAAAACAAAAAGATAGAAAAATACTCATATCAGAGATAAATCACTCAATCAGTGAATTAGTTTCTAATAACTACAATAACTGTAAGTCTAGAGAGTGTTCAGAGAAGGAGACAGAATCCAGACTGCTGAGGTATGTGAGGAGGTCTTTCCTCAGAAAATCAAGTTATTCCTCACATGTTACCAGAGAAGTGGGTCATGGATATGTGTTAATATCCAGTATGATAATTGAATATTTATAATTTTTATCAGAACTGAAATATAATGTGATTAAATCACAGTGAACTATTTTTGTAAATACATATTGAAGTATATATTGTTTGTTGTATTAATGAATTTATATGTAATGTTTCATTAATTTTTTCCTCGTCATGTTCTTATTTATAAATAATAAATATTTTAATATCAGAATAGTAAAATTGATATAGGAGGGTCTTCTTTCTACGTGTTGCTTTCATTGGTCAAATAAAGAGACTACCTTGGCCTTTTGATAAAACAGCAGCTTAGATAGGCAGAGTAGACCGAACAGAATGCTGGGAGAAAGAAAGCAGAGTCAGGCAGATGCCATGGTTCTCCTCTCCAAGACGGACATAGGTTAGACTCATCTTTGTAAGCTATAGTCACGTGGTTATATGCAGATTATTAGAAATGGGTTAATTAAGATGTGAGAGTTAGCCAAGAAGAGGCTAGATATAATAGGCCAGGCAGTGTTTAAATGAATACAGTTTCTGTGTAATTATTTGATCTAATCTACATGGGAAATAGAAAATTAGATCAATGTATGTCTCTCTTAGGGTCCTCATTGTTGTCTAGGTTCTCTAGGATTGTGATTTGTGTGGGTTGGTTTTCTGTGTTTTATGTTTAAAAGCCACTTATGAGTGAGTACATGTGATAATTGTCTTTCAGGGTCTAGGTTATCTCACACAAAATGACTGCACCATGGCTCAAAATTAGAGTTCTAGTTTTACACAGCTTCTTTATTTCTTTCTGTATACCTGATGTTCTCCCCAACCATTAGCCTCTTTTTGTCATTATCTGACTAACTTCTATACAGTGTTCAAAACTTCCTACATGAGCCTCCATGCCTGTGACTTCAGCATGTTGGAGAAAGTAGATTGTGAGTTGAGGCCAGTTTGTGCTATTTAGTCTGACACTGTTTCAGAGAAGCAAGACAAAGCTAAAAGAGCAAAAATATTTCTAGTCAAATGTTATCCTCTCCCCCTCATGACTCATTCTAATTATTTATTTTTAAATTTTATTTTAAAATAAGTATATAAATGGTTATATTTTAATATTGTCCCCCACCCCATTCCACCTGACAGAGAAATCACTTTGAAGATGTAGCTGTCCTTGAAGTCACAAGGCTTCTGCCTCTCTAGTACTGGAGTTCAGGCATTCTCCATCCAACCTGGCTCTTCTTATGGTTTTTCAAAATAGTTTTATTTCATTCTCTCAGCTCCTTCCTCTACATTGTGCCCACCTACACCAGTGTCCTTTTAGGTTTCATGTCATGTGCTTTTTCATCACCCCATCCTCCACATTACCTTTTCCATTTCTAGTTCTATGTCCTCTACAGAATCCCCACCCACATTTGTACATATATACACATACAATATATCAAACAGATAAATATTAGGTATCTGCATTAAAATCAGGATGCAAATAAAAAAGGGAACATGCAGTGGTTGTCTCTGATTCTGGATTCATCCACTTTCTCATTAATTTCATAATTTCCAGTCTTTTGAAGATGAACAAAACTCCATTTTGTATATATAGCATACCTTTCCAACTTTCAATATCTGAATATTTAAATAGACTGTTATTCTTCTCCTGTACACTAAATGACTACATTTTGGAAGGTATAGTTGTACCACCTAGTACTTAGAAGTCATTGAAAAGTGAACCTGAATAAAAGAAAGAGTGAGCACAAACAGAACTGTAGAAGCATTATTGATTGCTTCTTCAGAAGGTTTTTGACGATCTGGAATTTAAAAGAATTTTTCTTCATTCTTCTAAAGAAGGACCAGCTATCTCTGTGAATTTGGTTGAGAAATGGTGATAGAAAACCTGAGCAGCTGTTCCTGGATGTTGAATTGTAGTAATTTGGAGGCTAAGATTGCAAGACAAGGAGTACAATTATAGTGAAGAATGGAAGAAAAATGGCAGATGTGGTTTTCAGTTATGATGTGGTGGCCTGATGGTGGTGGCACATGCCTTTTTAAAATTGATTTTATTGAGCTATACATTTTTCTCTGCTCCCCTTCCTTCTCCCCTTCCTTTCTACCTTTTCCCATGATACCTGTGCTCCCAATTTACTCAGGAGATCTTGTATTTTTCTACTTCCCATGCAAATTAGATTCATGTATGCCTCTCTTAGGGTCATCATTGTTGTTTAGGTTCTCTGGGATTGTGAATTCTAGGCTGGTTTTCTTTGCTTTATGTAAAAAAAAACCTCTTATGAGTGAGTACATATAACATTTGTGTTTCTGGGTCTGGGTTACCTCACTCAATATGATGTTTTCTAAATTCATCCATTTGCCTTCAATTTTCAAGAAGTCGTTATTTTTTCTGCTGTGTAGTACTCCATTGTGTAAATGTACCACATTTTCCTTATCCATTCTTTTGTTAAGGAACATTTAGGTTGTTTCCAGGTTCTGGCTATGACAAAAATGTTGCTATGAACATTGTTGAGCACATGTCCTTGTGGTATGATTAATCATTCTTTGGGTATATACTCAAAAGTGGTATTGCTTGGTCTTGGAGAAGACTATTTCCTAATTTTATAAAAAAAATAGTCATATTGATATGCAAAGGGGCTGCACAGCCTTTCACTCTTACCAGAAATACAGGAGTGTTCTCTTTATCCCAGTCCTCTCCAGCATAAGTTGTCATCAGTTTTTTTGAACTTGGTCATTCTTACAGGTGTAAGATGGAGTCTCAAAGTTGTTTTGATTTCCATTTCTCTGATGGCTAAGTGATGTGGGATTTCATTGGTCAATAAAGAAACTGCCTTGGCCCATCTGATAGGGCAGAATTTAGATAGGCGGAGTAAACAGAACAGAATGCTGGGAGGAAGAGGAAGTGAGCTCAGAAATCATGCAGCTCCTCTCAAAGCCAGACACCATGAAGCAAGCCACCAGATCAGACATGCTGAATCTTTCCCAGTAAGCGCACCTAGTGGTGCTACACAGATTATTAGAAATGGGCTAAATTAATATGTGAGAATTAGCCTAGAAGAGGCTAGATATAATGGGCCAGGCAGTGTTTAAAAGAATACAGTTTGTGTGTTGTTATTTTGGGGCATAAGTTAGCTGGCAGCCAGGAGCCAGGCGGCAGGAACACAGTCCACAGCTCTGTCTACAGCTAAGGATGTTGAGCATTGTATTAATAGTCTTTCAGTCATTTTAGATTCCTCTGCTGGGAGTTCTCTGTTTAGGTCTACCCCTTTTAATTGGATTATTTGTTCTTTTGTTGAGTATTTCATCAAAATACAATTTCTTGAGTATATTTTGGAGATCATCCCTTGCCTTTAATCCCAACACTCAGGACGCAGAGGCAGGTGTGTCTCCGTAAGGTTGAGGCCAGCCTGGTTTATAGAGCTATATCCAAGACAGATGCCAAAGTTACACAGAGAAGCTCTGTGTCAAAAATACAGAAAAGAAAAAAAAAGATGGGGCAAACTCTACAATACAAGTTGTGCTGGACTGTGGAAATAGAGTGAAGGAAAAAAGTATGAGCCCTTTCCAAAAACATTTCTTTTTCTTAAGGAAAAAGCAGAAAGAGTTTACATCACAGTTGACTTTTTGTCATTATATCATAGCATTCTAAATAAAAGCAAAAGTAATTTTTTCTTCTAATCTCTAAAGAGTAATTATTATTAATTCATAATTAATATATATAACATCAAATTTTCCACATCAATGTCAAATTAAGTTTGAAAACATCTTACACTTAAAATAACATAATAAAGAATTAATGAATTCTCCAAATTCTCAAAGCCTAAAAAGACATTTTTGTTCTTTAAACCTCCAGAATCAAAAAACACTTATCTCCCCAGGAAGTCTGCAGTGTTTATTTGGTTGTGATTCTGCACAGGTTTAGTTGGTTTGTTTCAGTAATTCTGGGCTGTGGACAATTTCACACAACATCCAATTGTGAAAGTAAAATGTGTGCTTGGAAAACTTGGGTATAATCCATTTCCCAGAACTGAAAATACACAGCTTCATTAAGAAACTCTTATGTTACAGATTGTCCTGTAAATCTTACCCAATCTGAATAGCATGTGATTTTGCAAGAATCATCATTTAAAGTTCCTAGCAGCTAGGAGCGTAAACACAGGCAGGTCCTACACTAAAAATGTATTAGGCAGCCCCTGACATATGGAAAAGCAAGGACAAAAAAAACTCTAGGTTTATAGTCCTTCCCTTTTAAAATTTTTGTTAAAGTTGTACTTTTTTTTTGTTTTTAATATGGGCAGGGGTAATATCCAGTGACCATGCTTGCCTATGGAAACTGGAACATGGCCTGCAGAAGGTGTTTTTCTTTCTTTCACCTTGTAGGTTCCATGGATTTAACTCAAGTAGTCAGATTCTGTTGCAAGAAAGTTCATTAACGAGTTCAGCCTTCCTGCTGGTCTAGTTAACCTTGGTTTTGGAAAAATGTTGATATTTATCAAAACAGAAGTGATTTATGAAACGCTTGCCTCTTCTTCCGGGCTTAGGAAAGCATTAGGATAGCATTTGACAAGAATCTTTAATCAGCCCAGTAGCCAGTGTCTGGTGTAGGGAAATGAAACAATAGCAAACATTGAAGAATATATGTAACCATTTTAATTGATTCAAGTTCTGCTGCATGGGGAAAATCCTGTTAAGTTGATAGACTGTTGAAGTTGTTTACTTTTCAGACAGACTCAGGCTACTAGCCAAGCTAAGAATGAAGAGGGAGCTCTGGGTTCACTGAAAGTCCATGAAACTTCTCACATTTGTCTCTTCATTGTGTGAACTTTGTGAATATCATGAAGTTACACTACATAATGCTTTAAATATTAAATTCCTTCTTCATCTCTTACTGTGAAGCCCTTGGAACAGTAAAGTGGACAGTGCAGCCCAATTCACCAGTAAGAATGAGCACCACATTTCAATACATAATGATGAAAAATATTCAACAATAACAAGAAAATCAGCTGGAAATCATGGTATCAGGTTTTCAAATCATTAACATTAATTTTTCCTGTAAACTGGAGGACACTTCCTTTTAATATTTAAATTCCACTTAGTGTTTATATAAACAGCTTGATTTCATTTGTATAATTTCTTAAGATTTAAGAACTAGCTAAAAATAAAATAGATCTTTGTTTGTAATATATACCTTCAAAAATATCTTATCAAACAGTATGAACATAGAACATTAAAATACAACACCAAAGTATTGACTTATGACAAAAGAAAAGGTTGTCATAGTTAATAATTTCAACACTGCTTTAGAAATCTTAGCCAATATAATCATATCTCATTTTAATAATTATTATATTTTCATATATAAAAAAGGAATGCTTTAGTCTAAAAGGTATCCAAATATAAGAATTATAAGACAAAATTCAAATAATAATATTACAAAATATAATTGTAAAGGTGACTCAAAAATATTAAACACTCTTAAACAAATTTTTAGAATTTGACTAAAAGATATAACTGACAAACCATATCTGTCTTTCTTTTTCTGGAGAGGCAAGGGTCCAGTTAGAGCTTGTTTGTTAATATTCTTCAGAGAGTAGAAGCCACAGCAAAGGCTCAAATTGCAGAGTGGACTAAATAAAACATCTGGGAAAATGATTCACATTGTGTTATTCACTGATATAACAAGTGCTAAGTCAGGTTTGGCAGTTGTTAGGACCTGTAACCTCAACACATGGGGGCTGACGCAGGAGGATTACAGTGAATTTACGGACAAAGCAGAGTGTTAAAACACTGTATTTTTTAAAAGCCAAAATAACAAAAAAAAAGTTAATTGAATACTTATCACATCACTAGCTACCTATGAGCTAGAAAAGTGAACCCCTTCATTAGATAAACCAAATCGTTTTGATGGAATTTAACTCAGTGATAGAGTTGAAACTTTTCTTTTTGACATGGGGGAAGAGCTCCCACACTCACACTATACAGGCCACAAAAAAGATTTCACAAGTGTATACATTCCATACACACTCACAGGAAAACAGAAATTATGTGTCCAATTTTATAACCTTTTTAGTCTCATACATGCCATTCCTATGTACAAAACTTTAAAGTCATGGCAATGTCAGTTGTAAGTGATGGGTCATCTTGAAAGTTGCAGGTAAATGGATGGATCTAGAAAGTATCATATTGAGTAAGGCAACCAAGACCCAGAAAGACAAATAAATTTGTACTCCCTCATGAATGGCTTTTAGACATAAAGAAAAGAAAAATCAGCCTAAAATTCATAACCCCATAGAAGTTAGATAACAAAGAGGACCCTAAGAGAGACATACATGGATCTAATCTACATGGGAAGTAGAAAAAGACATGATCTCCTGAGTAAACTAGGATAATAGGGATCATGGCAGAGGATGGTAGAGGAGAGGCTAGAAAGAGAGAGGAGCAGAGAAAAATATACAACTCGATAAAACAACAAAAAATACTTTAGAAATGATAACACAAAGAAGAAAAAAGACAAAGCATGATCAAGAAATGCCATAAAAAAGAATTATGTCTCAAATAAATCCACTCACTAAAAAAATTTGTAAAATTTGTCACTAAGTACAGATATTTACATATTTCTCACTAATTTTCATGAAGTATTTCAGGGACAACCATGCAGAGAAGGGGTTTGTATTTTATGATGACTACAAGCTAAATAACTATACTGAACTATGGATTGCAGAAACATATTTCAAGCACTGTTTGTGTTTTAGATTGGAAGAAACCATCAATTGTGGCAACAAAATGAACTACTTGCAACTTTTAAACTTACCACCAAAGGCCATTAAGTTGCAGAACAGTGATTCCTTTACATTTTGTAGATTTCATTTGAATGATTGCTATAAGAAATATTATGTGGAAATGTTTTATAGTGAGGCTCAGCCAGAAGGGAGAAAGGCAATCTGTTTAAAACTTACCTTGTGCTACACAAACAGTCCATAACATAAGGCAGATAATTTTTGCTGATAGTCTCATGGTTTGGATCTTTCTTGGATGCAGAGAATTACAGCACCACCAAGCCTCTGTTAAGAACTGTGGTTGCTGCAAGGAAAGTCTTGCCCCAAATTGAAGTTGAAGTCTGCTTAGGAAATCAGGATCACTAAATGATCCACCCCCCCCAGCAACTTCTACAAAGTAAACTAAAAACATAGACTACAAATCTAGTGGCGTGGGCGTTTGATCTTTGTCCTTATTGCACCCTGCCTGTGACCTGCTGATTGTTCTTGTAAATGCCAGCTTGTTTTCTCTGGAAACAAGTTCAGGTTTCTCGGAATTTTGTGAAAAGCAGGGGCTGGTGATCGCCTCTGGATTTTATAACCACACACTGAAAGCAATGAAGGCTCTTTAAAAAATCATTTGGGGAGCTTCAGTTAGGCAGGGTTTTCAGGACCAACACAAAGGACCAGTCAAGAAACCTCTGTCTTCATTTCTAAGTGCTGTGCTCTCCCAGTTTCCAATTAATGTCACTGTCTCCAAGAACATGGACTCTATTTGTCTGTACTTAGTGTATGTAAGTGGGGAAGAAGCAATTTACTCCTTTGTTTAGTTAGAGTCCTTTATCAGAAATTTATTTGAGATATAACTTTGCACAGCATGGCTCTTGATTGTTAATTTTTGTTCTATGCAGTATTCAATTTGAATATTGGACAAACTAATTTTAACAAATTTTGTAATATATATATATACACACACACACACACACACAAACCAAAGTGGTCATCCCTAAACACACACACACACACACACACACACACACACACACACATAAATACATATATATGTATATATATATATATCAACATTAATTAGAGCCAGTAGATTGTTGGTGTACACTAAAATACATACATGATGTTGATTATAGAAGATGAGGTCAAGATTTAGAGAGGGGCAGGAAAGACATAGGATGAACTGGAAAGGGGAGAGAGATGTGTGGAAATTATTCAAATTCATGTATAAAATTTTCAAAAACTCAAATTAGCAATGTTAAAGTAAGTGTCCAAGATCAGTAGGCAGGCCCAAGTGACCTCCAGGAGAAGCAGCCAGACCCAAGCAACCTCTGGAAGCAGCATGCAGGCAAAGGGACCTCTGGAAGCACAACTTGACTTCTGGCTTGATCATAATTTTGACATTGATCCTACCATGAGGAGCAATCGTCTGAACCTTTGACACACAGACACCTGGAGGAGGAACCACAGGAAAAACAAACCCAACTACACCAATTGGAGGAAAAGATAAGTAGACAAAATTTAAGAACACACACAATAGCAAAGTGTAACACAGAACCACCAAAACCTAGTGGCTCTAAGCAGCAAGATTTTGGGGGGCATTTAGTACTATAAACTTTCTTCTTAGCAATGCTTTCATAGTGTTCCATAGGTTTGGGTATATTGTGTCTTTATTTTCGTTGAATTCAAGGAAGACCTTATTTTTTTTCTTTATTTTTTCCCTGATCCAGGGGTGGTTCAGTAGTTGACTATTTACTTTCCATGAGTTTGTAGGCTTTCTGGGGGTGGAATCCTTGTTAAATTCTAACTTTATTCCATGGTGATTTGATCAGACACAGGTGGTTAAAAGGATTTTTTTGTATCTCTGGAAGTTTGCTTTGTTACCGAGTATGTGATCAATATTCGAGAAGGTTCCATGAGATGCTGAGAAGAAGGTATAGACTTTCCTATTTGGGTGGAATGTTCTATAGATATCTGTCAAGTTCATTTGATTCATTACCTCCATTAGTTCTCTTATTTCTCTGTTAGGTTTCTGTCTGGTTGACCTGCCCATTGGTGAAAGAGGAGTGTTGAAATCTCCTACTATTCGAGTGTGGGGTTTGATGTGTGTTTTGAGTTCTAGTAATGTTTCTTTTACATATGTGGGTGTTTTTATGTTAGGGGAATAGATATTCAGGATTTAATTCACCCTGAAAAATTGTTCCTGTTATGAGTATAACATGTCCATCTCCATCTCTTCTGACTGATTTTAGTTTGAAGTCAATTTTGTTATATATTAGTATAGCCACACCTGCTTGTTTCTTAGGTCCATTTGATTGAAAAACCTTTTCCCAACCCTTTACTCTGAGTAAATGTCTCTCTTTGTCATTGAGGTGTATTTCTTGTAAACAACAGGATGTTGAATCTTGTTTTCGCATCCATTCTCTTAACCTGTGCCTTTTTATAGGTGAATTCAGTCCATTGATATTAAGTGATATTCATGACCAGT
Source organism: Microtus agrestis (assembly GCA_902806775.1). Classification (NCBI taxonomy): domain Eukaryota; kingdom Metazoa; phylum Chordata; class Mammalia; order Rodentia; family Cricetidae; genus Microtus; species Microtus agrestis. The sequence goes on along the minus strand of CADCXT010004333.1, from coordinate 104,632 downwards.
GGTTGTTAACTTCTTTGTGTGTGTGTGTGTGTGTGTGTGTGTAGAGTTTATGTATTTCCCTTCTTTGTGTTGTGCTGGTGTAGGGTTGTTAGATGTTTGAATTATTGTGGGTGTTGTTGTGTTCCTTGGGTTGTAATTTTCCTTCTATTACTTTCTGTAAAGCTGGGTTTATGGCTACGTATTGTTTAATTTGTTTTTATCCTGGAATATCTTGTTTTCTCCATTGATGGCGAAAGATAGCTTGGCTGGGTATAGCAGTCTGGGCTTGCATCCTTGGTCTCTTAGTTTCTGCAGCACATCTATCCAAGACCTTCTGGCTTTCATGGTTTACCTTTATATGTTACTTGACCTTTTTCCTTTGCAGCTCTTAATATTCTTTCTTTATTCTATATGTTTTGTGTTTTCATTATTATATGGTAAGGGGATTTTTTTTATCCAATCTGATCAGTGTTCTGTATGCTTCTTGTACCTTCACAGGAATATTCTTTTTTAGGTTGGGAAAGTTTTCTTCTATAATTTTGTTGAATATATTTTCTGGGCCTTTGAGTTATAATTCTTCTCCTTCTACCCTTACTATTCTTAGGTTTGGTCTTTTCATGGTGTCCCAGCTTTCCTGGATGGTTTGTGTTATGAATTTGTTGGATTTGCTGTTTTCTTTGATCAGTGTGTTTGTTTCCTCTATAGTATCTTCAGCGTCTGAGATATTTTCTTCTATCTCTTCTATTCTGTTGGTTATTCTTGTCTCTGTAGTTTCTGTTTGTTTACTCAGATTTTCTATGTCCTGCCATTTCTCAGTTTGTGTTTTCTTCATTGCCTCCATTTCAGTTTTCAAGTCTTGAACTGTTTCCATTACCTGTTTTATTCCTTTTTCTTGGAGATCTTTGAGGGATTTATTCATTTCTTCTAACGTTTGTTAGTCTTCTCATCCATTTCTTTAAAGGAGTTTTTCACATCCTGTTTAATGGTCTCTCACACTTTCATAATGTTACGTTTAAAGTCTATTTCTTCTACTTCTTCTGGATTAGGGTGTTCAAGTCCTCCTGTTGTATGTTCACTAGATTCTGGTGTTATGTTGCTTTTCAGATTGTTGGATGAATTATTACAATGGCTCCTCCCCATCTCTTCCTTCAAAAGCTGTTAGAAGAGTCTTAGTGACTTGGTCTGATCTTTGCTGTGGCTACCTGTGTACTTGGGGTTTTTTCTTGGTCTGCCCTCTCTTAGGTCCCCTCAGCACTGGAGTTGTCTCTCAGAATCTCTCCACCCTGAAGTAGGCTGTGGTGGTGGAGCTAAGGACCCCGCATATGGAAAGAATTGCTTGGGGGCAAGCTGGGATGGGATAGAGAAAGGTTTCCAGAGAGATGCCTCGCTGAATGGCCAAGAAGTTTAGGGGGTTGGGGGGTGTCTGTGTTCCATTCTTGGGGTGTCCAGCCTTCCGGTCAGGCACTCACTTACCCTCAGGATGGACCATCTGGTACAGGAGCAGGGCTACTTGCTGGCCAGGGATCTTGCAGACAAAAGGGCGGGCTTGTTGGGTGCAGGCGCAGTGGAACAAAGAATCTCCTGCAGCAGTTGCACTCACCACTTTGTCCCCAGATCCTCAGCCCCGAAGCAGGCTGAGTTGGGGTATCCTATGACCCCACAGATGGAAAGGGGTGCTTGGCGGGAAGCTGGGATGGAATAAGAAGAGAAAGACAGTAGCCAGGGAGAAGTCTGCGCTGAATGGCCAGAAAGTTTAGCGGATTGGAGGGTACCTGTGCTCCTTTTCCAGAGTGTCTGGCCAGCCGGTCAGGCACACACTCACGCTTTAGCATGAAGTTATTTCTTATGTGAGACCAATAAATATGTAAACGCTATGGCTGTAGAGAGGACTAAACAAATAATTAAGGACTTGATGTCTAACTGTTGGAAAATTATTTCAGAGAGCAAAGAGGAAGGTCAGAATAAACCATATATGTGTGAATTAGAATTGGAACATTTGTCTGAATTTCTCCTTAATTTGATATAGATACAGATGGAGAATTGTGGAATTTTTATAGATGTGTATTTATTCATACCTTGTCATGCACACATGCATCTCCTAATTCTTTTTTTTCCCATTTTATTTTATTTATTTTATTTTTCTCCATTAACAGCTTCAACTGGGTGTGGGGCAACAGAACCATTCCCAGCACAACCATGGGTGTGGGGTTCCCCGCAGTCTCCCCAGGGCGATGGTTCCTGCAATGACCTCTAGGGGGAACCGGCTCCCAACAGATCCCCTCCCCACTCCCATACAAAGGCAGGCAGCTATCACATGGAGAGCACCAGTCAGAGTCAACCATGGTGTCAGACCAAAGGAGAAGGGACTGAGACAAGGAGAGACCCTCCTCTCGAGTGGTGAAGCAATCCACCTCTCCTGGGAACAGAGGGGTGCCCGATGACTCCTAGGTAGAGTGGGGACCAGGCCTTTTTACTTTCCCCCTTACCCGTCCTAGGGTTCCCAGGGCCCTGTCTTAGGTAGGGGGATTATCCTGCCATAAGTCACCTGTCCTTGGAGATCCTCAAATAAAAGGCATCTAGCAGGATTAAAGTAAGCAGATCACAGGGCACCCTGTCTTAGGCCATGTGGAGAGCTCCCTCATACCTGTACCATGCCATGTTGAGCCGGTTTCTAAACCTCTGTATGGTGTGTTATTCAGGCGAGGATCCACACTAACTCCCGTCATTGGGCCCCTGCGTCTATCATTAATGAAAAGACTGTGAGGAGCTCCTCAAACAAAAGATATAATGATAGAATTTTGGCACCAATAACTCCATCTCCAGACAAGAAGAAAGGGCTTTTTCCCAACCCAGTATTCCCCTTTTAGTCTGGCCCATGGTATGTCCTCCTTCCTAAGTGCCTACTCCACATAAAGTCACCTGTGCTGCCTGCCAAAAATTAGGGCAGTGTAAAAGGGATCAAAATCTAAAATTTTTAACATATGCATTAAACCCAAACACTTTACAACATGTGTCAAACTTTTCCCAACATCTATAAGCAGTTACAAATGTCATTAGAACAATTTTAGTAGGAGTACAATGACAAACATTGATGTTATCAAATACCACCAGTTCCAGTCTCTGAGCAACAGTGACAGGAACCCCCAATTTTCCCCCTTCTTAAGTGAAGAGAGGTTAATATTTTAATTAAAATGAGTTCTGTGTCCCAAAGTTTAAAGCAGTCTGATGTTTAGTCTGCAACTCAGCTCCAAAGCAGACCAGAGTTCAAGCTGCAGAAGCAGTTTAGCATTTGTGCTCCAGGACAGGTGGGGGAACCTGGGTGAGGCGAGCTGGATTCAGCTACATGAAGCATATCCTGGCACTTATGTCCGCCGGATCTCCCTGGACTCTGGAGGCAGGATGACACCCTGCAGAGTGGTGTAGCTGGTTTTGTTAGCAGGCACTTCTTTCCTTGGGGGCAGGGAAGACCGGACCAAGGATCTCTCCTCAATCATCTCTGGAAGTCTGGAACTCCTCTTTGTACGCAGCCTCGACATCACGTCCAGAATTTATTTTCTTTCTGTGAAAAAAAGCACAAACACATCCTCGACTCCAAATATATATACAGGTCGGGTTTTTTCATAATACATTGGAAGGGCTTTTTCACCTTGTCTTATCAAAGGTAAGCTTGGTGTCATCAAGCCAGATTCGTTTGCATCAGGATCTGCTGGCAACTTTTATGAGTTGCTTTGAAGGAGCCTTGTTATGCTCCATAATTTTTATTATTGTTAGCCATATATGCAGTTCCTCCATTGGAAGAGTCATTTGTAAAATTTAGCATAAAATCCTTTAAGGGATTTTTTGCTATAATATTAGCAAGATACAGGTGCATAAATAGTAGCAGTGATCTGGGAAAAGACCATTGTTTTTGGCCTTTGAATTTAGCAAAGGCAATTGTCCAGGAATCAATCTTAAAATTATCAATGAATCTACTGTTTAATATAAGAAACATTGATCATAGTCAATAATTTGTTAAACCATTGTCCAGATTCTATCCTGTCCTTTTATATCAGACAGGCTACGGGTTTAAATTAAGAGTTTAATATCTTAACTAGCAAAACTGAGAAGATTTAACCATAAGCAGCATGTTTTATAAAGCTGTTGTATAATAAGTTTTACATCTAATATACACACTTGCCATAGCTGAATTATAATTAATATACTGTATTTGTTGATTATTGCATACTTTATCTGTTGATTTATACATTACCTGCTTGAGTACCTGTTAGGCAGCTGTTTTAAGCTCTCTATTGGAAACTGTGTTTTGTAAGAATTTTACCTAGCAGCTCAAGGTCTCCCATAAGAATATTATCACTAGAGCTTTAACCTTTGGATATCCAACCAAACGTTTGTAAGCTATCCTCTTTTTTTTTTAGTTTTTTTTATATTGGAAAAAAGAAATTTTGCCTCCTCCCCACTTCCATTTCACTCCCCCTCCTCCCTCTCCTCCCCCGTCACCCCTCCTCCCCCTCCTATCCAGACCGAAGAGCAGTCAGGCTTCCCTGCCCTGTGGAAAGTTCAAAGTCCTCCCCCCCTCAATCCTGGTCTAGGAAGGTGATCATCCAAACTGGCTAGGCTCCCACAAAGCCAGGACATGAGGTAGGATCAAAACCCGGTGCCATTGACCTTGCCTTCTCAGCAGCCCTCATTGTCTGTCAAATTCAAGTAGCACGGATTTATCCCATGCTTTTTCAGTCACAGTCCAGCTGGCCTTGGTGGGCTCCCAATGGATCAGCCCCACTGTCTCCGTGGGTGGGTGCACCCCTTGTGGTCCTGACTTCTTTGCTCATATTCTCCCTCCTTCTGCTCCTCATTGGAACATTGGGAGCTCAGTCCGGTGCTCCAGTGTGGGTCTCGGTCTCTATCTCCATCCTTCGTCAGATGAAGGGTCTTTATTTATCTCTAGAAACCAATTATGAGTGAGTACATCCCATGTTCATCTTTTTGGGTCTGTGTTACCTCACTCAGGATAGTGTTTTCTATTTCCATCCATTTCCATGCAAAATTCGCGAAGTCATTGTTTTTTACCGCTGAGTAGTATTCTAATGTGTATATATTCCACACTTTCTTCATCCATTCTTCCATTGAAGGGCATCTAGGTTGTTTCCAGGTTCTGGCTATTACAAATAGTGCTGCTATGAACATAGTTGAACAAATGTCCTTGTCATATGATCGGGCATCTCGTGGGTATATTCCCAAGAGTGGCATTGCTGGGTCCTTGGGTCGGTTGATCCCGAATATCCTGAGAAACCGCCACACTGCTTTCCAAAGTGGTTGTACAAGTTTGCATTCCCACCAGCAATGGATGAGGGTACACCTTTCTCCATAGCCTCTCCAGCAAAAGCTATCATTGGTGTTTTTGATTTTAGCCATTCTGACAGGTGTAAGATGATATCTCAATGTTGTTTTGATTTGCATTTCCCTGATCACTAAGGAGGCTGAGCATGACCTTAAGTGACTTTTGGCCATTTGAACTTCTTCTGTTGAGAATTCTCTCTTCAGATCAGTGCCCCATTTTTTAATTGGGTTAATTAGTATTTTAAAGTCTAGTTTCTTGAGTTCTTTATATATTTTGGAGATCAGACCTTTGTCTGTTGCGTGGCTGGTGAAGTTCTTCTCCCAGTCAGTGGGTTGCCTTTTTGTCTTAGTGACAGTGTCCTTTGCTTTACAGAAGCTTCTCAGTTTCAGTAGGTCCCATTTATTCAATGTTGCCCTTAATGACTGTGCTGCTGGGGTTATACCTAGCAAGCGATCGCCTGTGCCCATCTGTTGTAGGGTACTTCCCACTTTCTCTTCTATCAGGTTCTGTGTGTTCAGATTGATATTGAGATCTTTGATCCATTTGGACTTGAGTTTTGTGCATGGTGCTAGATATGGGTCTATTTTCATTCTTCTACAGGTTGACATCCAGTTGTGCCAGCACCATTTCTTGAAGATGCTTTCTTTCTTCCATTGTATACTGGACCTTTTTCCTTTGCAGCTCTTAATATTCTTTCTTTATTCTGTATGTTTTGTGTTTTGATTATTATATGGCGAGGAGATGGTTTTTTTTTTTTTTGGTCCAGTCTATTCGGTGTTCTGTAAGCTTCTTGTACCTTCAAAGGAATATCTTTCTTTAGGTTGGGAAAGTTTTCTTCTATAATTTTATTAAATATATTTTCTGGACCATTGAGCTGTACTTCTTCTCCTTCTTCTATCCCAATTATTCTTAGGTTTGGTCTTTTTATTGTGTCCCATATTTCCTCAATGTTTTGTGATGAGAATTTGTTGGTTTTGCTGTTTTCTTTGATCACTGTTTTTATTTTCTCTATGGTATCTTCAGTGTCTGACAATCTTTCTTCTATCTCTTGTAATCTGTTGGTAGTACTTGTGTCTGTAGCTCCTGTTCATTTACCCAGATTTTCCATCTCCATCCTTCCCTCGGTTTGTGTTTTCTTCATTACTTCCATTTCATTCTTCAAGTCTTGAACCGCTTCCCTTACCTGTTTGATTGCTTTTTCTTGTTTCTCTTGGGTATATTGAGTGATTTATTCATTTCCTCTACCTTTTTGTTTGTCATCTCTAATTGTTTATGGCAGTTTTTCACCTCCTGTTTAAGGTCTTCTATTATTTTCATAAAATTCACTTTTGAGTTGATTTCTTCTAATTCTTCTGGAGTAGTGTGTACAATCCTTCTTATTTCAGGATCCCTGGATTCTGGTGATGTCATGTTGCCTTTCAGGTTGTTGGGGGAATTCTTGCATTGGCACCTTCCCATCTCTTCCTTCAAATGAAGCCAGGAGAGGCCTGGTGTCTTGGTCCAGTCTTTGCTGTGACTGAGTCTCTGGGTGTATCTCTTCAGTGTAGGAGCAGGAACCGACCCGTCCAGGTGGAACTCCTCAGCACCACAACTCGGACGCCACTCTGGGTGTGTAGCCTTAGTGTAGGAGCAGAAAACTGCTCCAGAGCAACTGACCTTGCAGAGAATGCAGTCCTTCCTGATCGAACTCGTAAGCACCTGAACAGTGCCGCCTCTGGCTAGCAGACACTCACCCGTCCAGATGGAACTTCTCAGCACCTGACCAGAACTGCCTGATAGCCCAAAGATCCAGGGAGAAGAGGGAGGACGTGGGAGGCAGCGCAGGATCCAGGAGACCCCTGGAGACCCTGGACCACAAGCTGTAGGTGCCCGAGCTCCCTTACAAGAAACCTTGAGACCTGCCTGAATGGCAGGCCCTCCCCAGTCTGGCGCATCTCCTAGTTCTTATCAGCATCTGTGGCCACATGAATTATTATTGTGTATTTATCACTGTTCCTGGTGTATTTAAGCTGATATATATATATATATATATATATATATATATACAGTTAAATAAATATTTAACTTTTTTCTTTTTTATCTTTTTTTCCTTTTCCTGTTCTGAATTAAAGTTTACTTTCCTTGTATCCAGCTCCATACAAAACAAAAATAATAATATCCTTTCATTGTATGTTACTACAATCAACAAATATTTTAATCTTAAAATGATGTGAAGACTAAATAAACAACTCTGTCTGACTACATCTAATCTTGGAACCAATGCTGTGTGTCTACACTGGCAGTAGAATAAGTATAACTAGGAGCCATTGTTCCTCCAGGATATGTTGCAGCTGATTTTCAGCATTGTTATCTTTCCAAAATTAGATACTGAGATATAATTGGCACATGAAGGTATACCATTGCTCGTTGTTAAGAACATATTCCCTATTACAAATCTCAATATAAAAATATCGTGCTATAGCTGACTTTCACCACAGTTAATGGCCTTCGCAAATCAGATGATATAACTATTTTCAGATACCAGCATAAAATAAAGTAGCTTTCTGTACTCTTATGTTTCCCAAAATAAATCATTACAGTAAATCTGATTTGGACAACTGCTATGACAGGACCAAAGACAAAAAGGAGAAAAGTATAATGGGCCATTTTATTCACTTGTTTGACCATGAAATTCCAACATTTTAGCCTTCATAAAATGGCAAATTAATCTGTGAACAATTAAAGAAGAGTTGCAAATATAATAAAAGGCTCTCCAACACTTTGGTATATAAATTAATTTCTAGTAAATTGTTTTACTCAGAAAATAAAACTTTCTGTGCCACTAAAAAGCTTAAAGTAGACTAACAATTTCCCTTGTTCTTTACTGAAACTATAACATGGATCTATCTTCTACTAGTATTGCTAGAGAATAAATATTGTAATATACTTTTAAATAATTTTTTGAGGAACACTTTGCAAGTACAATTTTATTCCCTTACGCTACCTGATAGAAAAGTTTCTATTACATAATCAAATGTCTTCCGGTTGACACACTCATATGTAAAATGGGAATATTAATGTCAATATTATGTTTATTATAAATAAGAAGGATTTTAATATGACTAAAGCTTGAAAAATGGATTACTAGCAGTAATCAAATTACTTTTTATGATATAATATTATATCATATATTAAAATATGTTCATCTACCCAATAAAGCTTCTATATAGGCTTTTTTTATTTGATTGCTATTATAAAAATTATTTTAAGGTAAGGTAATAGGCTTTTTACTCTGAGGAGAAAATAAAAAATATAATCATAAAATAAAAAAATTTAACTCGAAATGACAAGAAGAAGACAATGAAATAAAGAACATATATCTTTCACAAAATTAGGAGATAGCAGGAATAAGAAAAGTCAATATTGTGGAAAGCAGTAAATGTCTATTTGTAACAGACAGAGGCCATTACAGAAAACCACAATGAGTCAATATGAAGAATTGTGGACTCCAGACTACATCTACTGCACAAATCCTACACCCAAGACTTAAGAATTAGTGCTGAAGAGGGCATTGAAAGATTGTAAGACCCGGAGGATCAGGGGTTTTGCTTTGAGATTGTCTTCTAGTAATGCCAAAAGAAACATCTATAAACTCACACTGATATGCATGCCTAAAAATGAGTTGAAGAGAGTTTGCAACAATGGACTGAGAGAAGCCCTTGAGTACTTAACATAATAATATTACAAGGAACTAAAATCAACCAAGAAATATTGATAGCATGAGAAATAATCTTCCCCCCAAAAACATACCAATTGTTTACCAGTTCCACCAAATGTTCAGCCCAGAAATTATACATACAATTAACACTATACACACTGAACAGTTTGTACATATTTGGAGCATGCATAAGTACATACCATAAATGCATATATTTGTATATAGTACTATTAACATTCATTAATGAATAAAGTGGGAAGGAGTTGAAAGTGAGTAGGGAGAGGTATATGGGTTTGTGGGATGAAAAAAGGGGGATTTATTTAATTATAATCTCAAAATATAAAAAAGAGATTAAAAACCTCAATGAGAGAATAAAGAATATTTTTGCACCACATGGCCTAATAGAAATGAGTTCTGGCCAGTCTGACCATAGCTAGTCTCTCTTCCATACATATGAAGCAGTCCTTTCAGGGAAAACCTGTTATGGGATAAACTAGAAGTTCAGAAGGCAAAATTTATTCCAAATTGTATGTATGTGAAAGAAATATTGACACAATTTTATAGCATTTTAGTGTAATTTGCCATCAGGGCATTTATTGTGCTCCAGGGAACAGTTACTGCTCTCCCTTCTGATATCAAGGCTCTGTTTCCTCTGTTGCCTGGGTTGAGCTCATAGCAAAAAAATATGTATTTATATCCCTACAAACGATGAGTAAAAAGACCCTTTACCAGATTTTTTACTTCTCTGTAAATACTTAAGTTGGACAGACCAGCTCAAGTATACCAGACAGATGCTATGTATCTTTCAATGTTATCAAAGTTGTGTAACACTGCAGTATTGAAAGCCTCTGAGAATCATAGACAATGTATAATGTTTAAAAACAGAATTTTGAGCCTGTAGACATCTCCTTCTAAGATATAGTAAAAGCATATTGATCACATATACATAATTTTCAGTACATGTTCTCTTTGCTTTGTTAACTTTACTTCTCATGTGAAAAATTACATTGATAATTTTTATACCTTATAACTTAATATTGTTAGAATTAAATGATTAAGATACAGAAAAGTTCCTTCAAACTTTCCAAAATTAATGTCAAAACAATAATATTCTTTAACTCACTGTTGGCACAAATCATGATTTCCAGGATATTACTTCAGTTTAGTGTCTTTGTTGTTCTTCTGAAAATGCTCTTTGAGAAAATAACCTAGATCAGAAAAATAATTACATTTTCCAGTGGAGCTGAATTCTTTTGATAAGTGACTATATCCTTAGGTGTTTATTCATTTGTCCTTCCTTAACTTATACATTTAAGGCTCAAATGACCCCATTGATAGTTCTTAAGTGTCAATATTACAAAAGCCTATTCTTGTAGACTGAAGAAATATCTGTGACCAATATTTTATGAGATAGATGTAACCAATCTATTCATCAGTTAGAAACTATAACTTTTTCAAATGATTTAAGCAGAGATAGTATTATGAAGGCCAACACCCATTTTTCTGACAGTTTCTTCTTGATGGATGTATTAGCATATTTTGATTGAAATTGAGTTTACATAAATGATTGCATGAAAATAAGAGTCATTTTATTTTCGTGATTTTTACCACACTTTATAAGGTGCAGAAATTTATCAAGTCTTACATTTCCCTCTGTTGCTCATGACTCAGTTTTAACCATTGTCCTCATTTAAGTTTCAGAAAGGGTTGACCAGAGACTATTGGGCATGAGATGTTCTAGTACATGGCAAGATGTTCATGTATGTACAGGATAAATAAGAAACACATGGTGGCTTAAATTACCTGGTACTTATTAAGTTTCATTTAATATTCCATGCATGCAAGGATGTTTGAGTTTTTATCACTTTTTGATAGTAAATAAAGAACATTGTTAAATCAAATTTCTGGTTCCAACCAGAAATTGTGTGTGTGTCTTTATGAGGGTACATACATGTATGGATGTCAGAGGACAAGTTGGAGAATTTTGTTCTAGTCTTCCAACATGAGGGTCCTGTAGATTGAAATTTATTTGTCAGGCTTGGCCCTTCAGCACTCAGCCCTTTTGATGGCCCCATCATTTTTTTTGTCTTTTATTTCTTTTCTTTTTGAGTTAAAATTTCTTTTTATTACAATATAATTTTAGATCACATTTTTCTCTCATCCCCCAATCAGATTCTTCCCACATCCCTAACTACCCAACTTCATTCTATTTCTTTCTTTCAAAACAAAGCAAAGAGATATCTGCAAATGCAAAAATTAAGAATAACAAACAGAAAAACAATTGGAAAAAATATGTGCCAAACCAAAACAAAAGACATTAGTAAAACTACTGAGTTTGTTTTCTGTTGGAAAAACTACCTTTTGTCCTGAGCCCTGTCCTGGAGTGTGATTGATATACTAAGTGTCAGTCTATTAGAGAAACTTATTTTCACATTTGCAGAGAGAATCAATTGCAAATAGCTTCTTGGTAGGCATAAGACCTCATATCATCTTCCCCCTCTCAGTTTTGTGACCAAGATTGCCCTGAATATCTTTTGTTTGCCATCCCAGTCTCTACGATTTCATATACGCATCAGTCCTGTGTGTCTGGAAGATACCATTACTTTGGAGTAATCCACAGCTGAGGGTTCTTACAATCTTTCTGCCTTTTCTTCTTCATATATTCCTGGTTTTGAGAGAAAGGATTTGTTGACAACAATCTGTTTAGGACTGAGGGTTCCAGAGTCTCTTTCTTCCTCATTATACAGTTGTGTGTTTCTGTGCTAACTCCAATCTTCTGCAAGAAGAAGGATTTCAGGTGAGGGTTTAGCTAGGCAGCCTAAGTCTTAGTCTAGTGTACCCACTGGGGATCCACGGTAGAGAGTGGCTCCTTGGATCAACTGGTGTCACAAAGAAATGATGTTCACCTACAAATAAAGCTGAAGGGGGCAGTAGTATTATTTTATAAATAAATGTAAATTTGATCTTTCTTTTGAACATATAATGGCAAATAAAGGTATGTAAGTTAGTGATTTGGAATGCACTTGGCTATTCATTGATTTTTAAAAACCAGACACAGCATGTAAAACAAATTAATGCAGAATATGAAAATAAATTCTGGACACAACAAATTCTGTGTCTATGTTGCTGATTTTTCTCAAAGAGCCAACTCTTTTTCTCAGTGATACTTTGTATTGCTTTCTTTGTTTCTATTTTAGTGATTTCAGCATTGGATTTGATTACTTCCTGGCATCTATACCTCCTGGGTGAGTTGGTTTTTTTTTTGTTCTATCGATTTTAGGTGTGATGTTAAGTTGCTAGTGTAAGATTTCTCCGGGTTCTTTATGTAGGCACTTAGTGTTATGAACTTTCCTCTTAGCAGTGCTTTCAAAGTGTCCCATATGATTGTTGTCTATTCATTTTCACTGGATTCTAAAAAGTCTTAAATTTCTTTCTTATTTTTTCCTTGACCCAGTGGTTATTCATCTGAACAGTTTTAAATTCTAAGAATTTGTAGGCTTTCTGAGTTTAGTGTTGTTGAATGCTAACTTTAAATCATGGTAATCTGATAAGATACAGGAGGTTTTTCCAATTCCTTTGTGTCTGTTGAGGTTTGCTTTGCCATCAAGTATGTGATCAGTTTTTAGGCAGGTTCAAAGACGTGCTGAGAATATTGTATCTTCTTTTGTGTTAGGGTGGAATGTTCTATAGATATAACTTCTGTTAGCTCCTTTGTTTCTCTTAAGTTTTCGTGTGGCAATTCTGTCCAGTGAAGAGAGTAAAGTGTTGAAGCCTCCCAAAATTAGTGTGTTGGATTTCATGTGAGATTTAAGCTTTAGCCAGGTTAATTTTAAAATATGGGTGCCCTTGTTTTTGGGACATAGGTGTTCAGAAGTGAGACTTAATCTTGGTGTATTTTTTCAGTGATAAATATGAACTTCAACTCTTTGATTAATATTAGTTATACGTTTATGTTGTTAGATATTAAGATAGCTACGCCGGCTTGTTTCTTAGGACCATTTGATTGGAAAATCATTTCCAAACCCTTTATTCTTTTTTTTTTGTTTGTTTTTCGAGACAGGGTTTCTCTGTGGCTTTGGAGCCTGTCCTGGAACTAGCTCTGTAGACCAGGCTGGTCTCGAACTCACAGTGATCCGCCTGCCTCTGCCTCCCGAGTGCTGCCAACCCTTTATTCTTGAGATAATGTCTGTCTTTAAAGTTGAGGAATGTTTTTGATATGTTGCAGAAGTATGGGTCCTGTTTTCATATCCATTCTGTTAGCCCTTGTCTTTTTTTTAATTTTTAATTTTTTTATTAAAATTTTCCACCTCCTCCCCTCTTCCCATTTCCCTCCCCCTCCCCCAAATCCTCCCCCTCCCTCTCCAGTCCAAAGAGCAGTCAGGGTTTCTTGCACTGTGGGAAGTCCAAGGTCCTCTCCCCTCCATCCAGGTCTAGGAAGGTGAGCATCTAAACAGATTAGGCTCCCATAAAACCAGTACATGGAGTAGGATCAAAATCCAGTGCCATTGTATTTGGCTTCTCAGTCAGTCTTCATTGTCAGCCACCTTCAGAGAGTTTGGTTTGATCACATGCTCCATCAGTCCCAGTCCAGCTGGCTTGGTGAGCTCCCATTAGATCAGCCCTACCACCTCAGTGGGTGGGTGCACCCCTTGTGGTCCTGACTTACTTGCTCATGTTCTCCCTCCTTCTGCTCCTCATTCGGACCTTGGGAGCTCAGTCCAGTGCTCCAATGTGGGTTTCTGTCTCTATGCCCATCTATCACCAGATGAAGTTTCTATGGTGATATGCAAGATATTCATCAGTGTGGCTATAGGATAGGGCCATTTCAGGCGCCCTCTCTTCAGCTGCCCAAGGAACAAGCTGGGGACATCTTCTTGGACACCTGAGAACCCCTCTAGAGTCAAGTCTCTTGCCAGCCCTAAAATGGCTCCCTTAATTAAGACATATACTTCCCTGCTCCCATATCCAACCTTCCTCCATCCCAACCATTCCATTCCCTCAAGCTCTCACCATCCCCCCTTCTCTTTTCTCTCTCCCCATCTAACCTTACCCCCACCCCACCCCCCACCCCCAAGCTCCCAATTTTTGCCTGGAAATCTTGTCTATTTCCAGTATCCAGGAGGATAACTTTATGTATTTCTTTGGGTTCATCTTCTTATTTAGCTTCTCTAGGATCACAAATTATAGGCTCAATGTCCTTTATTTATGGTTAGAATCCACTTAAGAGTGAGTACATACCATATTCATCTTTTTGTGTCTGGGTTACCTCACTCAGGATAGTGTTTTCTATTTCCATTCATTTGCATGCGGAATTCAAGATGTCATTGTTTTTTACCACTGAGTAGTACTCTAATGTGTATATATTCCACACTTTCTTTATCCATTCTTCCATTGAGGGGTATCTAGGTTGTTTCTAGGTTCTGGCTATTACAAATAATGCTGCTATGAATATAGTTGAAAAAATGCCTTCTTATATGTGAATTGAGTCCATTGATATTAAGTGATATTAATGACCAGTGGTTGTTAACTCCGGTTACTATTATTATTTTTTTTTTGGTAGTAGAGTTTGTGTGTTTACCTTCTTTGAGTTGTGCTGGTGAAGGGTCGCTAGATGTCTAAGTTATTGTGGACATTGTTGGATTCCTTGGGTTGTGGTTTTCATTATATTGCTTTCTATAAGGCTGGATTTATGGCTACATATTGTTTAAATTTGTTTTTATCCTGGAATATTTTTTTCTCCATTGATGTGAATGAAAGCTTAGCTGGGTATAGTAGTCTGGGCTTGCATCCATGGTCTCTGAGTTTCTGCTGCACATCTATCCATGACCTTCTGGTTTTCATGGATTCCATAGAGAAGTCAGGTGTAAGTCTGATAGGTTTACCTTTATAAGTTATTTGACTTTATTCCTTTGCAGCTCTTAATATTCTTTCTTTATTCTGTATGTTTTGTGTTTTGATTATTATTTGTTGAGGGGAAGTTTTTTTTTGATCCAGTCTATTCGATGTTTGTATGCTTCTTGAACCTTCATAGGAATATCTTTCTTTAGGTTGGGCAAGTTTTCTTCTATAATTTTGTTTAATATATTTTCTGGATCGTGGAGCTGTGCTTCTTCTCCTTCTTCTACCCCCATTATTCTTAGGTTTGGTTTTTTTATTGTGTCCCAGATTTCCTGGATGTTTTGTGATGAGAATTTGTTGGATTTGCTGTTTTTCTTTTGATCAGTGTGTTTATTTTCTCTATGGTGTCTTCAGCATCTGAGATTCTTTCTTCTATCTCTTGTATTCTCTTGGTTATGCTTGTCTCTGTCATCTTTGTTCATTTACCTAGATTTTCCATATCCAGCAGGCCCTCTGTTTGTGTTTTCTTCATTGCCTGCATTTCAGTTTTCAAGTCTTTAATTGTTTCCATTACCTGTTTGATTGTTTTTTCTTGGTTTTCTAGGATATCTTTTACGAATTTACTCATTTCTTTTTACTTTTTGTTATTCTTCTCATCCATTTCTTTAAGGGAGTTTTTCACATCCTGTTTAAGGGACTCTATCACTTTCATAATGTCAATTTTTTCTACTTCTTCTGGATTAGGGTTTTTAAGTCTTCCTGTTGTATGTTTGCTTGGTTCTGGTGTTATCATGATTTTCAGATTGTTGGAGGAATTATTGCATTGCTGCCTGCCCATCTCTTTCTTCAAATGCTCTCTGATGGATATTCTGGTACAGGATCAGGGCCCCTTGCTGTCCAGGGACATCACAGACAAAAGGCCTAGCTTGCTGCCTGCATGCTTGGTGAAACAAAGGAACTCCAGCCCAGTTGTACTCACCACACTCTCCCAGCCACAAAACAGGCTGAGCTGGAAGATCTTATGGCCCCGAGGAAGGGAAGGGGTGCCTAAGCACAAGCTGGGATGGGATAGGAAGAGAATCAGTAGCCGGAGTGAGAAATCCCTGCAGAATGACCAGAAAGATTAGGGGATTGAGGAATGTCTGTGCTCCATTTCCGGGTCAGGAACACACTCACCCCTCCAATGGATCTTCTGTTACAGCTAGCCTTTGTCTTTTTATAGGTGAATTAAGACCATTGATTGATATTAAGAGATATTAATGCCCAGTGATTGTTAGTACCTCTTAATTTTGGTTTAGTTGTGGTTGGTGGTATCATGTGTGTCTGTTCATGTTCCTTCTTGTGGGTTTTTCTGGTATGGAATTATCTATCTTGCTTGTGTTTTGCAGGTGTAGGTAGCCTTCTTGGTTTGGAATTTTCCTTTTAGTACTTTTTGTAGGACTGGATTTGTGGATTGGTATTGACTAAATTTGGTTTTGTCATAGAATATCTTGTTTTTTTTCTGTTTATCGTGATTGAAAACTTCACTAAGAATAGGCATTTGGGCTAGTATCTGTGGTCTCTTAGTGTCTGCTAAACATCTATACAGAGCCTTCTGCCTTTCAGTGTTTCCATTGAGAGGTCAGGTGTAATTCTGATAAGTTTGCCTTTATATGTTATTTTGCTTCTTTTTCCTTTGCAGCTCTTAATATTCTTTCTTCATTCTGTATGTTTAGTGTTTTGATTATTATGTGGTGAGGGGGCCTTTTTTTGTTCAATCTATTTGGTGTTCTGTATGCTTCTTGTACCTTCATAGGTACATCCTTTAGGTTGGGAAAAGTTTCTTCTATGATTTTGTTGAATATATTTTCTGTGTCTTTGAGTTGGACTTCTCCTTCTTCTATTCCTATAATTCTTAGGTTTGGTCTTTTAATGGTGTTCCAGATTTCTTGGATATTTTGTGTTAAAAGTTTGTTGGATTTAACATTTTGTTTGACTAATGTTGTATCTTCAACACATCTGAGATTCTCTCTTCCATTTCTTGCATTCTATACTTGCATCTGTAGTTCTTGATCATTTACCCAGATTTTTCATTTCCAAAATTCTCTTAGTTTCTGTTTTGTTTATTGGCCTCTATTTCAGTTTTCATGTCTTGAACCATTTCCTTCAGCTCTTTGATTTTTTTCTCTTGGCTTTTTTAAAAAGGATTTGTTGATTTCTTCCAATTTTTTATTTATCTTTTCCTTTATATTTTTAGGAAATTTGTATTTCCTCTTTAAGGACCTCTATCATCTTCATAAAAATATTTTTAAGGTCATTGCTTTGTCTGCATTGGGATATTTGTGTCTTGCTGATTTATAACCACTGGTTTCTGGTAGTGCCATATTACTCTTTATGTTTTTGAATATGGTTTTACACTGCCATCTGCCCATCATTTCCTCTACTGGGTGGCAGTTGGGCTCTGCACTTTAGAGAGTTCCCCTCCTTCAGTTGGTACAGTTGGAGCTTGTTGCTTTACCCGGGTCCAGGCATGTTAATGCCTTGGTGGATGCTGATATGGCACTAAAGCCCCTCCAGTTGTAGGTGGCACCAAGACTCTGATGGTTCCAGATATCATGGGTGCTGGTTGGGGGTATGGGCAGGCTGCTGACAGGTAGACTGTAGGATGTGCCTCTGGGACCTAGGGCCCTTCAGATGGGACCAAGATACTCATTTCTCCAAGTGCATTCAGGCCAAGGCACTAGTGGTTACAGATGCCATGAGGGGATGATTATGGGTGTGGGGAGCCTGCTCTCAATTCTGTGGGTCTTCAACAGGTGGGAGTACAACAAGGTTTGTGCCTGCAGGTGCTCGGGCATAATGGGTAGGTCCCTCCAGCCTGGAACCCAGTCACTCACAGATCCAATTATAGGTGGGGCTAAAGCCTGGGTGGTCTCAGATGTGGGGTGGTTGGGACTGTGAGGAGGCTTCTCCCAGGTCTCTTGGGCTCTTGATGGTGGGGCGGGGCATAGGATGTGTCCCTGGTTCTATGGTCTAGAGAGTAGTGTGTCATCTGATTTCACTAGAAAGCTGATTGATACTACTTGTAGCCTGCTTATACATTTTGACTGGTTGAAATCTCTCCTCCAATATGTTTCTAGTCAAAGAGGAAAAGAAAGAAGATACTGCTCTCTCTCTCTCTCTCTCTCTCTCTCTCTCTCTCTCTCTCTCTTTCTCTCTTTCTCTCAAAAGGGGCTTACTTTGTGCATTATGTCAGAACTTTTTCTAAGATTTACTTTCCTTGTGTGCTTGGCATCAAACACATTTAAGCCTCAATTTTTTTCTTGATATTGTAATTGGCAAATGTCTCCCAGAATGCATGACAGGTATGAAAACATAATTTCATCAAATCAGTTTCTAGAGCTTTAATCACAAGGTTTATGTTCAAATATTTTAGGGGCATTTTATCTTAGATTCTTCAAACTGATATGCCTGAGAAAAATGTTATTCTTTGCGGCGGACTTCTCGACCGGCGAGAAAGAACACTACGACTCGAGGATTCACTCAGATCATGCTTTACTGGAGTACCTTTACTTGAAGGGGGTAGGAAATGAGGTGCAGGGAGACAAAAGGGCAGGGAGCGTGGGGTGCAAGGAGGGGGAAGGGAGAACAGGGGACGAAGGGCCCCTGGCGGGACTCAGGCAGCTGCTTAAAAAGAGAAATGGCGGGTGAGTTTCCCTGTGATTGGCCGTCACTATCAGCTGACACCAGAGCACTTCGGGATAGGCTAAAGGGCCTTGATCCACTGCTCAAGCAGCGGGAAGCAGGGAATGCGCAGTTCCCAGGGCAAAGCCAATATGGAGTTATTTCCAACAAGACAGGGTGTCATCGCCATCTTGTAATGGTGATCCTGTCCGGCTCGCTACAGCTCCCCCTTATAGTTTGCAAGCAATGAGCGCAGGACTAACGCCATCCAATCTGACCTCCACCTCATGATGTGCTGGTTGATCGAGGATGGAAGATATTTATCTATGGACACACCTTTCCCTGTGCAATGGGTACTCGAGGAACTCCGGGGGTGCAAAGGCTGTGTCACAGGAACCAACATCCGCACACCTACCCAAGTGCAATGGATCAAGAGATCCCATGGGGTGCATAGGCTGTGCCTGATGAAAGCCCTAAGCGTCTCTTAGTGCTGACGACCATACCTGAGGGGAGGAGCCACATTCCAGGGTAGCTAATGCCCGAGAGATTGTAACCTTATCCCAATATAGCCTTATCCCTAATGTTCTGGGCTTGAAGACAGCAAACCAACCACAGGCACAACACACAGCCACCCAGGCAGCTTGCCAAAAGACATGCCCACGCAACTGAAAGCACAGGGACCCTTTCTCTGTAAAGTTACGCGCTTCCCCCAAAAGGGCCACTTTGGACTTATACATTAAAGATGGTAAATTAAGGTTTCTAATGGTGATAAAAATATGGGAAAAATTGTGGCATCATGCCGAATAGGCATCACCTATGGGAAGGCAGACAGATTCCCCTTCTGTGCTCTGCCTTCCCCTGGATCCACGTCATCAGGGATGTCAGCAGAATCTTCCTCCAGAGACTCAGCCTCATCCTTAGGAACTTCCTTGATCAGGCGTGTCAGCCAGCTCGGAACCCAAAGAGGAGCCTCTTGGCCCTGTGGAAAAACACATACGGCTCCCCTGGATCTTGCCACTACAAGATCCGGTCCATACCATTGGTTATCCAATACATCTTTCCATATCACATAATCTTTTTGTTCCATAGGGCCTGCTGCGTGCTTTTCAGCTGCTGTAGTACCCGACTCATTCAGGTTTAAAAAATTAAGTGTGAAGAGAACAAGGGAGATTCTCTCCCTGGGGGAAGCAGATTCAGCTATTCCCCCTTTTTGTTTTTGTAGAATTTTTTTAATATTTTTGTTGGCTCTCTCCACAGTACTTTGTCCTTGTGGATTGTATAGAAGACCCGTAATGTGGGTCATCTGGAGCTGTGCACAAAAGGCACGAAATCCATGGGAGGTATATGCTGGGCCATTGTCTGTCTTAAGGCGTAGGGGTTTTCCCCAGGCAGCCCAGGTCTCGAGACAATGTGTTTTTACATTAGTTACCTTTTCTCCCGCTAGGGGCGTGGCATGAATAATGTCAGAAAAGGTATCCATTGATATATGTAAATATTTTAATTTGCCAAATTCAGGCACATGGGTAACATCCATTTGCCACAACGTGTTAGGTTGTAACCCTCTAGGATTGACCCCCACCTTAGGAGTGTGTAAAAAGTTCACACATGAAGAACAGGCTTTAATTATCTCTCTGGCTATCTGTCTGGAAATATGAAACTTTTTCCTAAGGGTATTGGCAGGCACAGGCCAAAGCTTATGAAAATCTCGTGCTAGTTCCACAGGGTCCGAGGCAACCAAGGCCATGGACCGGGTAAGGCAGTCAGCCAAATTATTGGCCTCAGCCATGGGTCCTGGAAGCAAAGTATGAGCCCGAATATGTCCAATGAAAAAGGGATTATTCCTTTGTAAAATGTATGTTTGAATTTGACACAAAATATTAGAAACTGTACTGGAATTTCTAACAAAGGCAGCCACCTCCAATGAGGCAACAGGGTTTACCACATAATTAGAATCTGAAAATAAATTGAAGGATTCTGAAAATCTTTTAAAAACTTTCAGCACGGTCATACATTCTGTGACTTGTGGAAAATCAGGTCGAAAATCAAGCAAAATGGGATCCTTACCTTGAATTACTATGACACCTCTGCCAGTTTTGGAGCCATCAGTAAAAACAGTCAAGGCCGTATTAATGGGCCTTTTAAAGGTAACCTTAGGAAAATACATTAAGTTCCTTTCCACAAAATTTAACAGCGGATGTCTTGGATAATGATTATCAATAAGGTTAGGAAAAGCACAAACCAAAACAGCACATTCATTTACTGTAGCTGCCAGTGTCTCTACCTGTCCCTTAGTATAGGGGATGATTAATTTATCTGGCATGGATGCAAAAGATGTTAAACAATGTTTTATTCCCAATATCGCTTGAGAAGCAACCAACTTGGGATAATATAGAATAGCTTTGGTACCTGAAGAATTACCATGGATCCACCATAAAGGGCCATTTTTCCATAGCACCCCAGTGGGGTAATGTGCAGTTTTTAAAATGCATAAGAATATGGGCAAAGCAGGGTCGACTCGGCATAATTGTGCCTCAGTCATTGCTTTCTCCACCTGCTTTAAAGCCTTTTCAGCTAAGGGGGTCAAAGTTCTGTTAGAATTAACATTTGGATCGCCTTCCAAAATAGAAAACATGAGAAGACAGCCCTTTCAGTAGCGGGCATTGTCTCCTAAAATGCCCTTGTTGTCCACATTTGAAACATCCTCCTCCTCTTTTGGTCTTTGTGGCCTGAGTAGCAGATAAAACAGCAGCCGCTAGACCTGCATTGGTAAGGGGCCCTCCAATCTCTCGGCAGGCTTTTTCAGGCCTCCATTCCCTTCTCTTTAACAGGAGTAATGGCCCCTTGGCATTCCTTCATACTCTGTTCAAAAACAATCTGCTGTACCAACGGCATCACCTGATCCATATCCCCAATCTTAGAAAAATGAGAATAGATCTACATCCATCTCCCTGTACAAAACTCAAGTTTAAATGAGCCAAAGGCCTTAGCATATAAAAATTATGTTGAACCTCACAGAGAAAAAAATTTTTGAAGCATACTTTGTCATATCTTAAACATAGCCTTAGTGGCACAAACATTAGGAGAGACCATATATTATATCTCCTAAATTGAGAAGCTTTTGTAAAAGATCTTTTTTTATCATAAACCCATTTGGAAAATATATGAACTCAGGAAATTAGTTATAAAAATTTTATCCAGTAAAAATATTTGTTACAGACCCAAACTGAAAACTCTCAGACAAACTAAAAATGACTGAGACTCTTAAAAAATGTTTAAACTTTAACATCCTTTAACCATCAGAGAAATGCAAACCAAAACTCTGAGATTTTACCTTATCCTTATAAAAATGACCAAGATTAAAAATTACTGTTAACAATTTATGTTTAAGAAAATGTGGGTAGGGAAAAACCTCCATTGCTGGAATTGTAGACTGGTGTTGGAAGTGTATATTGGCACAGCCACCTTTGGATTATACACAGCATTGAAAGACCTGAACAAATCCAGACTCTCCCAGCAGGAAGAGAAGAATCAAAAATCCTGAACAAGCCTGCGAGGGCACCAGACCTCATTCCAGATGATTGTGAGCCACCACATGGCTGCCAGGAATTGAACTCCGTTCATTTGGAAGAGCAGGCAAAGCTCTTAACCTCTGAGCCACCTCTCCAGCCCCTCCATCAGGAAGAGGAGAATCAGATCTAGGGCTAGCCTGTTTAGCGACCCTGCACCAGGAACTGTCTGAAGACAAAACCAGATGCAATCCTGCTAACAATCCCTAACAATCCCGAGAAACAGGGAGTTTCCTCCTTGTGATTAAAATTAGGCAAATATCTACCTCAAAACTTAGCAATACCCCTTTTGGCCCTAAACATGCTGGGAGTGGCCCAGCGTCCCAGCCTTGTCGGCAGGTCCCGTCCGCAGCCCTGCAGACCCCTAGCGCTGCCTGGGCTCGGAGCCGTCCAGAGCTCCCTGGTCTTGGAGCCTCAGTTGCTCAAATACCATTACAAACTCCAGAGGCCTTGGTAACTCGAACCACATGAATATAATTTTCTTCCTTAGCATAACTTGTTTAGCGGTGAAATCCAGATCTCTATCAAGCCTATCCCAGGATGATACATCAGGATTGCCAGAGATGGCAAACCAAGGAGCAATTGTGTCACATTCAGTCAAAAAACCTTTCCAAAGTGCTCCGTAACAGCTCGTTAAGAGCCAGAAAAATATTTTTATCCGTCCGCTATTGTCCGCAGCCCTATTGATTACCTCCATTCTCCCTTTTTTTACTGGCTAGAGCAGAAAACCCGCTTTTTGCTGCGGATCCCCAATCTTTACCTTGAGGATTATTTGGTTCTGATGCATTATATGTGGGGGAGGCCACCTCCACCCATATTTTTTCTCCTCATAGCCAGAGGCGGCTATCTCCCGTTCCTCCTCCTCCTGAGGGTCTAATTCCTCCTCAGACCGATCCAGGCCCGAAAATTCCTCGAGCACTGGATGGAAGGGAACTCCCTTTTTTTTGTCATTAACCTCCCTTTTGGGGAGCACTGTACCAGGATCCTCTTCTTTTCTTTTAGGCCTTTTCCAGTTTACTCCCTTAAAATCTGATTCTGAAAAACTGTTCTTGTGTCTAATGCGGGCCTTTAGCCCCTCTCTCGGAACATCCAAGTCCGCGTTGTTTTCCGCCCTGAGGAAATATCAGGCTAGGACAAACACCACAAACGCCATGAACACTGAACACAAGACCAAACACCCAAGAACCAACTCCTGCAAACAGCATACTTGGAGAGACCAAAATCAGCATACTGGGAGAAACTTACCGACGTCGCCACTCCACATGTTGAGTTCTGAATCCTCTTCGGCCCTTCTCCTGGCGACCGAAGTTCCCGGGTTTCTAGCACCAGCTGCGGCGGACTTCTCGACCAGCGAGAAAGAACACCACGACTTGAGGATTCACTCAGATCACGCTTTACTGGAGTACCTTTACTTGAAGGGGGTAGGAAATGAGGTGCAGGGAGACAAAAGGGCAGGGAGCGTGGGGTGCAAGGAGGGGGAAGGGAGAACAGGGGACGAAGGGCCCCTGGCGGGACTCAGGCAGCTGCTTAAAAAGAGAAATGGCGGGTGAGTTGCCCTGTGATTGGCCGTCACTATCAGCTGACACCAGAGCACTTCGGGATAGGCTAAAGGGCCTTGATCCACTGCTCAAGCAGCGGGAAGCAGGGAATGCGCAGTTCCCAGGGCAAAGCCAATATGGAGTTACTTCCAATAAGACAGGGTGTCATCGCCATCTTATAATGGCGATCCTGTCCGGCTTGCTACAATTCTTCCTCCCCAAATAGTCAATAACTATAAAAGGCAAATTCTGGGTATTCTGTGTGCAACTTGGATAAATAGCGGTCATTATTGTCACTGCATGTGTTGTTACATACAAAATCTACAAATTCCATGCATTTTTCCTGCTAACCCTCATCTCATAGCACCTACTTTGGCTTCTCCTAGTCAAATTTAAACTGTCTAAACTTTTGTGACCACGGTGAGGTCATTAATTTATATGTACATTCCAGGTGTGTTTCAAACCATCCATCCAAGGCAGCTAAATCACTTTTTAAGAAAAAGGCAGGATGGTGTATCTATACATTTAATTCTCATCACAAGTATCCCATGCCTCTTGAGAAGTATAAAAAAACCTTACAGCTAATTTGTTAGAAATTACTTACACCATTTCTCTACTAATTATTTCACACATCTTGATCTGTTTTCTTTGGAAAGTAGTTTGACTTTTTAGGTTTTATTGGGATGTTTTTGTTTGTGTTACTTCTTCAAGCATGCTAAATGCATCCCTCTCTAGCATGTTCGGCTTCCCTTATTAAAGTCTGCAATTCTTTTTTATTTTCTGTGACATGTCTCTCTTTTATTGAAGCCAATCCCCCACAAGTTGGTCAGATTTCACTATGGCAGGATACTATAACACTAGGGTACTGCAGTACATATTTATATGGTGTTGATTTATATGAAATTGCTTTAAAATTTATATTTCTGTTTCTGATACTAAGAAGGGAAACAGATAATGTTAATCATTTTATGATTCAAAATACAAAAAATAAATAAAATTGCTAGTGCTCATATGACAACATTAGCAGAGAACAATACTAAAAGTTTTATTGGAAACCAAAAATATTTACATTTATTAATAGGAATGCAGAGTGATCAGTTATGGCATCAGCTGTTCATGCTGTAATATACAAGATACTTTATGTAAAACAGTTAAATAGATGCAATAACTTTGCTGTTGGTAAGGAGAATCCAGTGTTTGTCACATTAGAAATTTCAGAGGAAAGTTTGCTTGACTCTTGCTTATACCTTCTCATTATCATGAACTGTAATTATTTATCTCTTTACTTTTAGTTATTTTAATCTACTTCAGTCATTGTTCTGTCCCATAGTGTTGTCTTTCTCTTCTTCAAAACTCACAGTTGAAAACACCTTTTATCTAATCAAAGCGCATTTTCTTACTACTTTATGGCTGGAAATGAATACATGATCAGTGCTCTATATAGTTGAAACAAAACAAAAAGCAGAATGTGATACAATCAATAATACCCACCCTCACCACCATGAGCACCTAATCCATCTCTTTGTATTGTTAATACTAATGCCTCATAAGAATTTTGGTCTACACAAGTTTTACAGAATGTTTAATAGTTGTTATCATTTTGCTTAAAATATTATTGATTGAAGAGGATGAATTGCAATTGAATATAAGTTTTTTAAAGGAATATATTTTGCAAGAAAGACAGTAGACAATATAGCATTGAAGGTCATATTATAGGAAAATAACTTTATATTTTGTTATGTTTGCATATAGTCTCTAACCTTAGACAATTACTATCTTATATTTTAACTAAATGAATGAAACATAAAGGTAGATTAGCAAAAAATATATGAAGATATTTGAGCCAGGGTTGTTTGGCAGTATAAAAGAAAATGCTTGTCCATAGTGCACTATGCCCTGGTTCAATCCCTATCAATAATTTCTCTTCAAAACAATAAGAACACATGAAACTGGCGAAAAATTAAACAAAGCAGATGAAACACTATATGGAAGAATAATTACCTAAATATTGCTTAAGAAATGAGTGCTATTTTCATGTTAGATTCTATATTTGGAAGTTGTCAAAAAGTAATTTTTTTCTGTTAGTATTTACTGTACAGTAAAAATGAGATCAAAAAATATTCCAATTCACAAAGCAATGGGATATTACGTTTTTAATGAGTTGGAGTAGTGAGACCTCCTTTTCACACAGGTACCAACTTACTGATTCATGTTTTCTATGGTCACTGTCCCTTTAAAAGCATGTTCTCTTTATCACGCTTTCATGTAAGTAGGACCATACAGGTTCTGTGCTGATCTACTGTACAATGTGTATGGTGAACTTGTGTACAGTGAAACTGATGTAAAGAACAGAAGCACAGTATGTAAAACATGATATTTTAATATGCTTGTGCTGATCCTTTCAAACAATAAAACAGGTGCAATCTATGCACCCAGAGCCTTAGAGTTTCACTATTAAATTCCTTTTTATTTGTAATATAAATACATTTACCATTTCTTTTATGTGTATGTGTGTCATGTGCAGGAACACACAAGGACATAAGCTTGCATAAGTTGGATTCCTTTGATTCACAGGGATCAAACTGAGGTCAGCGGGCTATTGGCACACATCTTTGCCTGCTGAGCTATTTTGCTGGCTTAAATTATGCTCAAGGAATGATTAATCCAGAGTCATTTTTACCAGCCATGAACAAAGGTGTGAAGTATGCAAGTATATTTGGTGTAAGTAATTCTAAAATATTTTTACAGCACAAAACATAGAGTTTTATTTTGCAGTTTAGTTAAAAACAGCCGAATTCATTGAGTGCATGTTTGGTGAAATTTTTTGATTTGGGTAATTATAGAAAGAAAAAAGAGACCAAATTAATTCCACCAAATATTAACTCATATAAATGATGTGAAAGTCTTCAGATAAAAGTTTGTACTAATTACAGTATGGTCATATGTATTTGAATGTATATGGAGCCCTGAACCTTTTGAATGTCTTGGTCAAATTGACTTTTCCATTATAATATGGAACAAGGAACCAAGGTAATCTTTCAAACAAGTCATTACTCGCATGTTAAAATTTAGGTCTAGAATAATGACAAATCTTTCCCCCCTTGCTGATTTCCCAGGAATTCATTGTCAGTTTCTGTAAATGATGGCAGTGAAGCCATCCAAAGGTCACGTATACTTAGACTTGTCAAAAGTTAATGATTCTGGTTCTGCCTTGCAAAATACTCAACTCTGTTTTCACATAGAAACTTTGTTCATTCTTGTTGCTGCTTCCACAGCTGAGGGGAATTGAAGCATTGAGGAAGGATTAGACAAGTTTATTAACCCATGCATGGTTATATGTATTTATTTGTCTAAATCTTTATTGCATTGTTATCTACTCTGTCATTTCTAAGGTGTGTGACTGATTCTCTGCTCTAGCATTACCAGGCTTAACGACTTTTCACAGTGACTTGAAGGAAACTGATCTTGGATTCAAACTCTGTTACTAATTTCAGAAAAATACAGAACTCCCAATGTTAGAAGACTCACATGCACCACTTCCCACAATCCTGTATATGTGAACTTATATTATAAAACTTTATTACTGATTTTAAAAAGAAATATATAAAATATTATAATAGTATACCAAAAATAATTCTAGTTGTTTTACAATGATATATTATAAACACTGCATTGTGTACTATTTGACAATCTGAAACATTATGTATTTTTGTGTGTTTTGTGTAAATTT
Organism: Microtus agrestis; assembly: GCA_902806775.1. Lineage (NCBI taxonomy): Eukaryota > Metazoa > Chordata > Mammalia > Rodentia > Cricetidae > Microtus > Microtus agrestis. The sequence goes on along the minus strand of CADCXT010004333.1, from coordinate 77,283 downwards.
ACTTTAAGAAATCTAACAGCAAATTAGCTATATAAAATTTGCTTATGTGCATAAAGGCTTTATAAGGAAGTATAGTACAAGGAAAACGTTCCCAAGAGCCAGCCAAAGCATTAGGAATAGACTACCATGAGATTAACTCCCACTGTTAGGAGTGCCATAAATCGATCAAGCTACATAGATACAACATATATGTGTGGGGCTTAGGTCATTCCATTGGAGGCTCCCTTGTTGTGAGTTCAGACTCTGTGTATTCCTATGAGTGATGTGAGTTGTTTTGTGGATTTCCTTGTGATGTCCTTGACCCTTGGGGCTACTAAAAGCCATCTTCCCTCTTCTCAATAGGATAATCTGAGCTATATCTAATGTTTGGTGTGGGTCTCTGTGTCAAATTTCCTCTAACTTACAGGAGGGAGAGCCCCCAAATCTACAGAAAAGCACAACAACACTGTTAGTAACAACAGTGCTATCCAAACCTTTATTTATGAGCTCTGTGATAACATCAATAAATTCTTTAATTTATTTCAACTTTATACTCATCTGAAACAGAAATGCAATGGTACTAACTTAATTATTATCTATTATGAGAATTGAATATACTGATTAGCCATGAATTAAGGCTCCCTGTTCACCACCGGGGTAGTCACCAATCTGATCACAAGAAATGGCCCGTTCAGACTATGTACCCACTATTGCTAGGAGTCTTAGCTGGGATCATCCTTGTAGATTTGTGGGAGTTTCTTTTGCATTAGATTCCTACATGAATCTAGAAGTTCCCCTTCCAGTACTCTCCTTGTCCACTCACCCCCAACCTAATTACTCAGATTCCCATCACGGCCAACTCCCAGTCTAACTAGATCTCTTCTGTTTACTCCTCTTAGGGAAGTTCATGAATTTCCCTTTGGGCTCTCCTTGTTACCTATACTCTTTGGGGCTGTGGATTGTAGCATGAATATCCTATACTCTACATTTGATATCCGTCTATGAGTGAGTACATATCATGTGTGTCTTTCTGGATCTTATTATCACTCAGTATGATGTTTTCTGTTTCCATCCATTTGCCTTCAAATTTATTCAGCCAAAGCATGGATAAAGAAAAGGAGGTACATTTGCACAATGGAATATTTGTTAGTAGTTGTTTACTTTTGGTCATTATATTTTTTTCAAATAGAAAAAATGAATGCATATGGAATTTTGAGTCTTTAAAATGCCTTAGTGACTAATGATGCTTGTTTCTAAGTTAAGATCCTGAGTTCTTTCCCTTGGACCCACATGGTAGAAGGAGGAGATCCACTGCTTGAAGTAGTCTTCTGATCTCTACCGTTACACACACACACACACACACACACACACACACACACACACAGAGAGAGAGAGAGAGAGAGAGAGAGAGAGAGAGAGAGAGCAATAAATGAAATATAAAATAATGAACTCTGTTATAGTTAATTATTCTGCACATAAATTTAATGAGTATCATAACCTGATTTCTTTCTTTTTTTTTTGTTTGTTTGTTTTAGAGACAGGGTTTAGCTTTGGTGCCTGTCCCGGAACTAGCTCTTGTAGACCAGGCTGGCCTCGAACTCACAGAGATCCGCCTGCCTCTGTCTCTTGAGTGCTGGGATTAAAGGCGTGAGCCACCACCACCTGGCTCATAACCTGATTTCTATACTTCTGTTTCATATAGGGATTGGAAAACATTAATAAAATTATACAGCGATTAATTAAACATTTTTATGTGCTAGGTATTTCATGGATAATCAGTATATTCAATTCTCATAATAGATAATAATTAAGTTAGTAGCATTGCATTTCTGTTTCAGATGAGTATAAAGTTGAAATAAATTAAAGAATTTATTGATGTTATCACAGAGCTCATAAATAAAGGTTTGGATAGCACTGTTGTTACTAACAGTATTGTTGTGCTTTTCTGTAGATTTGGGGGCTCTCCCTCCTGTAAGTTAGAGGAAATTTGTCCTCAATTTATATCTTCACCTGCAACATTCAATGCAAGATTGATCATGTCAGTGTTGTCAACCTTCCAAATGCTGTAAACCTTTAATTCAGTTCCTCATGTTATAGTGACCCCAAACCATCCTTGCTACTTTATAAATGCAATGTAATGAATTCTTATATAAATATCATGTTTCTTTATTATTTAGGTAAGCCCTATGAAAGGGTCACTTGACCCTCAAACAGGTCACTACCCAGAGGTTGTGGATCACTGATTTATTCTTAATAATAATAATTATTAAAGAAATCATCAGAAAATTTATTTACATTAATTAATATAGCACAATTTTACAATATAAATAATCTAATAATCGTTTTAGTGTCTTTATGATGTTTATGTGTGAATCTGTTCATGAGTGTGAAAGCAGAGACCATTCTCAGTGTCATCCTTGTTTGCCACAGTCCTTGAAAATAGTCTCTTCTTGTTCACTGCTGCATATACCGGGCTTGTAAGCCCTTAGCTTCTAGAAAACTGCAGTCTGTATCTCCCATTTTCCAGAAAGCAATTCCCAGACAAAGTTGGAATTATGCATGTGCCACTGTGTCTGGTTCCGGGATTTCAACTTAGGTCATTCAGCTTACACCTGGAGAGCCTTGTTATCATTCTGGTACCTGTTTTTAATTATGAGGCACAAATTAGAATTACAATGCCTACTAGTTTCATATAAAATGTTTATTTAAAAATTTCATAGTACAGCCTTGGTAAGTATACATATTAATTTTAATCTATTAAATAATTATAAATGGATCTAGTTTTATGTATAATAAGCAGTTCATTAACAAGAAGAGGTTGATATAAGTTTTACATTTTAATTGTATTTTTAAAAAATGCTTAAGCAAGTAATAGACAATAGTAAGATTTTTATTATAATTAATTAAGTTGTAATAAGAAGTAGCTATCCAGTCACACAGCAATATTGTTTGATTTGCAGACAGTGCAAAGTTAAGATGACTAAAAATATTCAATTGTAGATATTACTAACAAAAAACTGCTTTGTAAAATTCTTCAGCTACCTTAAACTATGGAAATAATTAAAGGTTCTAACCTGCACTTAACTGGTTGAAATGTTCTAGCATTTTAATTAAAGGCAAATAGAATATTTTATGAATGTGTGGCATTTGAGCACAGTCTCTTTATCAGAAAAATCTATGCATGTCTCTCCTAAAGCCATTTCTGAATGCAGATACACAATAACCAACCTCATCAAATGTGATGAGAGTATTGGAGTTCTTTGGCTACTCTGTGAATGAATTGATAGTTATCTATATTAAAATATATTTCAACATCTAATAGCTCCCAAGTCCTTATAAAGCATGTTGCAAGTTTGAGAGTTTTAGGAAAAACAAATATTGCTTAAATTCAGTATTAAATTTTGTACCTGAAGTAATAAAAACAGCTTTCTGTTTCCAGTGCTACAATTGTGTTGGCCTTAAAATGGTTTACCATAACAATAACTGGTCAATTTTTTTATCATGCAAACCTTTCCTACTACCATATAAACAATCATTAAAATATAAATAATTTAAATACATACTTAATTTGAATGATTATCACATAATTGAAAAAATGACCATTGTTACTCCAAATATTCTCTTGTGTTGTCTGTATTACCTAAGGAAGCTTGGTGAAGGAGGTTTTTCTATCTATGTGTTGCTTTCATTGGTTAATTAATAAAAATAAAACTTCTTGGCCTGATAGGGCAGAACATAGGTAGGAGGGGTAGACAGAACTGAATTCTGGGAGAAAGAAAGCAGGATCAGGGATAGCCGCCATGGAGTCAGCCACCAGGTCCGACATGCTAAATCTTTTCTGGTAAGCCACAAACTCATGGTGGAATACAGATTATTAGAAATGCATTAGATCAAGATGTGAGATTTAGCCAATGAGAGGCTAGAGCTTATGGGCCAAGCAGTGGTTTAATTAATACAATTTCTGTATTGTTATTTCAGGGGTTATGCTACCTGGCCAGCCAGGACCAAAAGCTGGCCCAAGATCCTTAATACAGAAGCTATTTCTAACAGGGATCAGAAAGGAGTAGGAGGTTGATTCACAACCAGAGGCACTTAGTGTTGAAATAGCAGCGCGGGGCTGCGTCCCCAACACCCCAGCCGCTCCCATGTGGCTAGCTTATGCCCGAAATAATAACACACATACTGTATTCATTTAAGTACTGCTTGGCCCATTAGCTTCAACCTCTTAACCCATTTCAAATAATGAGAGTAAGCACCCCAAGGTGCTCTTACCGGGAAGATTCTAGCCTACATCCATCTTGGATTGGTGGCAGCGGTGGGATGCCTCAGGGAGCAGAGCTATCCCGTCTGCCCGCAAGACAGGAGCATGGCGTCTCTCTCTGGGGCGTCTGGCTCTGAGCGGAGCTGCATGCTTTCTGACCTCACTTCCTTTTCCTCTCAGCATTTTCTTCTGTTTACTCCACCCACCTATGTTCTAACCAATCGGGCCAAGCAGTTTATTTATTGCTTAGCCAATGAAATCAACAGATTGATATATGACACTCCCACATCACTTCCCCTTTTTCTGTTTAAACAAAAAAAGAAAGGCTTTAACTTTAACCTAGCAAATACAATATTACCTAAGCAAACAAAAAGTGAGCAATTTTCAAACTCTAGAAATGACAGAGACATCTCGCTGCCTGTACAGTCACCCAAAGTTCCTCTGTACCGTTGGGGCATCCATCTTCGGCCTACAGGCCCATAGTTTTTAGCAGACATTCCACAAAGCAGGAAATTTCAAAGGCAGTCACTATCTGCTTGTCCTGAAGAATGTCTTGCAGACTCCTTCATGAATCAGGAACCCCGAAAGATCATCTCACCTTTAGGCAAGTTCAGTAGTCCTCTCTCTGCGGGTTCTCTGTGTCCAGTTTATGCAATAGTTCAGGCAAGAGCAGTTTCTTGCCCAAATGGCTATCAAACTCCATTAGAATCCTCTTCGATGCCCATCTTCCTCTCAAAGCAGATTGGTGCTGCCAGGAGCAGAGTGTCTCATTGTCATGAAAAGTCCTAAGTTATTAAAACATTTAAAATGCCGTATTCTATAATCTTTGAAAGATATGAAGAATGTCTATCTAAAATTTATCTATGCACATCTAGAAAATCTTAACTAACATGACTACAAACTTGACTATTATGATTATCTATTAACAACCTATATACATTACATTTTTTAAATGAACTACACAATCACAATACCTTAATCAATATCAGAAATTCCTATACATATAACAAAATTGACCTTAAATTTAAATCACTAAAGCAAAATCCATATCAATGCAAATTATTCATACATATATCATATCCCCCCTTAAATGTAAAAGAACATCTATAAACCATATTTGGGAACATGGGCGCAGTTTTTTCTCTCCAAACTGCTTCCTGCTGAATGGGGGCGTCGTTAATTAGGTCTTTCATGGTATAACCTGTGTGCTAGTTTCATCTCAGTTGGCAGTTGAGCGAAGCAATTTTCTGAAGATGTTCACAGCAACCCTTCAGGAGGGCGTGGTCCATCATACCATATTCGGATAGAAGAAATGAACAGGGTCTCTTCCTCTGTGAAAAAAACAAGAAACTCCTTTCCAAAGTATCATGTCCTTAGATCCAAATTGCAAAGTCAAGGAATTTTCAGAATATCTATGTAGGATTAGTTCAACAGCATTTATAAACAAATATCTTTTAGCAGCTGTTGCTCCTTCCTCAGCATTCAAACAATTCAAAGAGAGCATAATAGCATACAGTATCAAGATTCTCTGTGTATTTTCCATCTTTGTGTAGCTTTTTTTAAACCTCTATTTCATTTATTTTTACTTTTATTTTATATTCTCTGTATGTTTGTCCTGGAATAACTCTGTAGACCAGGCTGTCTTTGAACTCTCAGAGATCCGCCTGTCTCTGCCTCCCAGGCATTGGGATTAAAGGTGTTCCCTACAACACCTTAAACTCACAGAGATCTGTTTGTCTCTGCCTTCTAGGCACTGAGATTAAAGGCGTGTACTACCACACCTTGAAGTCACAGAGGTCAATCTCCCTCTGCCTCCCAAGTGTTGGGATTAAAGGCGCGTACTACCACACACAACTTCTCTTTTTCTTACTTTTTTTTTACTTTAAAAACTTTAACTTTTAGTCAGCATATATTTTCAATACTGTAAATAATTTAAAATTTTTCTTTGTCTTTGATGCTCTCTTTATTGTATCTCTCTCTGTTTTTCTGACCACATGAGTCTTTAATTTACCAAGCAATCTCAGTAGGACTAAAGCCGTGGCTTTGCCAGCTAGATCCAGTCCATTCCTTAGCTTTCCGCCATTCCAACCTTGTGGCTGAGGTACCGGCCAGAGCCGCCTTCAGTGCCAAAACTCTACAGTGTTTCAAGGTCCTTGACAGCTTCCAGAGCCTGGGCTTGTAAACCGCGTGACCCGCCCGCGTAAAAGAGTCAGAGTTTGCCCAGGCAGGACAGCCCAGAAAGCCGGCATTTTTAAATGGCGCAGCTTTTTTCCTGCTACGGCTGAAAACCGAAAACCATGCGTTCAGCTTTTCGTCAACACAGTTTAAGTGTTTTGTGGCAGGACCTCTTAATGAGCTGCAGGGTTTTGCAGCTAAAGCTGAGTCAGGAATCCTCTCTCAGATGAGAGCACTTGCTTGACTCTAGCAAGCAGGGCAGACTCGAGAAATCGCTGCTACCAAGAAAACATGCTTCACTCCATTCTTTCCCAAGCTTTCTCAGACTTTCTGTGGATTCAGTTGTCCACACGTTGGGCAGCCATCTGTTGAAATAGCAGCGCGGGGCTGCGTCCCCAACACCCCAGCCGCTCCCATGTGGCTAGCTTATGCCAGAAATAATAACACACATACTGTATTCATTTAAGTACTGCTTGGCCCATTAGCTTCAACCTCTTAACCCATTTCAAATAATGAGAGTAAGCACCCCAAGGTGCTCTTACCGGGAAGATTCTAGCCTACATCCATCTTGGATTGGTGGCAGCGGTGGGATGCCTCAGGGAGCAGAGCTATCCCGTCTGCCCGCAAGACAGGAGCATGGCGTCTCTCTCTGGGGCGTCTGGCTCTGAGCGGAGCTGCATGCTTTCTGACCTCACTTCCTTTTCCTCTCAGCATTTTCTTCTGTTTACTCCACCCACCTATGTTCTAACCAATCGGGCCAAGCAGTTTATTTATTGCTTAGCCAATGAAATCAACAGATTGATATATGACACTCCCACATCAACTTAGTGTCTGACATTCTTTTTAAGGTTCTTGTCTTGACGTTGCTTTTATTAAAAAATAAAGAATTTAGAACAAGTAAATTTTCAAAATAATTATTAAGATAATATGAGTTTTAAAAGGTTTTTAAAATTATAGTATGTGTATTCTTACTCTAGAATTTGATAGGCTTGTGCAATTTTCTGAAAAATTATTCACACTTATTCTAATTCTACCAGAAAATCAAAGATGCACATTACACACACATACTCACACACATAAAACCCACCCCTAACAGTGAGAGGAGAAACATTTAGAGTTGGAAAAAAAGTGACAGTGGAGCATGGATCATCAGCCACTACAGGAACACCTTTTGTAGTATTGGTATTTATTTATTTTGTATAAAAAATATTTTATTTATTATTTATAATATTCCTGATGACTTTGGTATTTACTGGCCTGGGTGATTCAATTTGATATTGTAGTATTCACTACCAGGGTCATATATGGAAAAGAAAGTCAAGCATTTGGTTTAGCAAATAGTTTATAAAATCATTCAAATATTTGTAAATTATGTCAGTGTAGACTAAATTCATCTGATACTTGAACTAATTCATGTCCCAAATACTCATTTTTATAGTTTTATTTATATAGTTTAGGTATAAATTAATACATGGTATAGATATGTTTAATTTATATAAATTTTATTTTTATAAATTTTTATTTACTATGTTGTATATATATGTAAATTTAAAGGTCAAGTATTAAATTTTGTATGCACTATAATTTTTTTTACTGTCAAATAGAATTTTTTTTATTTATTAAAGATTTCTGTCTCTTCCCCACCGCCGCCACCCCTTCCCTCCCCTCCCCCAATCAAATCCCCCTCCCTTGTCAACCCAAAGAGCAATCAGGGTTCCCTGCCCTGTGGGAAGTCCAAGGACCACCCACCTCTATCCAGGTCTAGTAAGGTGAGCATCTAAACTGCCTAGGCTCCCACAAAGCCAATAGGTGCAGTAGGATCAACAACCCATTGCCATTGTTCTTGAGGTCTCAGTAGTCCTCATTGTCCGCTATGTTCAGGGAGACCGGTTTTAACCCAGGCTTTTTCAGACCCAGGCCAGCTGGCCTTGGTGAGTTCCCGATAGAACATCCCCATTGTCTCAGTGTGTGGGTGCACCCTTCGCGGTCCTCAGTTCCTTGCTCGTGCTCTCTCTCCTTCTGCTCCTGATTTGGACCTTGAGATTTCAGTCCGGTGCTCCAATGTGGGTCTCTGTCTCCTTTCATCGCCTGATGAAGGTTAATATTCAGGAGGGTGCCTATATGTTTTTCTTTGGGTTCTCCTTATTTAGCTTCCCTAGGAACCCGAATTATAGGCTCAATGTGCTTTATTTATGGCTAGAAACCAAATACGAGTAAGTAGATCCCATGTTCCTCTTTTTGGGTCTGGCTTACCTCACTCAGGATAGTGTTTTTAATTTCCATCCATTTGGCTGCAAACTTCAAGAAGTCCTTGTTTTTTACTGCTGAGTAGTACTCTAATATGTTTGTATTCCATACTTTCTTCATCCATTCTTCCATTGAAGGGCATCTAGGTTGTTTCCAGTTTCTGGCTATTACAAACAATGCTGCTATGAACATAGTAGAGCATATACTTTTGTTGTATGATACGGCCTCTCTTGGGTATATTCCCAAGAGTTGTATTGCTGGGTCCAGGAGTAGGTTGATCCCGAATTTCCTGAGAAACCTCCACACTGTTTTCCAGAGTGGTTGCACAAGTTTGCATTCCCACCAGCAATGGATGAGTGTACCCCTTTCTCCACAACCTCTCCAGCAAAGGCTATCATTGGTGTTTTTGATTTTAGCCATTCTGACAGGTGTAAGATGGTATCTTAAAGTTGTCTTGATTTGCATTTCCCTGATCACTAAGGAAGTTGAGCATGACCTTAGGTGTCTTTTGGCCATTTGAACTTCTTCTATTGAGAATTATCTGTTCAGCTCAGTGCCCCATTTTATAATGGGGTTGATTAGCCTTTTAAGGTCTAGTGTCTTGAGTTCTTTATATATTTTGGAGATCAGACCTTTGTCAGTTGCGGAGTTGGTGAAGATTTTCTCCCAGTCAATGGGTTGCCTTTCTGTCTTAGCAACAGTCTCCTTTGCTTTACAGAATCTTCTCAGTCTCATGAGGTCCCATTTATTCAATGAGGCCCTTGAGTCTGTGCTGCTGGGGTTATACGTAGGAAGTGGTTTCCTGTGCCCACGTGTTGTAGAGTACTTCCCACTTTCTCTTCGATCAGGTTCAGTGTGTTTAGACTGATATTGAGGACTTTAATCCACTTGGACTTGAGTTATGTGCATGGTGATAGATATGAATCTATTTTCATTCTTCTACGGATTGACATCCAGTTTTGCCAGCACAATTTGTTAAAGATGCTCTCTTTTTTCCATTGTATACTTTTAGCTCCTTTATCGAAAATCAGGTGCTCATAGGTTTGTGGGTTAAAATCTGGTTCTTCTATTCCATTCCATTCGTCAACTTCTCTTTTTTTATGCCAATACCAAGCTGTTTTCAATACTCTAGCTCTGTAATAGTGTTTGAAGTCAGGGATGGTAATGCCTCCAGACGTTCCTTTATTGTATAAGATTGTTTTGGCTAACCTGGGTTTTTTGTTTTTCCATATAAAGTTGATTATTGTCTTCTCCAGATCTGTTAAGAATTTTGATGGGATTTTGATGGGGATTGCATTGAATCTATAGATTGCTTTTGGTAGAATTGCCATTTTTACTATGTTGATCCTCCCAATCCAAGAGCAAGGGAGATCCTTCTATTTTCTAGTGTCCTCTTCTATTTCTTTCTTCAAAGACTTAAAGTTGTTGTCAAATAGATCTTTCACTTCCTTGGTCAGGGTTACCCCAAGATATTTTATGCTCTTTGTGGCTATCGTGAAAGGTGATGCTTCTCTGATTTCCCTCTCTGTTTCTTTATCCTTAGTGTATAGGAAGGCAACTGATTTTTTGGGTTTGACATTGTATCCTGCCACATTACTAAAGGTGTTTATCAGCTGTAGGAGTTCTTTGGTAGAGTTTTTGGGGTCGCTTATGTATACTATCATATCATCTGGAAATAACGAAAGCTTAACTTCTTCCTTTCCAATACGAATCCCCTTGATCGCCTTATGTTGTCTTATTGCTATTGCTAGAATTTCTAGCACTATATTGAAGAGGTATGGAGAGAGTGGACATCCTTGTCTTGTTCCTGATTTTAGTGGGATGGCTTTGAGTTTTTCTCCATTTAATTTAATGTTAGCTGTTGGCTTGCTGTAAATAGCTTTTATTATATTTAGGTATGACCCTTGTATCTCTAGTCTCTCCAATACCTTTATCATAAAGGGGTGTTGAATTTTGTCGAATGCTTTACAGCATCTAATGAAATGATCATATTGTTTTTTTCTTTCAGTTTATTTATATGGTGGATTTCGTTGATAGATTTGCTTATGTTGAACCAGCCCTGCATCTCTGGGATGAAATCTACTTGATAATAATGGATAATTTTTCTAATGTGTTCTTGAATTCGGTTCGCCAGTATTTTATTGAGAATTTTTGCGTCAATATTCATGAGTGAGATAGGCCTGTAATTCTCTTTCTTGGTTGGGTCTTTGTGTGGTTTTGTTATCAGGGTAACTGTAGCTTCATTAAAGGAATTTGGCAATGACTTTTCTGTTTCTATATTGTGAAATACATTAAGGAGTATAGGTATTAGCTCTTCTTGGAAGTTCTGGTAGGATTGAAACCATCTGGTCCTGGGCTTTTTTTGGAGGGGAGATTTTTGATAACAGCTTCTAGTTCTTCACTACTAACCGGTCTATTTAGATCGTTCACCTGGTCTTGGTTTAGCTTTGGTATATGGTACTTATCTAAAAAAAGTCCATTTCTTTTACATTTTCCAGTTTTGTGGCATACAGCCTTTTGTAGTAAGATCTAATGATTCTCTGAATTTCCTCTGTGTCTGTGGTTATGTCCCCTTTTCATTTCTGATCTTATTTATTTTCGTGTTTTCTCTTTGTTGTTTAATTAGTTTGGATAGGGGTTTGTCGATCTTGTTGATTTTCTCCAAGAACCAACTTTTTGTTTCACTGATTATTTGGACTGTTTTCTGTGTTTCTATTTTGTTGATTTCTGCCCTCAGTTTGATTATTTCCAGTCTTCTACTCCTCCTGGGCACGTCTGCTTCTTTTTTTTCTAAAGCTTTCAGGTGTGCTGTTAAGTCCCCGATGTATGCTTTCTCCGTTTTCTTTAAGTGTGCATTTAGTGCTATGAACTTTCCTCTTAGCACTGCTTTCATCGTATCCCATAGGTTTGAGTATGTTGTCTCTTTATTTTCATTAAATTCAAGGAAGACTTTAACTTCTTTCTTAATTTCTTCCTTTACCCAGGTGTGGTTCAGTAGTTGACTGTTCAGTTTCCATGAGTTTGTTGGCTTTCTGGGGGTAGCATTGTTGTTGCCTTCTAACTTTAATCCGTGGTGATCTGATAAGACACAGGTGGACACTGATTTTTTTGTATCTGTGGAGGTTTCCTTTGTTTCTGAGTAGTGGTCAATTTTCGAGAAGGTTCCTTGAGCTGCAGAGAAGAAGGTATATTCTTTCCTATTTGGGTGGAGTGATCTAGAGATGTCTGTTAAGTCCAATTGCTTCATTACCTCCAATAATTCTCTTAATTCTCTATTAGGTTTCTGTCTGATTCACCTGTCCATTGCATTGAGAGGTGTATTGAAGTTTCCTATTACTAGTGTGTGTGGTTTAATGTCTGCCTTCAGTTCTAGTAATATTTCGTTTAGATAAGTGGGTGCTTTTGTATTAGGGGTGTAGATATTCAGGATTGATATGTCATCCTGATGACTTGTTCCTGTTATAAGTATAAAGTGTCCATCTTGATCTCTTCTGATTGATTTTAGTTTGAAGTCAGTTTTGTTAAAAATTAATATGGCCACACCTGCTTTTTTGTTAGGACCATTTTCTTGAAAGACCTTTTCCCAACTATTTACTCTGAGTAGATGCCTGTCTTTGTGGTTGAGATGTGTTTCTTGCAAACAGCAGAATGTTGGATCCTGTTTTCGTATCCAATCTCTTAGCCTGTGCCTTTTTATAGGTGAATTGAGACCATTAATATTAAGTGATATTAATGACCAGTGGTTGTTTACTCCAGTTATTCTTCTTGTTTTTGGTAGTAGAGTTTGTGTGTCTCCCTTCTTTGAGTTGTGCCGGTGAAGGGTCTCTAGATGCCTGAGTTCTTGTAGGCAGTGTTGGCCATGTTGGATTCCTTGGGTTGTGATTTTCCTTCTATTACCTTCTGTAGGGCTGGATTTGTGGCTATGTATTGCTTAAATTTGTTCTTATCCTGGAATGTCTTGTTTTCTCCATTGATAGTGAACGATAGCTTCGCTGGGTATAGTAGTTTAGGTTTGCATCCATGGTCTCTTAGGTTCTGCAGTACCTCTATCCAGGACCTCCTGGCTTTCATGGTCTCCATAGAGAAGTCAGGTGTAAGTCTGATCGGTTTACCTTTATAAGTTACTTGGCCTTTTTCCTTTGCAGCTCTTAATATCCTTTCTTTAACCTGTATATTCTGTGTTTTGATTATTATATGGCAAAGGGATGTTTTTCTTTGATCCAATCTGTTTGGTGTTCTGTATGCTTCTTGAATATTCAAAGGAATATCTTTCTTTATGTTGGGAAAGTTTTCTTCCATAATTTTGTTAAAAATATTTTCTGGGCCTTTGAGCTGTGATTCTTCACTTTCTTCTATTCCTATTATTCTTAGGTTTGGTTTTTTTATTGTGTCCCATATTTCCTGAATGTTTTATGATGAGAATTTGTTGGCTTTCCTGTTTTCTTTGATCAATGTGTTTATTTTCTCTATATTGTCCTCTGAATCTGAGATTCTTTCTTCTATCTCTTGTATTCTATTGATTATGCTTGTTTCTGTAGGCTCTGCTCGCTGACCCAGATTTTCCATATCCACTGGTCCTCAGTTTGTGTTTTCTTCCTTGCTTCCATTTCAGTTTTCAATTCTTGAATTGCTTCCATTACCTGTTTGTTCATTTTTTCTTGGTTTCCCAGGGTTTCATGTACGTCTATACTCATTTCTTCCAACTTTTGGTTATACTTCTCATCCATTTCTATAAGGGCATTTTTCACATATTGTTTAATGGACTCTATTGCTTTCATAAAGTCAATTTTTTCCACTTCTTTCGTATTAGGGTGTTCAAGTCCATCTGTTGTAAGATCATTGTGTTCTGGTGTTTTCATGTTGATTTTCAGATTATTGGGTGAATTCTTGCCTTGGCGCCTGCCCATCTCCTCCTATCAAAGCTATCTAATGGGTCTTTTAAAACCGGATCTGGTTTCCCTGTTGGCCAGGGGCTCCTCTTACTAAATGCTGTTGCTGTTTCCTGGCTCCTGCCAGGGGCCAAGTTCCCTCTCGCCCCTCAGAAGGGTCTTCAGGAACAGGACCCGGCTCCTTCCTTGCTAGGGATCTGGCCACCAAAGGCCTACCTCTTTGCTTTAATTGTAGTGGGGCGATCTGCTCTTGGTGTTGTGCACAGGTCCCCGCTGTCTGCCGCCACCTGTGCTGGTGCTCAGCAGCCTTCCTGGGCCTGCTTGCTCGGGTTGGTGCTTTGCCGCCCCTCCTGGGCCTGCTTGCGCCGCTCAGTGTTCCTGTATGCACTATAATTAAGGTTATTTTTAGTACTACAATAGTTTGTATACATACATATATTCATATTCATGCTTACCATTTTATTTGCCAAGATATTAGGCTGCCCAACCTGGCCTGAAACTCATTACAGTAGAGAATGACCTTGAAGTCCTGGTCTTCTTGGCTCCACCATACAACTGTTGAAATTACAGGCATGTATTATCTTTCTGAGCATGACCTTAGCATTTTAAAATAAAACAAATACATAAATTACAGATACTCATTGGTCAGGAGAATAAAGAAATACTTCCTTGTTTGTATTTTTCAAATATTTCATATACGATTAATTATTTGCAAATATTGAAAGATTAATAAGGTATTATAGAAAACTGTCTTACACTTAATTAAGTTGTACTCAATCTATAAAATTGCATATGATCATTACAATTATTAAATTTTGGCATTACTCTTGATTTATCAAGAGGAAAATAAATTTAGCAGGTTTGTTTTATTTAATGATTTAATTTATGAAACAAAACAGCAAACAAACACTTCCACAATAGAATGAATGGCAAATATTGGGACACTAAAAAACTTAAGAATATATGTTTTATTTTAGAGTTTATCTCTGTAGTAGGAGGAGTGGGCAACATCCCGCTACCTGGCTAGCTTAACCCATGAAATAACCATACAGAAACTGTACTCATTTAAATGCAGCCTGGCCCATTATTTCTAGTCTTTTATTGACTAACTCTCACATATTAGTTTAACCCATTTCTATTAATGTGTATTACCACTTGACTGTGGCTTACTGGCATGAGTCTAAGCAGTGCACATCTCTGGCAGGAGAACCATGGCATCTGACACTCTGTCCTTCTTCCCAGCATTCAGTTTGGTCTACTCCACCTATCTACGTTCCGCCTTACTAAAAGACCAAGGCAGTTTCTTTATTCAACCAATGAAAGCAAAACGTAGACAGAAGAAACTCCTACACCATTTTCCCTTTTTCTGTTTTAACAAAAAGGAAGGCTTTAACTTTAACATAGTAAAATTTCATATAACAAATCAGTTATCAAGCAAGAATTACAATTACAATATTTAGATCTATTTTATTTCTTATCACAACAATGGAAAACCATAACTATAATTATCTATCTATTCTTTAACTCCATCAAAGACTCCAGAAGGATATAATATTACCTAAGTAAACAGAAAGTTCACTGTAAGCAACTTTCAAAACTCTAGAAATGACAAGAGACATTTCGCTGCCTAGACAATCATCCAAAGTTTTTCTGTACCATTGGGGTATCCATCTTTGACCTTCAGGCCCATAGTATCCAACAGACTTTTCCTTGAAGTAGGAAATTTTAAAGACAGTTTAGTCACTTTCTTTTATATCCTGTAGAATGTCCTACAGACATTTTCATGAAGCAGGAAACCAGAAGGTTCATCTCACCTTTAGGCAAGCTTAGCAGTCGTCACTCTGTGAGTTCTTCATGTCCAGTTTTTGCATTAGTCCAGGTAAGAGCAGGTTTTTTTTGCCCAAATGGCTATCAAACTCCATAAGGAGCCTTTTCAATGCCCATCTTCCTCTTAAAATAACTGGTGCTGATAGGAGCACACATGTCTCATTGTCATGAAAAGCCCTAAGTATTTAAAACATTTTAAATGCCATATTCTGTGGTCGTTGAAAGATACGAAGAATGCCTATCTAACTGAAATATATCTCTATCTAGAAAAATCTAACTAACATGATTATAAGCTTGACTATTATCGATGATTATCCATTAACAACCTGTATTACCTAATTATACATTACATTTTAAATGAACTACACAATCACAATACCTTAATCAAGAGCAGAAATATATATATATAACAAGAATGACCTTAAATTTGTATTAACAAATCAAAATTTATTCCAATGTAAATTATTTACATCTATATCATACCCCCCCTTTAAATGTAAAAGAACATTTATAAACAATTTTGGGTATAAGGGCACAGTTATTTCTCTCCAAACTGCTTCATGCTGTAGGGGGGGGGGTGTTGTTATTCAAGTCTTTCATGGTGTATTTGATATGCTAGGAACATCTAAGTTAGCAGTTGAGCAAAGTAAGTTTTTGAGGGTGCTTAGTCTATCATACCATGTTTGTGTAGAAGGAATCCACAGGGTCTCGTCCTCTGTAAAAACAAAAGAAGAACCTCTTTTCCAAAGCATCATATCCTTAGACCCAAATTCTGAAGTCACAACACCTTTATAATATAGATGCTGGTTTAGTTTAGCCCATACAATGAAATGTCTCTGTGTACTTAGCTCCTTCACTGTCAAAAATTTCAAAGAAAATACAATAACACACAGAATCCAGACTCTGTGACTTTTCCATTTTTATGTAGGTTATTTTTTTTAATCTATGACTATCTGTACTCTGTCTCTTTAAAGACTTTACATGACTCTCTATACTCTTTAGGTTTTACATGGAGTTAGTCAACCACATTGAGGAAATATTCTGTAACATGGAGAGCTGACTGGTTGGGGTTTATGCCCTGCACAGACCACCAAAGAAGCAGGATGTGATCTGCCCTGTTAAAAAAATACTGAGCCATGTGGCTAACATAGATAAAAATAATGGGTTTATATAAGCTACAAGAGCTAATAAGAAGCCTGAGATAATGTGTCAATCAGTTTATAACCTAATGTTTTCTTGGGGGCTTACCAGCTGTGAGAACTGGGTAGGACATACACCCCAACAAGCCAGCCCTCCATGTTACATATCTCCATTAAATACTTTAGGTGACAGTTATATAAATGATTAGATGTTAGCAAATTCTCAAGTGAATTTGAGCTTTAAGAATTTCTCATTTGATATCAATATATTTATTAGAAGCTGTTGACACATTTGCATCCTCTAAAGCTCTATATTCTTTTATCTATATGAATCAATTTCTTTAGATTACTATCAATTAAGTTCTTCACACAGGTTGTCCACTATGCATTGATGTGCATGCATGTATTGGAAGTTTTTTTATTCTGGGAATTGAATCCAAGCTCTTTGTTTTAGCTGTAGTTATTTCTGATAACTATATGTCAGTAATAGCATTAAAATGATTCTATGTGTCAGTAATAGTATTAAAATGATTTTCTACAAAAAAGAGTCACCCTTAAAGAAAACCCTCCATGTGAATTGGAAGTGGATAAACTGCAGAAACGGGTGACAAGAGACTGTTGGCCACCTATCATTGTTCTAAGAGGTGGGCTGAGCAAGACAACTCTTAGGGTGATAGACTATATGTAGTATGTACATTTCTAATCCTAGTTCCATATAAAAGACTTGGGATTTAATGACAACTAATACATTCTTCAGCATAATTCCCCACACAAGAAATAAGGAGTAGGAGTCTCCAAAAAATTCCAAAGATGAGTTGCATGATTTCACTGTTTTACTGAAAATGACACTTAGAGAATGTTGCCCATTTACAACGTTAATTATCAATCATGCCTCAATGTTTTCTTCAGAATTATTTTGTTTGGATTAGTTTCCTGGGCTATTGTTTCTATTCTCCAGTGAAAACATTTTTTTGAAGAATCTAAATTTATCACAAAGTGCCAGAAATATAAATCATTATGCATTTGAGAAAATAATAATCCTTAGGTCTTAAAATCACTACTTATGAAGGACTGAATCATGTTTTTTAGTTACTAAATTTGCAAATTGAAGAACATTAACAAGAGAAAAAGTGTTTAGAACAAAAGTCTAACCGTGTCCTCAGATTACAAACATACATTGAAATTTGACTTGAAACTTATAAGCATATCTGTTCGCTCTCTCTAACTAAGTAGTTCTAGCTGAGTTGGCTTAGCCAGAAAATAAAGATCTGCAGTATCCCTATTAATGAGGAAATAAAAGTAAATTTCAACTTCTTTTTTTTTGTACTAAATTCTGAAGTTCTCTGAACATGGAAGCTGAGTCTCCCCCCACACACACACACATACACACACATACACAAATATAGTCATTTTAAGCAAGATATGAAACTGTCCTTTAACTGTAAGTACAGGCATGCAGATGTGGACCAGGCGATGACAAAGCCACTCCAGCTGCATTTCAGTGGTGTTACTCTGTTTCTTGTCTGTGTTTAGGATGGACAATACAGAGGCCTACTTCTTTCTGAGCAGCCAGTGTTAAGTGGACAGTACATCTTTTGTAAGTTTTCTGAAACCCCCTCAGTACACTTTGTTTTCCACTCTGCAAGGTTTTTGCTTATTTTGAGTAAAAAAAGAAACAAAAAGAAAAAATAAGTCAAACCTAATACTACACAAACCTGTCGGAGCCCGTGTGGGTCCAACACAGATTCTCTAACTAGACTGGAACGGAGTCACGAGGAATAATCAGACACAACTTAGACGGTCATCATTGAAAAGGCTTCTTCCCTTCTTTATTCCCCCAAACATCTTATATACCCACACCAAATGAGCAAATGAGCGGGAACACAAAAAGGCTGTTGCCTAGGCAACCAGGTGCCTGGGCTCTAGCAATCAGCTAGGCTCTGAATTAGCATCTCTATAAGACATCCTCCAAATTGCATAAGGAAAGAAACCCCAAACATCCTGACCAGTTTCAGTCACCACCTCTTCCCAGGTAATCCACACTTTAACAAAAGAAGCTAGGAGCAGACATCCTGGCTTTTGTTAAGGGCAGAGACACCTTGTCTCCAAAGCTAATGTAACCAACTCAAACCGGGGCAATGGTTTTTGTGTAAACTCAAAATATGCACCCACATTATTTTGAGTAAAAAAAGAAACAAAAAGGAAAAAAGTCAAACCTAATACTACACAAACCAACAAAGCAAACAAAAACAAGAAGGGAAAAACAAAATAAAGATTGCTACAAAGAAACTTTGAAACCTTAAATTTTCACTGAAGTTAAGGAACTATTTATAAACTATGACTATTTTAACATTAGAAACATTGTCCATTATGTCAACACACTTGTTTTATTAATACTTTACATTTTAGTAATCCTCTAGCTAAATATGTCTTCCAAGGTAGAATTTTGTTAAGATGCCCTAACTCTCCCCAACCCCAAATGAAAGGAGATGGCTCAAGCAGATTAAATGGAATCAATTGGAGAATTTCTTTAAAAATACATACTGTTTCAAAAATTATTTTCCAGTAATTTACAGTGGGGACTGGAATATTCATTGTTTAAGAAGATATGTAGGAAAGAGTTTGGTAACTTTTGACTTAAGAATTTTTTGATGTATTTCTTAAGTCCAGACTTCTCTAAATCAAAATAACTTAAATAAATTGCTGGATTATGATTTCAGTCCTCAAAGAGATAATTTAACTACACTTTGTTTTGTATGAACTTGGATTAGTAAAAGGTAGTAGGAGTGGCTACATGACATGGTCCTGCACTTTATTTGAACTTCTTGCTCATATGCTTGTAAATTTAAAAAGAAAAAAAATACTCATCCTTTATTAGAAAATGTCTTCTAGGAAGTGATTCTATTTCCACAAATTCATATGTTGAAGACTTAACTCTTAAATTCAAGATTTGAATATATCTAAAGATGAGGTGTTGACAAATTTCAGTGGAGTAATGAAGCAACTATTGGGAGTCTCTACTTAAAAGCAATGGTGTCCTACACAAGAAGACAATTTAAGGAAGTTGCATATATGAGGGTTTTTAAAGGAACATGAAAGGGAACAGAAGAGCCAAAGACATGCATAGGATCTCCCCTCACAACTCTAAAAAAAAAAAAAAATATCGCATATTGTCACTACCTAGAGTTCATTCTAGCATCTGGATCTGTGTGACTTTAGATTTCTGTGGATTAACCTGAGTTTATGGAGTTTTGTCAAAGCATCCCTGGAACTAATCATTGGACATCACCCAAACACATGGTCAGAAAAGATCTCAAATAGTTCTTTTACTAATGTTTTTAAAAAGTCAGGAATGAAGCAATGATCCAGCGGTTAACTGAATATACTGTTCTTATAAAGAACCCAACTTCACCTACCAGCACCTTTATCAAACGGCTTGCAACTGCATATAGGTCCAGATGCAGGAGGCCTGGAACTGTCCTGTTATGGCTTCTAGAAGCACTTCCACACATGTGCCCCTTCCCACATGCAGAAAACACAGACACAAAACTAAAGTAAAAATTAAAAATAATTTCACTCCTTTTTTTCCACATATAATACTTTATTTTAATCCAGATCTTCCTTATTTTATATAATTACAACTTGAGATTTCCTAAATTGTTGGGCATAAAAGTGGTCCAATTAGATCTGATACAGTAATGAATTTGAGCATAATTGTGTGTGTGCCTTATACTTTTACACATAGTTATAAATATTGTTTATAAGACATTTAATTTTACAAATCTTACAGTCTTTCATTGAGAAGCAGGTGTGTAATATATATGTGTATATATATATATATATATATATATATATATATATATATATAAACACACAAACAAATAATGTATAATATCTTCTACACTTAAATTTTAAAAATAAATTTGTGAAGCTGTCATTGAACTTAATGTAACCAATTTCTTACTGTCTGAAGTAAATTGGCAAGAAGTTAATAAAAAAAAATAATTGTAAGGCCTAAAAGTTACGTAGATGAAGTAGTGGAATTCTGGAAATTGTAAAGCAAGTATATGAGTGGCAAGTGACTCACATCACACATGGCTGCTGTTGTCAAAGAGACCTCCAAAGCCTTAGGAAATAAGGAAGCAAATGATGTTTAAAGTAGGACTCTATGTAGGACTTATTCAAAGTTGGGAAAGTAACAGATTCCCTGGATCTCTCCACATTTGTGTTACTGGTTACCATTTGAACTCTGGGAGAAGAGGTTTGTTATTTGGGCAATTTGTTTTGTGTATCCTCTATATTTTATCACTGAAAGTAAATTTTAGTTGCCTAGATACATGCTGTATCTCAGTGGATTGAGAACTAATTGTTTGCTGTATTTTATATGCTTCTTCAAATAAACATGTCTTGGGAAAGTTGTCCATCATAAAAGAAAATACTGAATATATTGGTGTGTGTGTGTGTGTGTGTGTGTGTGTGTGTGTGTGCGTGTGCATGTGCATTCATATGTTCATCTGTGAGGGAACATGTGCATAAATATCTACAAACAGAAGCATGCATTCATATGTACACATGAGCATACAAAGTCAGAAATTCATGGTACAATATGTGATCAACCTATAATGATACCAAATATAATTCCACAAAAACTAGCATTCTTTTCCTAGCATTTTTCAGCTTTAAATTCTTCTCCTTGGCAAATGGTGGACACAGAATATGACCTATTAAAATTTACAAGTTGAAGTTCGGATCCCACAATGTCACAGTTGAATTATATTTATATCCCGGAGTTTAAAATGGGAAATAAAGTTGAAAGGAAACCATTAGGATGGTTCTTAAGGTAGTGGTTGCTTTTGATATTAAGAACCACTACTATAAGGTGGCCTTGTAAGGAGCCAGCCAAAGCATGTGGTCTGAGTGGAAAATCTCTGCCTTTGACATTTTATTATGGACTGTGTTCTTCTAAACATTAAAAAAAATAATGAAATTACTTGTATATATAAACCACCCAAGTTAGGAGTACTTTTGTAAAACTGCCTAAATAGAGAAGATATACTTTGCATTCATGATTTAAAAAAGCAAATGCCTAACGTACAGTACAGACTCAAGAGGAAATAAACTACTGCAGATTGAAATGGAACTGTGATGCTCTTCTTGACTTACCAAGGGCAGTTAACAGCAGAATGAATGCTAAATGGTAATCACATCACAATTAATTTGGAACTCTTGTCCGAAGATGTGGAATAAGGGAGGTGACCATGAGGACAGAATAGCAAACAGAAAATTATACTTTTTCTGACATGGAAAGTCAGTAGATAACATTTTAAAAGAAAAAAAAGAAATCAAGAAATAAAAACTAATACCATCAAATTTAAAAATAAGGAAACTATAAGCAAATTATCATTATTAAAGCTTTAAAGTAAATTTTGTTTTATACAATAAGATGTACTAACTTGAAGGACAATGAACTCCAAAGGGAGTGGTGCTATTAAGACATGTGGCTTTGTTGGAGTAGAAATGGCCTTTTTGGATGGAGGAAGTGTGGCAATCTGGGGTGGCTTTTTGAGGTCATATATGCTCAAGTCACACACAGTGTCTCAGACCACATCCTGTTGCTAGGACACAATGTTGAACTCTCAGCTACCTCTCTAGCACCATGTCTGTCTTCATGTATCCATGTCTCACCATGATGATAATGGACTAAACCTCTGAACTATAAGCTAACACCTCAATTAAAGATTTTCCTTTATAAGTGTTGCCATAGGCATGGGTGTCCCTTCATAACAGTAGAAACCCTAACTAAGACAAATGAAAAGAGAAAGCTGTTCCTTTATTTTCTGGACATTATAGAAATGGTGTCTATTTCAAGTACGAATGAATATACCTTTAGTGTTTTTAATTAAATAGAATATGGAAGTTGAGCTGCTTTGGCAAAATTGATCTTAAAATGAGCCCTTGATGTCCAGGAGATAAAGAGGGTCCTTTAATTCCAACTTTATGAAATCCTTGAGAGACCAATAAGACAGCAGATAAATTTGCAGTGGACTAACATGAAAACATTTATTTGGTCATGTGCTTTATATAGTTTGTTTTAAATTGAGCTATACATTATTCCCACTCCCCTTTCTTCCTTCCCTTGCCACTTCTACCCTCTTTCTTCAGCCCCCCATGTTCCCAGTTTACTCAAGAGATCCCCATATTTTTCTACTTTCTAGGCAGATCCATGTATTTCCCTCTTAGGGACTTTTTGTTCTGTAAGTTCTCTGGGGTTGTGGATTATAGGCTGGTTATTCTTTGTTTTATGACTGAAAGTCACTTATGGGTAAGTACATATTGTATTTTTTATGTGTCTAGATTACCTCACTCAGTATTTTTTCTAGTTCCATTAATTTGCCTGCAAATTTCAGTATTTAATTTTTATAATACTGAGTAGTACTTTATTGTGTTCATGTATCACTTCTTCTCTATCTATTTCCAGGTTCTGGCTATTATGAATTATGCTGTTATGAACATTGTTGAGCAAATACCCTTGTGGTAAGATTGAGCACCCTTTAGGTATATGCATAAGAATGGTATTGCTGCGTCTTGAAATACCAATTTCTAATTTTCTGAGAAATCACCATACTGATTTTCAAAGTGGTTATACATGTTTCACTACCACCATCAGTGGGGGAGTGTTCCCCTTACTCCACATCCTCCCTGGCCTAGGTTGTCAGCAGTGTATTTGATCTTGGTGATTCTGACAGGTGTAAGATGGTATCTCAGAGTTGTTTTGATTTATATTTCTCTGATGGCTAAAGATGTTGAACATTTCCTTAAGAGTCTTTCAACCAATGGAGGCTTTTGATCATGTATTTAAAAATACAAATGTTATCCTCAAATTTGATGAATTTTTTTCTTTTATTCATGGCTACAATTCAATATTGTAAGATAAGCAAATCAAGGCCTAGTAAGAGAAGTAGCATACCACATGTGACCTATTGTTGAAATCTATGAAAAGACAGCATAGTGAGGAACTGGGATATTTGGTTAAGTAAGTTAACCCTTCAATAGTCAATAAGTATTGTTAATGGGGATTCAGAACAATGAACATAAAAGGAAAATATTTGGGGTTCTGGTAATCAAATGGAACTTAAGGACAATAGAAACAAACATCCACATATGCATGATTATAGTAAATCAACATCTGTGCTTCTGTGGCAACAGTGAATAAATGGGGCCTCCTGAAACTGAGAAGCTTCTGTAAAGCAAAGGACATTGTCATTAGGACAAAAAGGCATCCTACTGAATGGGAGTAGATCTTCACCAACCCCGCATCACACAAAGGTCTGATCTCCAAAATATACAAAGAACTCAAGAAACTGGACATGAAAATCTAATTAACCCAATTAAAAAATTGAGTACTGAACTGAAAAGAGAATTCTCATCAGACGAAGTAATGAGTGGCCAAAAACACTTAAGGTCATGTTCAACCTCCTTAGCCATCAGGGAAATGTAAATCAAGACAACTTTGAGATACCCTATTACACCTGTCAGAATGGCTAAAATCAAAAACACCAATGATACCCTATGCTGGAAAGGATGTGGAGTAACGGGAAAACTCATCCAAACTTGTACAACCACTTTGGAAATCATTGTGGCAGTTTCTCAGAAAATTGTGAATCAGTCTACCTCAGGATCCAGCAATACCACTCTTGGGGATATATACCCAAGAGGTGCCCAACCATACTACAAAAGCATTTGTTCAGCTATGTTCATAGCAGCATTATTTATAATATCCATAACCTGGAAACAAGCTAGATTCCCCTCAATGGAAGAATGGATAAAAAAAGTGTGGAATATATACACATTAGAGTACTATTTGATGGTAAAAAAAAATGACATTTTGAATTTTACATGCAAATGGATGGAAATAGAAAACACTTTACTGAGAGATAACCCAGACCCAAAAAGATAAATATGGTATGTACTCACTCATTAGTGGACTCTAGCCATAAACAAAGGACATTATTAAGCCTATAGTTCGTAAGCCTAGAGAAGCCAAATAACAAAGTGAACCTAAAGAAAAACATATATAGATCCTCCTGGAAATTGGAAGCAAACTAGATTGCTGGGCAAAAGTTGTGAGCATGATGGTGGGGGCAGGGATGGTGGTGAGGTTGGCGGAAGGGAAGAGGGGGAGAGAGAAAGGAGAAGGGAAGGACTGGCAAGAGCTTGGGGAAGTGGGAGGGTGGATATGGAGGAAGGACAGATATAGGAGCAGGGAAGAAGACATGTACATTAAGGGAGCCATTTTAGGGTTGGCAAGAGACTTGGCTCTAGAGAGAATCCCAGGTGTTCATGGGGTTGTCCCCAGCTAGGAATGATCTTAACCTGCATCTGCCTTGCATGGGAACATGATGGCGACTCCCCACTCAGCTTCCTTCTCCCAGAATCCTGTTCTGTTTACTCCACCCACCTAAGCGTGGGCCTATCGAATGGGCCTAGGCAGTTTCTTTATTGATAAGAAATCACTCCCACATCACTAGATGCCCCTCAGTGGAAGAATGGGTAAAGTGTGGAATATGTACGCGTTAGAGTATTACTCAGCAGTAAAAAACAATGACATATTGAATGTTGCATGCAAATGGATGGAAATAGAAAACACTATCCTGAGTGAGGTAACCCAGACCCAAAAAGATGAATATGGAATGTGAATAAGTGAATTCTAGCCATAAATAAAAGACATTGAGCTTATAATCCGTGATCCTAGAGAAGCTAAATAAGAAGGTGAACCCAAAGAAAAACATATAGTTATCCTCGTGGATATTGGAAGGAGACAAGATTGTCAGGCAAAAATTGAAAACTTCTGTATGGTGTGCTATTCAGGCGAGGATCCACACTAACTCCCGTCATTGGGCCCCTGGCGTCTATCATTAATGAAAAGACTGTGAGGAGTTCCTCAAACAAAAGATATAATGATATAATTTTGGCACCAATAACTCCATCTCCAGACAAGAAGAAAGGGCTTTTTCCCAACCCAGTATTCACCTTTTAGTCTGGCCTATGGTATGTCCTCCTTCCTAAGTGCCTACTCCACATAAAGTTACGTGTGCTGCCTGCCAAAAATTAGGGCAGTGTAAAAGGGATCAAAATCTAAAATGTTAACATATGCATTAAACCCAAACACTTTACAGCATGTGTCAAACTTTTCTCAACATCTATAAGCAGTTACAAATATCATTTGATCAATTACAGTAGGAGTACAATGACATACATTGATGTTATCAAATACCACCAGTTCCAGTCTCTGAGCAACAGTGACAGGAACCCCCAGTTTTCCCCCTTCTTAAGTGAAGAGAGGTTAATATTTTAATTAAAATGAGTTCTGTGTCCCAAAGTTTAAAGCAGTCTGATGTTTAGTCTGCAACTCAGCTCCAAAGCAGACTAGAGTTCAAGCTGCAGAAGCAGAGGTTGTAGAAACCGGCTCAACATGGCATGGTACAGGTATGAGGGCGCTCTCCACATGGTCTAAGACAGGGTGCCCTGTGATCTGCTTACTTTAATCCTGCTAGATGCCTTTTATTTGAGGAGCTCCAAGGATGGGCGACTTATGGCAGGATAATCCCCCAACCTAAGGCAGGGCCCTGGGAACCCTAGGACGCCTAAGGGGGAAAGAAAAAAAGGCCTGGTCCCCACTCGACCTAGGAGTCATCGAGCACCCCTCTGTTCCCAGGAGAGGTGGATTGCTTCACCACTCGAGAGGAGGGTCTCTCCTTGTCTCAGTCCCTTCTCCTTTGGTCTGACACCATGGATGACTCTGACTGGTGCTCTCCACGTGATAGCTGCCTGCCTTTGTATGGGAGGGGGGAGGGGATCTGTTGGGAGCCATTTCCCCCTAGAGATCATTGCAGGAACCATCGCCCTGGGGAGACTGCGGGGAACCCCACACCCATGGCTGTGCTGGGAATGGTCCTGTTGCCCCACACCCAGTTGAAGCTGTTAATGGAGAAAAATAAAATAAAAAAAATTAAAAACTTGGGGGTGGGGGTGGGGAGGAGGTAAGGGGAGATGGGGAGAAAAAAGTGAGAGGGGGGATGGGGGAGAGCTTGGGGGAATGGGACAGTTGGGATGGAGAAAGGGTGGATATGGGAGCATGGAAGTATGTATCTTAATTAAGGGCGCCATTTTAGGGTTAGCAAGAGACTTGAGTCTAGAGGTGTACCCAGGTGTCCATGAAAATGTCCTCAGCTAGATCCTTGGGCATCCGAGGGGAGGGAGCCTGGAATGGCCCTTATACTATAGCCATACTAATGAATATCTTGTACATCAACAATGGATGAAGCGATGGATGAAGGTAAAGACAGAAACCCATATTGGAGGACTGGACTGAGCTCCCAAGGTCCAAATGAGGAGCAGAAAGAGGGAGGACATGAGCAATGAAGTCAGGACCACAAGGAGTGCTCTCACCCACTGAGGCAGTGGGGCTAATCTAATGGGAGCTCACCAAAGCAAGCTGGACTGGGACTGATGGAACATGTGATCAAACCGGACTCTCTGAACGTGTAGGAGAAGGAGGGTGAACTGAGAAGCCAAGTACAATGGCACTGGGGTTTGACCCTACTGCATGTACTGGCTTTGTGGGAGCCTAGTCTGTTTGGATGCTCACCTTCCTAGACCTGGATGGAGCTGGGAGGACCTTGGACTTCTCTCAGGACAGGGAACCCTGACTGCGCTTTTGACTGGAGAAGGAGGAGGAGGGGGTGAGGGAGGGGGAGGGAAATGGGAGGAGGGGAGGAAATGGAAATTTTTAAGTAAAAATAAATAAAAAAAGAAAAGAATATATCAGGTTTATTTTTTTCAGGAAATTGTAGGATATAAAATATATGAAGGAATAGATAGGGTCATAGAGACAAAAATACTGCAGTTTTCCCATTTGATTTATTCACATTAATTTTTCCAGAGTTATGAAAATAAATAAAATAGGAATTACATGGAATAGTAATGGTTACAATTCTTGAGATATTTCCATATTTGTTTTAACTTTCTTTCTCTCGTATGGAAGTATAGAATATTTCTACTACTTATTTTCATCAAATATAAATTAACTTTAGTTATTACTTCAAAACGTTAGTCAGTATGTGTAGTTATAATAGCATTGCTGCTAAAACTACCAGTATAGTGATGAACCTTTTAAACTGGGTGTCTGATAATGCTGATAGCTCAGGATACATGGCATGTAAAGAGATAATTGGGCTCAAAGATCAAACTAGGTTTTTCCAGTACTGTGTTTAAATGCCTGCATCTAGTACAACCTGATATGCTAGAATTATGCCTTACTATCTTGTTTGCGCCACAGACAGGTTGAATTAGGCAATCTATTACCTAAATAATGAAAATAAACCTTTCTTTTTGCAATCTGGTGGCTGGGTCCACTTTCCTCCTACACATTTAATAAATGCTGGTCCATCAATTCCAAAACCTCCAGAACAACTGTATGTCACCTCTTCTCCATGTTGGTAACTGTCTAGTTGATGAGACACAATACCATGGTGGATTGAAGGTGGAGATCCACAAGGAAGTCCTAAAAATAACACAATGAGAGGAACATAGTGAAATGATTCCACATTGCACTAATTCAGAAGCTCACTTGTATGTGTCAGGTCTATGTGTAGTAGTTCTAGACGGAAATATTAACAAGGAAGATGTGCCATCACAGAAGAGGTGGACAGTGTGTCCTATGAACACCTTCTGTTGTCTGGAATCTACTAAAATGCTTCAACACTGAGCAAGAACTTGACAAAATAATGTCTAGCAAATTATCACTGACAAAAGGAATTTTCAAAAAAGAAGTAAGAATGTCAGGAAACATAGCATTTACTGTGGGGTGGGAGAGAGACTGAGGATTTTAACATCTAGTGACAAACAAAACACTACAACTCACATGAGAAGGTGAAGTCAGTATACTATGCATCATATTTAAAACGAAAAATGGAAGAGAACAGTATATTTCAAAACAATAAATACAATTAATAAAGGGAGAATAGATCAAATTATGGAAATAGAAATTCATGGTAAAATATATAGAAAATTACATGTGTCAATCTCAATCATTCTTCTGCTTTTGATGAGAGTAGATAATTGTTAAAGACTTGTTCTAAAACCAGAATTGAATTTCAGTGCTGTTCTCACCGACACAATGAGGTGGAGCACTCCACTTTCCCATGTGACAGGTTACCACATGCTCCTCAGCCATCCTAAAACCATCATCACAAACATAGCTGAGTGTAGTGCCGTGTTCATAACTTCTGGACTCAGCTGTGTCTCTCCTTTCTTCTGATGATTTGGGCAATTTAATAGATCCATGGTCTATTTTGGGGGGCTGAGAACATGGAATTTTTGCTATATGATGAAGAGAAATAAAACAGTTAAGCATAGATTAAAAAGTTTCATTGGAAAATAAAGACAAACTGCTTGGATTATGTCTTCACAGTTTTTGTGTTAAGCCCTAGTTTTTAATATCCCCCCCCCTTCAATTGAGTTCTCTTCAGTTTTTTTGTGTTGTTGTTGGGTTTTTTTCTCTCCCGAGACAGGGTTTCCTTCCTGGTACTTGCTCTGAAGCTCTGTAGTCCAGGCCGGTCCTGACCTCACAGAAATTCTCTTGCATCTGCTTCTAAAATGCTGGGATTAAATATGTGTGCTTCCACTGCCCAGTGAGTTCTCTTCAGTATTTAAAGAAAGAATGTTATAAAATAAGTCATATCTACTGACCAACGCAGCGTGGTAATGACTGCCATCTTCCATCTTTGCACACCATTTCTTCTGTGTCCTGAATTATGTAATTGTCTTGACAAAGAACAGATACTTTTTCTCCATCCGAGTATTTTACTGTGGTTTCCATTATTTGAGCATTTGGAATCTGTGGTGGAGGAGGGCAGGATTCTTTCTCTGCTCCAAAATTACATCAGAAACCAGAGTTGTTGACTAAATATAGTGCCTTAAATCACTGAAGCAATAATTTTCATTTAATAATAAGTTATGACCAAATAATAATTATGTATATTTTATACTTTTCATCTTGTTTAGCTATTTTCTAATTATTCTTGTCTTCATTTAATTGTTCTTATTTTTTCTTTTAAAAAGCAAATGGACTGCAGAGGGAGGGGGAAAGGAGTGGAGGGAGGGGAGAGGAGTGCGGGAGGGGGGAGGAGTGGAGGGGAGTGGGAGGGAAATGGGAGGTGAGGAAGAGGCAGAAATTTTTTCAATAAAAATAAATAAATAAATAAAGCAAATTTGTAGTATTTCTTAAAATTTATTTAAGTTTATTCTAACCTTTATGATGTTTTAAATGAATTATAAGATAAAATATTGTAAATTAAGGTTACATCGAGATTTTTCTAGAGCTTTGTGTGAATATCTTTGATGTAATAGTTTGGATTAGATTAAAAGTCCTGAGAGAGCACACTGATGAAAGTGATACCTCCATTTAGCTAGTATACTAGTGACTTTCTCATGGCTGTGAATAAAAACGTGACAAAAGACACTTTATAAAGGAAGGAAGGAAGGGTTTGGCCTAGCTCATCAAACAGGGAAGTAATCTAGTCCAAGTTTAAAGCAGCTAGTTGTACTCTGTCTATAGTAAGGACAATCAGAATCTAATGCAGATGTTTGGATTCTTTTTCCTTTTCACTTATTTCAAGACGCCTGACTATAAAATAAGGCCACCTGCATTTATAGTGAATCTACCCACCTCAATGTATTATCTGAATATATATATATATATACAAGTTTTTATTGTATGTATATATATATATGCACGTATTTGTATGTATATTACATATACATAAATATGTATATTGTAAAAAAGAAGTCATGAAATGACAGGAAGTACAGGGTACACAGAGGTGTTTAAGTGGAAGAGAAAGAGGTGGAAAAGATAAAAATGCAGGACATGCATAAAAAATTCTGAACAACAATTACTGTGATTTAAGAACTCAAAGCTACCAGTATCACAGGTGAGAAAGGACTAGAAAAACCAATAGAAGACAGTGCAAACAAGAACTTACCTGTACAGGTTGGTTCATAAATCCAAACTCCATTCAAGCAGATTGAGAGTTTATAATTCTGTATTCTTCTACATTGGTAAATCAAGATAAAATTTTGATTAAATCCAATCTTTTTTGCATGAATTGCTTTCATATCAGCTAACTTTGGTGTCTTACAATATCCCAGTTGATCTGTTGCTATGTGAAAATAAATCCAGGAAAAATTAAAAACAACTATAAAAAATGATATAGCTAATAAAATAGCTATATAGTCAATGTACAAATGGAACTATTATTTATATCTATAAATTCTCCCAACTAAAATGCTAGGGTCACCATACAGACTGTCCTATGGTGATTGAACTAGTTCTCATGTCAAATCTTTTACATATCAGAGGCAGGGATATGGGCACCAGACAACTGTAATAACAATACAAATCTTTTTCTCAGATGTTCTATGTAGGAAACAATTATGACATGACTAGCTTTGGTCCTTACTTGAGAGCTGTGAAATGTTCACATTTGTGGCTCTCTTATCTTAATTTCAGGCCATATTGTTAAAAATATTAAATAAAAACATGAGTGTAAGAGGTTTGTTAGTTTGAATTTCCTTTTTTGATAAGATGTGTTATTAAAAAAGAATATGTAATATAAATGGTGTTAAAGAATTGTTTGAGAGCCAGATTTGTATAACATATTAGATACTTGTAGTCATCATCTCTCTCCTTTATATTCCATTTATAAGAGTTTATAAGATGTTATTTCCTATGCTAGATCATTCTATAATATAACAACACTCTGTCTTAATAATAAAAATGTTTGATTGTGTTATGACTTAAGTAAGGGATATATATATCTTTTAATATATTTGTGCTATAATTACTAAATGATGATGGGAATCCTTTCTGAATTGGACAAAAATTCAGTATAGGTCCTGGATAACATTTGCTAATAATTTGAAATAAAGAGTGAAATAGATAGAATAAATAAATGTAAATTATTAGCCAAAGTTTTATAACTTTCTTCTAAAACAATACTTAAATATTGACCAGAATACTTCAAGAAATCGAAACACCCAAGAAAACAAGCCCCTTTTAAGATTGGTTAGTAGGAATACAAAAAAGTCTGTAAAGGTAAATTAGGAAAGACCAATAGTCGTGAGGACATGGTGACTTTGTGATTGATTTGTTTCCTAACAATCTCTTATTTGTGAAGAGAATGCTATAGACATGGAGACGACTAAGGATGTATAGTTGAAGAGTAAAAAAATTTGTCCTGTAAGACTAATGTTGCAGCACAGTTTGTGATAACTGAGGAGGTCAGATGAAGTTCACTATTGGAAGATTAACCATCAGAACAAAACCTCAGAAATATGAACAAATAATAAAATAAAACTCATAACAGAATGGAGAATTATTGTTTTCATTCCAGATATGTCTGATGTTTCTGCCACAAAAATTTATTGGTCATACAGTTTTAAAACAGTCATGTGAATAGGATTTAAAGTATTGAAGGTAGAGTTTTTTTTAAAAAAAGTGCTTGCTTATCAAAAATATAATGATTAATTGTAAAACCACTGATTTGCATGACAAAATGTTTTTTAGTTGGTTGGTATTCTGTGTATAGAGAAGATATCACTATACAGCATATGTAAAGTGCCCTTTCCAAAGGAGCTCCATTTTTCACTGGCATTAGCCAACACTTAAAATTATAATGAAGAGTAAATATTGGGTATCAAGGATATTCTGAAGTAATGACCCAGGAATAGTCTAAGTAAAAGCTCAGTTTCAGAGAAAAGTGAATGTAGGCACCAAGATGTTTAAGCTGCTCATTAAAGATTCAGTCAGCAAAAGAACATGTGGCAAAAGTGGGGAGGCTATTGGAGAATGCAAACACCCATGGGATAATGTCACACATTTAATCCCAAACTTTTTGGTATAGATCAGTTCTAGAATCAATGAGAGGACCTATGTTTCCACCTTAATCACACTGACTTCAGCTTGTAGACTGTTAAATAAAAGTTCTGGGAAAGAAAAGGTTGTTGTGAGAGAGTAGGAAATGGGTGATTTGCATACTTGATTCCTTGACTTTCCATGATATGGAAGAAGAGTGCCATATAATAACAACAATGCTATTATGTACATTGTTGTATCTTGTGTTTTAGTATTCACATTTTACTAAGATGAAAATTTATTACTAACAACTAGATTTAACTTAAGTAAAAAAAAACACAGATTATATTAGTAATTTTATTCATCATTATATTATAAACAATAAAATTTGGATACATATTTGCATAATATTTAGGACTAGATTGTTCTAAGAAGATTTCAAACTACAACTATATATATATATATATATATATATATATATATATATATATGCAAAGGCATGAAACTGAACCATGTCCAATCATTGTAAATACTTCCTTGTAGGTGAACTCTACTGAATCTCCATGATAGTAGGGAGGGACAAAAAACTTCACAGAGCCATGCTCAAGTTTAGGAATGTCTGTACATGTTCTCACATCCTTTGTAAACAGATGTTTTACAAATGTGCATGTATGATTAAAGCATATCATGAGATATAAAACAGTCTAAGTATTAGCATTTTTATTACCAATACACTTCGGCAAGGTTGTCCACTTCCCGTCAATGCACTGGATTTTATTGGGTCCCTTCAGTAGAAATCTAGGCTTGCAATCATATTCCACCACTTCACCATGGCTGTATTGTTCTTTCTTTGTTCCCCTAAGTTTCCCATTGAAGAGGTCAGGAGGGTGATCACATGATCTCACTTTACCTATTGTAGAATATTATGTACATATAAATGAAAGTGTTCCTCTTGAAGTTTAAAAATCTAGTTAATGTAAAAATCTAAGAATTTATTCATCATATCACCTTTTATAACACTTTATTAATTCAATATTATAAATATGAGACTCATATTTCACAATAATAACATATCTATTGAAATAATATTTAAAGCATATTGAAAGTGGTACAATACTTAGTAAACATACTACCTTGAAGCAAAGACCCTAAGTAATAAAGGAGAGGTTGCCTGAACTGTCCTAAGCCTATAGTCAAACTGAGGAATATTTTAAATATCCCCATAGAACTTTCATCCAGCAACTGATGGAAATAAAGGCAGAAACCCACAGCAGTGCACTTGGCTGCATTACCAAAGTCAAGTTGAAGAGTGGGAAAAGTGAGATAATCAAAGAGGTCAAAACCGTGATGGGAACACCCACTGAAACAGTTTACCTGAGCTAAGAGGAGCTCACCAATTCCAGCCAGACTGGGAAGGAACCAGCATAGGTCCAAATTAGTCCCTCTGAATGTGTGTAACAGTTGTATGACTGGGACATACTGCAAGGCCACTGGCAATGGCACCAGGATTTATCCCCATTGTTTGTACTGGCTTTTTTGGAACCTATTCTCTTTGGATGGGTACCTTGCTCGGCCTAGATACAGTACAGAGGGTCTTGGTCCTTCCCCAAAGCAATGTGCCTTACCCTTTCTGAAGAGTTGATGGGGAGTATGGGGGTAGGTAGAGAGAAGGGGAGGATGGGAGGGAGTGGGAACTGGAATTGGTATGTAAAATGAAAAATGATAGTTGGTTTTCTTTTTAAAAAATAAAAAAGAAATTAAAAAAGAAAACCATTCAGCATCTCTCGTTTTGTCAACTATAGTGATTTTCACACTCTTAATATTTTTAGCATACAGTTATCCATTTGTAAAAAATAATGGTACTGTCCAAAACATCTGATTACTAGGTTTTATTTTTTTAATAAATGCTATTGAATTAATCAAAATCTGCTTTCATACAGTTTAGATATTCTCTATGCAGTGTGAAGAAATGTTTATGCTGTAAAAATATCAGGATTAATGGTACTATAGACAGAATGATAGTTATCTTTGGACTCTAAGCCATCATGTCTATATATTTGCACACACTGATAACACATTTCAGTTAGTGTGGTGGTGTGGGAATAAGGTCTGTATTCTGTCAATTATATTTTAAATAAACTCTGATTGGCCATTAGTTATGCAGGAAGTATAGGTGAGACAACCAGACAGGAAGTAGAACAGGAGAATTCTGAAAAGGAGGAAGCCCATTCCTCTGTTGTCCTGATCCATCCACAGAAAAAACAAGATGTGATTGCCTCACTGAAAAGGGTACTGAGCAATGTGGCTAACATAGACAAGAATAATGGGCTAATATATGTTAAAAGAGTTAATAAGAAGCCTGAGCCAATCAGTTTATGTGTGATTTCTTTGGGACTTAAGGATTGTGGAAACCAGCAGGACAGAAATCGTCAGTCAACAAATAGTGCCCACATGGATAAGTGCATGCACATAAAGCCTGACAGAGCTTGGGAAGTTATTCTAGACAGAAAATAATAGGGTTAAGCATGGCTTATTGATAGCAGCATTTTTTCAAGTGGGCTCTGCTTGCTAGAGGCAAGCACTCTCATGGAAAAGAGGCTTCCTGACTCAGTTTTAGCTGTAAAACCTTGCAGCACTTTTAAGAGGTCCTGCCACGAAACACTTAAATAGTGTTGATGAAAAGCTGACTGCAAGCTTTTTGGTTTTCAGCTGTAATATAAAAAAAAGCCACATCATTTTAAAATGCCGGCTTTCTGGGCCATCCTGCCAACACAAACTCTAACTTTTTCAGGCAGGAGCATTTGAATGTGGTTTGTAAGTACACTGCTGCAGTTTGCTTGCTGGTAGGGACCTTGAAACACCATAGAGTTGTGGCAAAATCATGGCTATAGGCAATACCTCCACCATGAGGCTGGAATCTCAGAAAATTAAGAAATGGGCTGAATCCAGCTATCAAAGCCATGGCTTTAATACTACCCATATTGCTTAGCAAATTAGAAACTCATGTGGTCAAAAAAAGAAGAGATAGGTATACAGTAAAGAGAGATTCAAAGATGAAAAAAACCTCTAAATGGTTTACAGTGTGTTAAAATACATGTAGGCTTGGGAGAAAAAAAATTAAAACAAAAAAGAAAGAGAGTATTTGGGTTTACAAAAAAGAAGAGAGTAGTTGAGTTTGGTGGTACACACCTTTAATCTCAACACTTGGGAGACAGAGGCAGGAAGACCTCTGTGACTTCAAGGCATGGTAGCATATGTCTTTAATCCCAAATTTTGGGAGGCAAAGTCAGACGGATCTCCGTGAATTCAAGTTGTGGTGGCATACACCTCAGTTCCAGCACTTGGGAGGCAGAGGCAGGCAGATCTCTGTAAGTTCAAGGACAGCCTGCTCTACAGAGGGAGTTCCAGGACGGCCAAAGATACACAGAGAACCCGTCTCAAAAAGCCAAAAATTAAAAGTAAAAATAAAAGAAATAGAGGTTAAAATAAAGCCACATAAAGATGAAAAATACACAGAGATCATGGATACTGTATGTTATTATGCTCTTTGAATTGTTTGAATGCTGAGGAAGGAGCAACAGCTGCCAAAAGATATTTGTTTATAAATGTTGCTAAACTAATCCAAGATAGGTATTTTTTTTTTAAATATCTTGACTTCAAAATTGAAATCAAAAGGTATGGTACTTTGGAGAAGAGGCTTTGCTTTTGTTTCCACAGACAATGAGAGGCTAT
This sequence comes from Microtus agrestis, assembly GCA_902806775.1. Classification (NCBI taxonomy): domain Eukaryota; kingdom Metazoa; phylum Chordata; class Mammalia; order Rodentia; family Cricetidae; genus Microtus; species Microtus agrestis. The sequence continues at coordinate 41,118 of CADCXT010004333.1, read as the reverse complement.
GGATTTATTCTGAGTTAAGGAAAGTCAGGTTTGATCAAGAAAGACCACCTGAGAAATCTCCAATAGGAACAGCCCAGTTGTCAGAATTTTACATCCAGAACAGATTCAAGGTTGCTGCCTAAGATGATCAAGTCTCACAGAATACTCTAGTCAGGACTTGATCATAATTCTAAATTTTCTTTAGTTCCCCCTAGGATTGTCAGTGCCCCCAACCAGCAGGAAATAGCTTGGAAAACTATACCCACATTCCCACAAAATGGACTATGGATATTTCCCTTGTTTTAGTAAATGAAAGGAGGGGAAGTGGTGTGGGTGAATGGTGTATACTCTGTCAATTATATTTTAAATAAATGTGATTGGCCAGTAGCCAGGTAGGAAGTATAGGTGGGACAACCAGACAGGAAGTAGAGATAGGTCAATCAGAACAGGAAATTCTGGGATGGAGGAAGCCCATTTCTCTGCAGTCCTGATCCATCCACAAGAGAAACAAGATGTGACTGCCTCACTGAAAAAGGTACAGAGCCATGTGGCTAATATAGACAAGAATATTGGGCTAATATACATTATAAGAGTTAATAAAAAGCCTGAGCTAATGGGCCAGTTTATAGCTAATGTAGACCTCTGATTTCTTTGTGACTTAAGGACTGCAGGAATCGGGCAGAACAGAAAACCTCAGTCAACAGCGTGGGATGAACCATGTAAGTAAGCGACTGTGCACTAGCCACACAACATGCAGATTGATCATGTTTGTCTGTAAGACTGAAAGATATTAGAAGGAAACTAAACCTCTGATTTTCATTTAGCAATTGTAAAACAGATAGTTACCTTTACATGTTGGGAAACTAGGTGACCATCCAAAAGAGTAGCATTGAACTGAATCTGGTCCAACTCTATGTCCTTGTCGGCAAGAAAATTTCAACAAATCTCCAACTTTATATTTGTCTTTAATGGGATTGATGAGCAAGCACTGGTCTAGAAATGGAATGCTGCATTCTTTTTCTTGAAAAGTAAAATAATTAGAGTACATATTTGATCAAGATGTAGTTTTATCTCTCTCATGTACATTCACAAGGAAACAGCGACATTCTTCCTTATTAAAAAGGCTGCATTTTACATTTTATATAGACCCTTTATTTATATGGAAGTCTGATAAATGTGTGCGTTTATAGAATTGAATGCTGATATTAACATATTTTACTGAATCTGAATTGCAGTAGAAAGTTATTAATGGTAAACTCAAAACTACCCTATTCTTATTATACAGAATCATTCTTTCATATTTGAAAGTAATGCTACACAGTATGCTTAATATAGTTTCAAAAATTATTTCAGTTTAATATACTTGAGAAAGTAGAACAGGCAAAATAATTTCTAAAGTATTTGAGGTTAAGAAAGTAAAATTAGGTATTTTCAAATAAAAAGAACATAAGAGACATGTGCAAAACCATAACATTAGTTGAATGTTTGAATATTTACAACACACTAAAGTATTTTGATGTGTTTTCAATTCTTATTGTTAACTATTTAACATTTTGACTGAAATTAAGTGTGTGTAACTTCTTCATTACAATTAATTGTTTTTAATTGTTGACATTAATAACTGTTTCAAAATATAAACTTTTTTGAACTCTCATTTTTTACTAATTTACATAATTAAAGTTTTCACTTTTAAAAGTAGAGTTATACATAAAAGAAAATTCCTGAAGAGAGTCAAGTGTTAGTACACACTGTTAGAAATATTTTTTAATACAAGCTCCCTGATGATGCAAAAATTCCCAATCAAACCAAATCAAAACAAACCAAATTAAGAAATATCCATGTTTAATGGGTGATCTGCGCTCTCAGGTGGCCCTGAGAGGGAAACTGGGAAGCCACAGAAGCAACCCCTGGGAGGAAGGAAGGGAGACAGGTGTTTTTCTTTGGGGGGGATCACTTAAGTACCCAGGGAGTAGGGATGGGGTCAGGATCTGGCCTGCTGGGATTTGAAGTCCAGACCAGGCCTGGGGGCTGGGATAGATGCAAGGGACTGGGATCTATGCGTCCAACCTAACACACACCTAGTAACAGAAATGAATGGCAAGTTTTGAAAGCAATCTCTAAAGCAAATAACCAAAACTTCATGTTGGATCTTTTTATAGAACACATAAGAATAGCACAATTAGAGTGTCTGGAAATGCAAATAACCAAAACCTCATGTTGGATCTTGATACAGAACACACAAGAATAGCATAATTTGAGTGTCTTGAAATGTTTCTCAAATAATTTCTTTGTTTTAATACTGAGTTTTTCAGGTTTACTGGGAAAATCAGTGTTACCAAGACCCACAGTTATTAAAAGGATTTGGTTTGAGAGCAGGCCTCAGATAGTGAACTCCGTGAGAGCAGGAGTGGATCCAGAGCAGGGTCATTTGTGGAATCAGGACTGGGCCAGCTAACTACCTAAGCCAGAGCAGGCCTGAAAAACAAGCTCCATGGGAGCTGGAGTGGATCCAGACTAGGGAAATTTGAGGACACAGAACTGAACCAGCAACCTGAGCCAGAGCATACCTGAGACAGTGAACTCTACAGGAGCAGGTACAGGGGAGCAAATGTTGAGCAAGTGGGCCATAGACAGAAACTGTTAAAGGTCTGGACATGAATCTGGGACCTTCAAGGGAGTAGACCTAAGCCAGGACCCCTGTGGGTCTCGGCATGAGTCAAGGACCTCCAAGGAACGAGGCCTGAGCCAGGACCTTTATGGATCTGGGCATACATCTGGGGCATCTGAGGAAGTAGGCAGCAACCAGAGATCTCGGCAGGTCCAGGCATGAATCTGGGACCTCTGAGGGAGTAAGCCTGAGCCAGGTTGTTTGTGGGCCTGGGTGCACCTGAGCCTGGGAACTCCAAAGAGTAGATCAGAGACAGAAACCATTGAGGAAGCAACTGCAAACCAGGAACTTCTGCAAGAATAGAACCAGACCTGGGATATTTACAGAAACAGGTCTGAGCCAACAACCTATATCTAGAGAAAGTCTGAGACAGCAAACTTCAAGGGAGCAGAGCAAAGCCCGGGAGTGCTGAGCAATCTTCAGAAATACTGAGTGACCATTGGAGTAACGAGAATCATAGAACTGACTGTACCACAGGGAACAAACATCTGAGCCTTGAATTCACTGGCATCTAGAAGATTAATCAACAAAATTACAGACAGACCCAACTACACCTATTAGAGGAAAGGAAGAGTAGAGAAGGTAAGAACACAAGCAATACCACAAAGAGCAACACAACACCAGTAAAACCTAAAGACCCTACAACAGCAAGACTTGAGCAAACAAATATAGAAGCAGAAGAAAATGACCTAAAAATATCTTCAGGAAAATGTAAGAAACCCTTAAAGAGGAAATGAGAAATTCCCTCAACAAAATGAAGGAAAAGAGACACAAAAAAATTTGAAGATATCAGCAAATACCTTAAAGAAAACCAAGAAAAATCAATCAAACATATGAAAGAAACTATTCAAGACTTTAAAACTTAAACAGAGACAATAAGGAAAACACAAGCCGTGGGAATTATAGAAACAGAAATCATAAGAAAATGATCAGGAACAACAAATGAAAGCATACAACAGAATATAAGTGATGGAAGAGAGAATCTCAAGTGCTGAAGATACAATAGAGGAAAAGGACTGACCAGTCAAAAAAAAATTAAATCTAACAGAAGCTTAACACAACATATCCAAGAAATATTGGAGACCATGAAAAGACCAAACCTACTAATAATAGGTACAGAAAAAGGAGAAAAAGTTCAATTCAGAAGCACAGAAAATATATTTAAAAAAATCATAGAAGAAAACTTTCCCAACCTAAAGAAAGATATGCCTATGAAGATACAAGAAGCTTATAGAACACCAAACATACTGGATCAAAAAAATAAAGTCCCTTCACCACATAATAATCAAAAAATCAAAACACTAAACATGCGGAATAAAGAAAGAATATTAAGAGCTGCAAAGGAAAAGGCTAAGTAACATATAAAGGTAGGCCTATCAGAATTACACCTGACTTTTCATTGGAGACAGTGAAAGTCAGAAGGTCATGGTCAAGCGTTATGCAGACATTAAGAGAACACAGATGCCAGCCCAGCAAAACCTTCAATCATCATAAAAGGACAAAATACAATATCCAATGACAAAACCAGATTTAACCAATACTTAGCCACCTTCCTAGACCTGGATGGAGGGGGGAGGGCCTTGGACTTCCCACAGGGCAGGGAACCCTGACTGCTCTTTGGACTAGAGAGGAGAGAAGGGGGAGGAGTATTGAGGGGAGGGGGAGGGAATAGGAGGAGGGGCGGAGATGGAAATTTTTAATTATAATAATAAAATAAAATAAAGGGTCATGTCAATATCTTGAGAAAATTATGTAGGCTTGTTTTGTTGAAAAGTTTGCCTATGGTAATTGAAAGTATTGTACTTGTTCTCTGAGCTCTCTGGTCACTAGGTTCAGGTTAGCAGGAATTTGGATGTCTTTTTGATATAGGTAATGTTAAAACTGTTTTATGCTGTTCTTTTTGAAAAGCTGCACCTCAATGCTTTTATACACAAGAATGTACCTTGCTCTGTCAGTTAAACCTTGTATTTCAAGAGTCACCCAGATAAAGGACTAAAAGGGATCAACTGAGAACAGCTGAGACTAGAGTCCCAGAGAAAGAACAGTTGCAAGGATGGACCTTAGCAGTTTTAGAAAGACCAATGCCAGGATAGTCACCAAGAAGTGTCAGCTACAATAAAATAAAATAGATTATGAGACATATGTGCTTGCAAAAGTTTTTATATTGTTAATGCTTAGATTTTAGCCTCATTGTCTTTGCTAGCTTTGTTAAGTTTAAGCTATTTGGATAAACTGAGTCTTATATACTAAAAGGAACTAATGGGTCTTCCATTAATATATGGTAATATAATACAAATTTGTTCTGTTTATTTTTACACTCAGAAAGGCTAATTTTGTTTCTTTATTAGCTTCAATGTAAAATCATTAATTTAAAGGTTAAATCTGATAATATATGATATAAAGTCCTGGCCTTATTAAAGATGAATAGACTGTTAGAAATACAAGTTAATAATCAGTTATCTGATATAATTACTGATAATATCTGATATAATTATAAGTACTGATATAATTTCAGAGATACGCCTTATTTAGTCCTCTGTATATGTTTTTAAAGTCAAGCTTAAAACAAGTAATTAATAGTAAAGTTTGTCTAATCAGATATACCTGAGAAGCCCTAAATACTTCAGAGATCTATGAAATATGACATTTAAAATGGTGATTTAAAAGCTTATTTCAGACAGAGACTCCCAGATCCTAGCAGTGACCCAAAGTCTTCAAAAAAGATTATGAGGCACCACAATGGCTCTACTTGGATAATGCTGACACTGACCACTGGACAAGATGCCCCAATGCACCACCTGCTGACAGGATCCAGCCCCGACTATGGACACTGGAGAATTGATTGTACCACTTTTACCTAGACAAAATGAGGTTCAGTCTTTTCCATGTCCCTCTTCAACAGGAACCTCTCATCTTCTAAGCCTGGTAAAGCCTGCTATTCTGGTACTTCTGCCTTCAATACTATGGAGACCTGGGTAGGACTGTACATGGGCTGATCTCTGTCTTTTTTCAATAGTTTTGAAAGCCGTTTGGTTTGTATTTAAATATAATTTATTTATCCTTCTGAGATCTCTGACAGTATTTATGGCTGGGCTAGCTATAGCTTTGTTAATTTGACAGCATCAAATTTTAAGATATAAATTAATTCAAATATGACTTATTGTTTGGATCACAAGTTCAAAATTTTAAATTTCTTTTAGTTGTCTACGCACTTATAACCCAAATCTATGTTTTTGCTAGATCTCAAAGGTATGAGTCTATTTTTGTTGTTTTATATCTGTTATTTGTTTTTTCTATAATATAAATTTTAATATGGGCCTAAAAGTTTCAAATGTATTAAACTTCTATTCCTAGTTTGAATTTGTCTCAACAAGTTTCCCCTTGGTTGATAGATACAAACAAGCATTAATTACTGACTACAATCCACTCCAAATGACTGTGGACCCTGGACTTGCTGAAAACTGATACGGACTAGTTTGGCCTGTGTGAATGCTCCCTGGCTCTTCAACAGTTCACAAACCAGATGCTCCTAATAAATACCCCATTGCCTAAATTTTCTCTTTGTCTTTGATTTCCACTTCCCCTCTGTTTACTCTTGACAATGATGCCCCAGGTTAGCTGGAAACAGTTAAAAGAATACATTGTCCTATAATCCCCGGTGGAGACACTAAGTCAAAAGGGAACTTCCTTACATAGAAAGACTCTGCAGTTTTTGGAGAGAAATTCTGTTTTTACATTTACTATTCAGAAATTATAAGAGATAATTTGGCCAAAGTTAGGAAAAGATTGGCCAAGCAGAGAAAAAAATTAGACCCTTTCCAAGGATGGTTTGAGTCCTAGTTTTCATAGTCCACCTGGATAACAATGTTGATAGCTGGGCTAATGAAGCTCATAATAATACTCATGCTACTGTTAACTTTTGGACCATGCATCGTAAATAGCCCTCTCGACCCTTTCATATCAGGGAAGAAAGGTATGTTGTCCCTGCTTGGCCCTAAGGGGAACAAAAATTGGTCTCCCAAGTTACAAGAGAAGGGGGAAATGTAAGGACATGGAAAATTTTAAGAGACTTTGCTCAATCAGAAGTTGGTTAAGACATTGGGTTCATGAAATTTTGAAACATCAAGAGATAGTTGAAAACAGGTACCTCTGCAAAAATGTTCCTAGCAGCTAGCCACCTGTCAACATCCAGCTTTGTGGTCTAGACAGAAGCAGGAGTAACTGCTGGGGGTGGAGGGTGGGTGGCATGCGCAGAAGCAGAAGAAGCCTTTTAAAGAGGAAGGCGGTATGCAGAAGTAGCCCACATCCTTGGTTCAGCAAGACCAATCCCCCTTGACACAATATGTGTCAACCCCAAATGAGATATGGGAGCTCTCCCTACTGCACTACTGGACAGCTCCCAGCTAGCTGGAAAGAATAAACCTTGCTTTGGATTCTGGACTTAACTGGATTCCGGTGGTGTCTCTTTGGGGGTCTCAAATTGGGCATAACACTCTTGGTATTGCATTTGTGGCTGTTGGTCTTCTTTGGGGGCTTCTTTCAGACCCTAAAATTTCCCAAGTATGTCCAAAGATAAAACCTCAGCCAATTGAAAAAACACTAATGTAACAGCTGCTTGATTAATCAATTATGTTTGAGATGACTAAGCCATCTCTGAAGTTCCTCTATCTAATCTTAAAATGACCCAGCATGTCCCTCTCAGGATTGCCACCATTTTGTATAGGTGAATGACTCCATATGCATGCTGAAATATTAATAAATGCTTTTGCTCTTGCATACTACTCAAGTCTGGGGTCTCCTTCAGTGTTTCCTCAGACCATACGATCCTAACACGGGGTTCCCCTAGTACCTTTATAAACCACATTTTCCTATGTGCCTTGTCTGTCTCCTCTCTCTCAGAGGTGGTCCTTTGTCCTGAATCAATACTTTTCCTTTCACTTTCAATTTTTTTCTCTTCCAAATTGTCCATCTCTTCCCTTTATACTTTTCAAATTTGCATGTGTCACACTTCAAATTATAATTTTGATAGTGGAGAACTAGTTTAAATAACTAAGAGCATGCCTTTATGATAATGAAACAATTATACTTTAATCAGAGATACTTGGTAATCACATGCCATATAAAGGAATTATTAATTTAATATAATTAATTTTATTTATTGTGTGTTTAACACAACTCAATATGTCCAACATGTCCTCCAACTTAAAACCTCTTCCAGAGTCATAAGAATCACAAGAATGAGATATCTATACCTAATGAATACATTATTTTAAAAACAGATTAAAAGGCTGCTGAGATGGCTCAGTCAGTGAGAGGGACTCCCTCCCAGCTTGGTGACAGGAGCTCAATTCCTGAAACTCACATGATGAAAAGAAAGAGCTGACTCACAAGTTCTCTGATATCTTTATGTGTAATGTGGTATGCACACATCCACAGACATGCACATGCACTCACTGTGCATATACAGGAAACATAATTGAACGCAATGAAATAATAAATACAAATATGATCATCTGTCAGTCGGTAGTGGCACATGCCTTTAATCCCAGTACTCAGGAGGCAGAGGCAGGCAGATCTTTGTGAGTTTGAGGCCAGCCTGGTCTAAAGAGCTAGTTCCAGGACAGGCTCAAAGCTACAGAGAAACCCTGTCTTGAAGAAAAAAGAAAAAAAAACTCATAACGTCCTTTCTCCTAGTTTACATTAATTGGAAGGAATATTCTAGGAAGTTAATTTTTTATATAACACATAAATAATTTTGTTTTGTAAAAAAATTTAGAGACAATAGTACTCACCATAACATGAGGGCCTATCAGACCATCCGTCATAATTACATATTATGGAGCCTTTGGTATCTTTATGTCTGTTTTCATATCCAACATGGCATTCATAGTCTAATTTGTCATTGAGATTAAACCATATGCTATTATTTTTAGTCCCAGCATTCTCAAATACAGGTCTATCACAAAACTCTAATACAAAATAAAATGGAAGATTTCATTTTTCAGTGTCAATGGACAAACTGAGCAATTCTTATGAGAGCTATAGTAGTCCCAGGTTAATCTATGATAGCAATTAAATACTGTATAAAAATACCTTTAGAAGACCAACAAGAAATCATTTTCTTGAAAGAGTTATTAAATAAAAAGTACACCACTATTAGCATTTACTTCCTCAGTTAGTTTCATAAAACTTTACTTTAAAAATAATTGTTCAGCTAATTTTTATTGCATTTATCACATACTGAAAATAAATAGATAAGAGCAGATGTATTTAGTTTTAGGGAAGTGTGATAGCATTTTGCAAATAAAGTCCCATATTTAGTAGTTTATATGCAACCTAGTTTAGAAAAGTAGATTAGTTAAATTTGGAAAAGGTGCCTTTTCTGTATTGTATCAAAGTTTTTTCTTTTATAATAAGAAAATCCAAAAAAGGCTTGTTAATTATAATTTAATATACATGAATACATGGGCAAAATTTAATAGTTTTTCTTTAAATAGATCCTGTAAAAGTACAATAAGTGAAAACTAGAAATTAAGAAAGCAGTAAGTATCTTAAATCACTTTATTATTTAAGTTATGTTGAATAGTTCTTGAAAAAAGGGCACTGGCTAGCTTTCTGATAAGTAAAACAAACTGAACTAATTATTAGTTAAAAAAAGAAACCTTCATTAACTGTAGGTCTTAAAATGCCAAAATTGCTTTTACATGGAAGCATTTCTTTCTTTCCAATATTGAGAAATTTGGAAAGTATTTTTAAGACGGAGACTTTCTGAAATGAACTTTAATTGATAGAGTCAAATACATATTATACGGTTATCACATATTCTGAAATTTAAAACACAGATATATATCTTCACCTAAAACTTTACCTTTATATCTAGGAGCAATGGCTTTGATCAGGAAGGCAGAATATCTTTTAAAGGCAGCTGGTCAAAGCATCTTTTACTATATTTAAAACTAGAGGGTATGTAAAGCAATGGAATGGAAAATGAGCTGAAAATGCAAGAATGAGTCCAAAAGGAAAAGCAAATAGTAAAATAATTTTCTTGAAGTTTAAAATTCAACTTTCAAATAAAATAACATCAGTTACCTCAATAAATAATAAAGTTAAACTCTTATATATCTCTAGTATAATGGCAGCAATATAATGAGGTACTCACTAAAGCATGCGGGTTGAGCTGACCATCCATTTTGGAGGCATGTAACTATTCCTGATGTTTCTCCACTTGCTGTTACATACCCCTGCTTGCACCTAAACTGTGTTTTTCTATTTATGTCATATGTAAGATCAGATTCAGAAAGAAATCCATTCTGAATTTCTATGTTTGACTTTAAACATTTCTCTAAAAAGGAAAGAAGTAAGAAAAAGTCAAGTGTGTTCTCAGTAACTTAAGAGTTTACAATATAAAAATATATTAAAATAGTCATTACTCACTTAAACATTAAGACAAGTGTGTTCTCAGTAACTTAAGGGTTTACAATATAAAAATATATTAAAATAGTCATTACTCACTTAAACATGAAGACTTGAAATCAAAATCATTCACATTACTGAAGCCAGAAGATTTAAACATACTCCATATCTTGTATGAAGTTTCTCTAATATAGCTATTTAAATCACTCATGATTCCACCTAAAAACAAAAATGTGTTAAAAGTTTTTGTCCAAGGGAATCCACAGTCCCACAGAAAGTCAGAGCTCTGTACAATATTTTTTTCTTGTAGTTTCTTTAAACTTGAGAATAATTGGCTCTCTTAGGTACTTAAACTTTTCCCAACTAGGGTTCCTGAGGTTGAGTGATAACACTGGAAAATTGATCTACACAGTTGCTACAGATTTCAATGCCAAAAATTTGAAATGCTTTTGTAACTTCATGTCTAAAATACAACGGATTCAATATTTCAAGAATATCATAAGAAACAAAATTATTTACTCTTCTCACAAGAGATTTGTCTTAAATAACTGAACTTGAAGGTATAAAAGTAATTTTTTTAATTTCACATTTTTTTTCAGCTGAATATTTTATTGTGAAATGTACCAGGTAAAAATATATTCAATGAAAAATTAATTTAAAAAGATACTATAAAAGTATATTTCCAGTTACTAGATATCTTCCCAGTACACATATTTGCTTCTATATGGATAAGTATAAAATCAAAGAAGAAAATTTTAAATATTTTTTGTAAATGACAATTAAACATTAGCTAATATATTGGGAGGTATCAATAAATAGCGAAGAAGTAGAAACTTCATCAAACAAATTGTAAAAACTGAAAAAAGTGAACAGAGTTCATGTAGAAGACAAATGAGGAAAAGGTAATGAAGTTGTGATTTTTTAGAGGAATGTAATAAAATTGTAAGGAAAAGAAAAGAAAAACAGAGTGCCAGCTACAAACAAGAAGGGAACAGAGAAATATATTGAAAAGTATCAATGCCTGCTAGTAGGAGAAAGAGAACACAAGATTAGAATCCCATGGTAGCAAGAAATTAATGAGTTCTATTATCATTATCAAGGGCTGTATGTATGGAGGAATTTTTCAAAAAATAGCACAGTGAGAAAGATTCTACCTTCAAAAAAACAATACAAAACTAAAGAAAAATGGACATTTTACTGAATTTCATAACCAAAAATCAGTCTTTTCAAAGTGATTGAAGCCTCTGGACCTGTGATGTAAAAAAGTAGAAAAGAGTGAACAGCAGATCTTCATCACCATCCTCTAGCTTCTCTGGCCAGAAGCCAGCATACTACAACACAGTACAAGACTCTGTAACAAAAGAAGAGGAGAAGAAAAAAGATTTTAAGGTCAGAGGTCCCCAGAATGCCAGCCATGTGAGATATTCAAATAGGAAAAGTGGAACAGCGCCATTTGATTATCCAAATACCTTAGTAAAATTCCAGAAGAAGTTTATCAATACTCTGAACACACTAGCTGGAAAGAAAAAAGTTCCTAAACCAGTCTAAATAAATTTCAAAGGGAACAAAGTGATCAATCAAATTCAGCTTCCACTTATGCAGATTTCATTAGCAGCAAGTGTTTTAAACCAGATACTGCTTCTTTATTCCAAAGATTGTGGTGGATGTGAGAGAAAATACACTGTGGCAACATTTTATTTTCCCAACAAAAATTTCCAGAAAACCTTTGAAAATAATGATCACCTATTTAACCCATGTGTCAACGGATAAACCACATAAGCAAATTGTTGGACAGCAATAAAGAACATGGAGGAAGCTGGCTTCACAGAGCATACACAGAGAAAAGGACAGTAGCTGTTATCTGTTACCCCAGATTCTCTTAACACATTAGAAAAAGAAGAAATTAAAGTTAAAGTGAGTAGAAAAATGTGTTTGTGTGTGTAGGGGGGTGTCACATCCTGAACTGAAACAATGAAGCAGAAAAGTAAAAGTAATAATGTTTGTAATACTCAAAAACATTCATATGTAAAATAAACTTTAAACATTGATACTACAAAAATTCTTAAATTAATAACATTTAAACAGATTTAGCAGAGAAAAGTAGAGACAGCACCAACATCAGGAATAATTGGAAATACATCTTTTTTAAACCTATTTTTAAAAGAACAGACAGAGAACATTATGGATGTTCATGTCAATTAATTTGACAAGTTAAAACTTAATGGAGTTTATAGACTATACAACTCACTCAAGAAAAATATTAAGATGGATATAGTTGCTTCAATATGAAAAATATGTACTAGCTAAACATTTACAGAATAACACAGAACCTTCTGCTGCACACAACGGAATAGTGCTTTAAGTAATCAAAGATCTAAGTACACAGGTATAACATAATTATTAATAGAAAATTAAATGATTCTGTATCGATTGTCTCTGATTGTATTCCAGAAAAGCATTTTACATTCATGACCAAAAACAATGTAGAAGTCACATGGCAAGGGACCACAGCAGCAAAATGTTCAAAATGTAAAATGATACAGATATTTTAAACCTAATATAAATATTAGAAGTCTGTTAATTGACAGAAATGTCATACTTCTCCAATAATGGGTTTCTACAACCTATGCTTTTGCTCTACATTTGAGTGATTCAAATTACATTGTTCAGAAAGAAAAAAACTGAAGGTCTAATATTAAAGTAGTCACTAAAGATGGTTTGATGTTGGGGAATGTAAAAGTATACACAATAGTGGAAGAGAATAGGAAGTCAGTAACTGCACACAGATAGGATAAGTCATACTTAGGAATAATTAATATCAATTTTGTAGTAGAAGATGACCTTTTAACAAATAAAACATTAATGTTTAGACAGTCAAAAACAAAATAGCAAGTTTAAGATTTTTTTCTCACACTCATATAAAATTATCATAAATATTGATCATGTGCCTAAAGGGAAAATATAAACTTCTAGAAAAGCATCTGCTTTTGACTTAGGCAATGACATTTTAGGTGACAGAAAAAGAATAAATATTGATAATTTTTTGATATTTGAATAGTATCAATGTTATAGCAATTTACCTGGATAGGACTTTTATAAAATGAAAAGTCACAGAAATATTAAAAATCAGTGTTTTCATATAGATCAGCACTATTAACAAAGACACTAGAAAAAAATCCATAAAATTAAAAATATGAGCAAAACCAGCATGGTGGAAAAGCTATCAAATAAGAACTCAGGGTGGCTGGAGAGATGGCTCAGTGGTTAAGAGCATTGCCTGCTCTTCCAAAGGTCCCGAGTTCAATTCCCGGCAACCACATGGTGGCTCACAACCATCTATAATGAGGTCTGGCGCCCTCTTCTGGCCTGCAGGCATACAAGCAGACAGAATATTGTATAATAAATAAATAAATAACTCAGTAGAAATTTTAAATAGGTCATTAAAATTTTATTCATATAAAATTTTAAATCAGTGAAGATAAAATTTTTTAGAGATTAAATACATAATGAACAGTATCAAAAAATAATGCTAGTAAAAGTATCTCATCAGCAAAATAGTACAAAAGAATGAAGTTGACAAACATTCAAAAACTTTTAAATATATTGCATTAATAAATATGAAGACTCAATATGCTTATGTAATTAATTATTTCAAAATTTTTCTGAAAACTTAAGATAATGTCATTCAAATCTAACCAAGGTTGTTTAAATGAAGTTGAAAATCTATATTAAATAAAGAATACATGCAAATCAAACAAACTAACTTTTAGAATTCTTAATACTGCAGCAAACTAATTACAAGTGCATTTATTTAAAAATACTGTACTTAAAAAATTAAAATTCTTGACTGAAAATTGACTTAGAATTATATTTTTAAAATGCAAATGATAATGAAAGGAATTCAAATCAGCACTATTATGTTTATCATTTTATAGACATTTATTTTGAAAACAAAGTATGACTCTACACAGTCATTTACAAGAACATAGAACAAGAAGTACAAACATATTAGCACAGAGATTAGAGAAACCATAAAAACCAGATAATACACAATACCTCAGAATTTCCTTACCAGCTACACATCATGGAAAATTTAGCGACAATATCAGTACTTTAAAATGGCATGTCACTACTTGAATATATGAATGATGTGTATGGCTGTTATCATATTTGTTATTTCTAAACTATATTTTTATAGTTGTGATTGCAAAGTTTAGAGTACTATATATTAAATGAAAGTTTACTCAGTATTTTGTTTTAATGTCTGATATTTGTGTTTACTTTGCTATATACTTACCAAGAATCCTAAGAATTAACTCATACACACTTGGAAAGAAATATTTGACAAAGTTAATATAGATGGGACAGGGAGTCAAGAGTATCTGATGATCTCAGAGCCAGTTACTTACCGATGCATTTGGGTTGAGGAGACCAGCCATTCTCTGTACACGTAATAGTGTCCTGACCATTTGGAAGACTGTAGCCAGGGCAACACTCGACTCTTACAGACTGGTCTTGTATGTAGTGTCCTTTCTGTTGTAGAATTTCCCCATTCTCTATATGATAGATGCCACATAGCCCTAAGGACCATAAATTAACCATAAATGTTAAATTAAAAAGAAACAACATTCATTTATTTTTTTAAAAAAACTAAGGTTTATCTTTATATTAGTTAAATAAGAATGTGTGACATCAACAATAAACCAATATCAAAAGTTTCAAGAAGTAGCACTTATCTTTAGATTTTATGACAAAAACATGTAAGCAATAAAGATAATCTCATAGTCCTCATTTTTCACGTTCATTTCATGAAAAGCTGCTCACAAGACAGAAACTAGTCATTTTTGTTCACAAATTTTTTCTGTTTCTTATTTTTCTCATGAGAGACTTAACTGTAATTACATATGTGCTTTTCTCTTTCCATTCTTGGATAGAATTAAACAGGATTTAATACAGACAATGCCTTACTGCGACATGGGACTGCCGGCTTCCACCCTTGTGCAGTGCAGTGAATGCTGTCCCAGTATGTCATTGAAGGAGGCAAAAATCCTCTGTTGCACTGATATTCAAATGACTTTCCAGTAGCTACTGGAAAGTGGGGTTTGTGTTCCTTTTCATCATATAGAGCTCCATTTTTGATTTGTGGAAAATCACAATGTTGACCTTGCAATAAAAACAAAAAGACAGAGAAACACTCATATCAGAGATAAACCACTTGACCAGTAAATTCGGTTTCTATTAATTATAATAACTACAAGTCTAGAGACTGTCCTGAAAAAGGAGATGAATAGAATCCAGACTAATGAGGTATGTGAGGAGGTCTTTTCTCATGATTTCAGGTTATGCCAGAGAATTGGGTCAGGAATATTTATTAATATCCAATGTGATAATTGCTTATTTATATTTTTATCAGAACTGAAACCCAGTTTGATTAAATAAAAGTGAACTATTCTTTTTTTTTCAGGAGATATGGTCTTGTTCTAGTCAACAGACACAAAATCATCCCCTGACCCAGGCAAGGAGAGGAAATTCCATGTCAGGGACAGGGACTAGAAGGACAAAAGAGAAGAGGGGAACTCACAGGGTTTCCATAGGTGCCATGTCACAGCCAGGAGCTCTGCCTACATGGTGTTATAAAATCTATTTTTTTTTCATTTTTGGAGGTTTGTTTACAATAAATAAAGCTTTAAGTGTACTAGTTATCTTCCTCCTTATACTTTAGACATATTGATTTACAACTTTCTGGATTCCATTTTTCTCAACAGGAAATTTACTGTCAAAGGAAAATCTTTGTCTACTGGTTTTGAGGAACTAACCTTTATGACAGCACAATATAATTTGTTTTTTTTTTCTCCATTAACAGCCTTAATTGGGTGTGCGGCAATAGAACTATTCTTAGCACAATTATGGTTGTGGGGTTCCCTGCAGACTCCCCAGGGTGATGGTTCCTGTAATGATTTTTAGGGAGAAACGGCTCCCAACAGATCCCACTTTCTCTTATATAAAGGCAGGTAGTTATTACGTGGAGAGAACCAGTCAGAGTCAACCATGGTGTCAGATCTAAAGGAGAAGGGACTGAGACAAGGAGAGACCCTCCTCTCAAGTGGTGAAGCAATTTACCTCTCCTGGGAACAGAGGGGTGCCTGATGATTCTTAGGTCGAGTGGGGACCAGGCCTTTTTACTTTCCCCCTTACCTGTCCTAGGGTTCCCAGGGCCCTGTCTTAGGTAGGGGGATTATCCTGCCATAAGTTGCCCGTCCTTGGTGCTCCTCAAATAAAAGACATCTAGCAGGATTAAAATAAACAGATCACAGGCCATGTCTTAGGCCATGTGGAGAGCGCCCTCATACCTGTACCATGGCATGTTGAGCCGGTTTCTACAACCTCTGTATGGTGTGCTATTCAGGCGAGGATCCACACTAACTCCCGTCATTGGGCCCCTGGGTCTATCATTAATGAAAAGACTGTGAGGAGGCCCTCAAACAAAAGATATAATGATATAATTTTGGCACCAATAACTCCATCTCCAGACAAGAAGAAAGGGCTTTTTCCCAACCCAGTATTCACCTTTTATTCTGGCCTATGGTATGTCCTCCTTCCTAAGTGCCTACTCCACATAAAGTTACGTGTGCTGCCTGCCAAAAATTAGGGCAGTGTAAAAGGGATCAAAATCTAAAATTTTTAACATATGCATTAAACCCAAACACTTTACAGCATGTGTCAAACTTTTCCCAACATCTATAAGCAGTTACATATATCATTAGATCAATTTCAGTAGGAGTAAAATGACATACATTGCTATCAAATACCACCAGTTCCAGTCTCTGAGCAACAGTGACAGGAACCCCCAATTTTCCCCCTTCTTAAGTGAAGAGAGGTTAATATTTTAATTAAAATGAGTTCTGTGTCCCAAAGTTTAAAGCAGTCTGATGTTTAGTCTGCATCTCAGCTCCAAATCAGACCAGAGTTCAAGCTGCAGAAGCAGTTTAGCATTAGTGCTCCAGGACAGTTTGGGGAACCTGGATGAGGCGAGCTGTATTCAGCTACATGAAGCACATCCTGACACTTATGTCAGCCGGGTCTCCCTGGACTCTGGAGGCAGGATGACTCCCTGCAGAGTGGTGTAGCTGGTTTTGTCAGCAGGCACTCCTTTCCTTGGGGGCAGGGAAGACTGGACCAAGGACCTCTCCTCAATCATCTCTGGAAGTCTGGAACTCCTCTGTGTCCGCAGCCTTGACATCACGTCCAGATTTTATTTTCTTTCTGTGAAAAAAGCACAAACACATCCTCGACCACAAATATATATACAGGTCGGGTTTTTTCACCTTGTCTTAGCAAAGGTCAGCTTGGTGTCATCAAGCCAGATCCGTTTGCATCAGGATCTGCTGGCAACTTTTCTGAGTTGCTTTGAAGGAGCCTTGTTATGCTCCATAATTTTTATTATTATTAGCCATACATGCAGTTCCTCCATTGGAAGGGTCATTTGTAAAATTTAGCATAAAATCCTTTAAGGGATTTTTTGCTATAACATTAGCAAAATACAGGTGCATAAATTGTAGCAATGATCTGGGAAAAGACCATTGTTTTTGGCCTTTGAATTTAGCAAAGGCAATTGTCCAGGAATCAATCTTAAAATTATCAATGAATCTACTGTTTAGTATAATAAACATTGATCATAGTCAATATTTTGTTAAACCATTTTCCAGATTCTATCCTGTCCTTTTATATCAGACAGGCTACTGGTTTAAATTAAGAGTTTAATATCTTAACTAGTAAAACTGAGAAGATTTAGCCGTAAGCAGCATTTTTTATAAAACTGTTGTAGAATAAGTTTTACATTTAATATACACACTTGCCATGGCTGAATTATAATTAATATATTGTATTTGTTGATTATTGTATACTTTATCTGTTGATTTATACTTTACCTGCTTGAGTACCTGTTAGGCAGATGTTTTAAGCTCTCTATTGAAAACTGTTTTTTTGTAAGAATTTTACCTAGCAGCTGAAGGTCTCCCATAAGAATATTATAACTAGAGATTTAACCATTGGACATCCAACCAAAAGTTTGTAAGCTATCTTCCTTTTTTTTAGTTTCTTTTTTTTATTGGAAAAAAAGAAATTTCTGCCTCCTCCCTGCCCCCCATTTCCCTCCCCCTCCTCCCACTCCTCACCCTTTCCCCCTCCTCCCCCTCCATATCCAGACTGAAGAGTAGTCAGGGTTCCCTGCCCTGTGGATAGTTCAAAGTCCTCCTCCCTCAATCCTGGTCTAGGAAGGTGAACATCCAAACTGGCTAGGCTCCCACAAAGCCAGAACATGAAGTAGATCAAAACCCGGTGCCATTGTCCTGGCACCTTCATCATCAGCCTTCATTGTCCGCCAAATTCAAGGAGTACGGTTTTAACCCATGGTTTTTCAGTCACAGTCCAGCTGGCCTTGGTGGGCTCCCAATGGATCAGCCTCACTGTCTCCGTGGGTGGGTGCACCCCTTGTAGACCTGACTTCTTTGCTCATATTCTCCCTCCTTCTGCTCCTCATTGGAACATTGGGAGCTCAGTCCAGTGCTCCAGTGTGGGTCTCTTTCTCTATCTCCATCCATCGTCAGATGAGGTTTTGTTATTTATCTCTAGAAATCAATTATGAGTGAGTACATCCCATGTTCATATTTTTGGGTCTGTGTTACCTCACTCAGGAGAGTGTTTTCTATTTCCATCCATTTGCACGCAAAACTCGCAAAGTCATTGTTTTTTACCGCTGAGTAGTATTCTAATGTGTATATATTCCACAATTTCTTTATCCATTCTTCCATTGAAGGGCATCTAGGTTGTTTCCAGGTTCTGGCTATTACAAATAATGCTGCTATGAACATAGTTGAACAAATGTCCTTGTCATATGATTGGGCATCTCGTGGGTATATTCCCAAGAGTGGTATTGCTGGGTCCAGGGGTAGGTTGATCCCGAATTTTCTGAGAAACCGCCACAATGCTTTCCAAAGTGGTTGTATAAGTTTGCATTCCCACCAGCAATGGATGAGGGTACCCCTTTCTCCACAGCCTCTCCAGCAAAGGCTATCATTGGTGTTTTTGATTTTAGCCATAATGACAGGTGTAAGATGATATCTCAATGTTGTTTTGATTTGCATTTCCCTGATTGCTAAGGAGGCTGAACATGACCTTAAGTGACTTTTGGCCATTTGAACTTCTTCTGTTGAGAATTCTCTCTTCAGATCAGTGCCCCATTTTTTAATTGGCTTAATTAGCATTTTAAAGTCTAGTTTCTTGAGTTCTTTATATATTTTGGAGATCAGACCTTTGTCTGTTGCGGGGTTGGTGAAGATCTTCTCCCAGTCAGTGGGTTGCCTTTTTGTCTTAGTGACAGTGTCCTTTGCTTTACAGAAGCTTCTCAGTTTCAGTAGGTCCCATTTATTCAATGTTGCCCTTAATGACTGTGCTGCTGGGGTTATACCTAGCAAGCGATCGCCTGTGCCCATCTGTTGTAGGGTACTTCTCACTTTCTCTTCTCTCAGGTTCAGTGTATTCAGATTGATATTGAGGTCTTTGATCCATTTGGACTTGATTTTTGTGCATGGTGATAGATATGGGTCTATTTTCATTCTTCTACAGGTTGACATCCAGTTGTGCCAGCACCATTTGTTGAAGATGCTTTCTTTCTTCCATTGTATACTTTTAGCACCTTTATCGAAGGTGTTCATAGGTTTGTGGGTTAAAATCTGGGTCTTCTATACGATTCCATTGGTTGACTTCTCTGTTTTTATGCCAATACCACACTGTTTTCATTACTGAAGCTCTGTAATAGAGTTTGAAGTCAGGGATGGTAATGCCTCCAGAAGTTCCTTTATTGTATAAGATTGTTTTGGCTATCCTGGGTTTTTTGTTTTTCCATATAAAGTTGGTTATTGTCCTCTCAAGATCAGTGAAGAATTTTGATGGGATCTTGATGGGGATTGCATTGAATCTATAGATTGCCTTTGGTAGGATTGCCATTTTTACGATGTTGATCCTCCCAATCCAAGAGCAAGGGAGATCCTTCCATTTTCTGGTATCCTCTTCAATTTCTTTCTTCAATGCCTTAAAGTTCTTGTCAAATAGATCATTCACTTCTTTGGTTAGAGTTACCACGAGATATTTTATGCTGTTTGTGGCTATCGTGAAAGGAGATGCTTCACTTATTTCCCTCTCTGCTTCCATATCCTTTGTGTATAGGAGGGCAACTGATTTTTTGGAGTTGATCTTGTATCCGGCCACATTACTAAAGGTGTTTATCAGCTGTAGGAGTTCTTTGGTGGAGTTTTTAGGGTCGCTTATGTACACTATCATATCATTTGCAAATAACGAAAGTTTAACTTCTTCCTTTCCAATTCGAATCCCCTTGATCCTCTTATGTTGTCTTATTGCTATTGCTAAAACTTCAAGCACTATATTGAAGAGGTATGGAAAGAGTGGACAGCCTTGTCGTGTTCCTGATTTTAGCGGGATGGCTTTGAGTTTCTCTCCACTTAGTATGATGTTAGCTGTCGGTTTGCTGTAAATAGCTTTTATTATATTTAGGTATGACCCTTGTATCCCTAATCTCTCCAAGACTTTTATCATAAAGGGATGTTGAATTTTGTCAAAAGCTTTTTCAGCATCTAATGAAATGATCATATGTTTTTTTTTCTTTCAGTTTATTTATATGGTGGATTACATTGATAGATTTTCGTATGTTGAACCAGCCTTGCATCTCTGGGATGAAGCCTACTTGATCATAATGGATAATATTTCTAATGTGTTTTTGGATACGGTTTGCCAGTATTTTGTTGAGGATTTTTGCGTCGATGTTCATGAGTGAGATTGGCCTGTAATTCTCTTTCTTTGTTGAGTCTTTGTGTGGATTTGGTATCAGAGTGACTGTACCTTCATAAAAGGAATTTGGAAATGACTCTTCTGTTTCTATATTGTGAAATACATTAAGGAGTATAGGTATTAGGTCTTCTTGGAAGTTCTGGTAGAATTCCCCATTGAAACCATCTGGTCCTGGACTTTTTTTGGTAGGGAGGTTTTTGATAACAGCTTCTAATTCTTCGCGACTCACAGGTCTATTTAGATTGTTCACCTGGTCCTGATTTAGCTTTCGTATATGGTATTTATTTAAAAATGTGTCCATTTTCTTTACATTTTCCAGTTTTGTGGAATACAGGCTTTTGTAGTGCGATCTAATGATTCTCTGAATTTCCTCTATGTCTGTGGTTATGGCCCCCTTTTCATTTCTGATCTTACTAATTTGCATATTCTCTCTCTGCCGTTTGATTAGTTTGGATAGGGGTTTATCAATCTTGTTGATTTTCTCCAGGAACCAGCTTTTTGTTTCATTGATTCTTTGAATTGTTTTCTGTGTTTCTATTTTGTTGATTTCCGCCCTCAGTTTGACTATTTCCCGTCTTCTACTCCTCCTAGGTGAGTCTGCTTCTTTTTTATCTAGAGCTTTCAGGTGGGCTGTTAAGTCTGCAATGTGTGCTTTCTCTGTTTTCTTTAAGTGGACACTTAGGGCTATGAACTTTCCCCTTAGGACTGCTTTCATAGTGTCCCATAAGTTTGAGTAGGTTGTTTCTTTATTTTCATTGAATTCAAGGAAGACTTTAATTTCTTTCTTTATTTCTTCTTTGATCCAGGTGTGGGTCAATAGTTGACTGTTCAGTTTCCATGAGTTTGTAGGCTTTCTGGGGGTACCATTGTTGTTGAATTCTAACTTTAGTCGATGGTGATCTGATAAGACACAGGAGGTTACGAATATTTTTTTGTAACTGTGTAAGTTTGCTTTGTTACCGAGGCTGTGGTCAATTTTCAAGAAGGTTTCATGAGCTGCAGAGAAGAAGGTATATTCTTCCCTATTTGGGTGGAATGACCTATAGATGTCTGTTAAGTCCATTTGATTCATTACCTCCATTAATTCTCTTATTTCTCTGTTAGGTTTCTGTCTGATTGACCTGTCCATTGGTGAAAGAGGAATGTTGAAATCTCCTACTATTAGTGTGTGTGGTTTGATGGCAGCCTTTTGTTTTAGTAATGTTTCTTTTACGTACGTGGGTGCTTTTATATTAGGGACATAGATATTCAGGATTGAGACTTCATCCCGATGAATTGTTTCTGTTATGAGTATAAAATGTCCCTCTCCATCTCTTCTGATTGATTTAAGTTTGAAGTCAACTTTGTTAGAAATTAGTATGGCCACACCTGCTTGTTTCTTAGGACCATTTGCTTGATAAACCTTTTCCCATCCCTTTACTCTAAGTAGGTGCCTGTCTTTGTGGTTGAGGTGTGTTTCTTGTAAACAGCAGAATGTTGAATCCTGTTTGCGTATCCAATCTCTTAGCCTGTGCCATTTTATAGGTGAGTTGAGTCCATTGACATTAAGGAATATTAATGACCAGTGGTTGTTAACTCTGGCCACTTTTTTAGTCATAGAGTTTGTTTGCCTTCTTTGAGTTGCACTGGTGGTGGGACTCTAGATGTTTGAGATATTGTTGTCATTGTTGGGCTCCTTGGTTTGTGATTTTCCATCTAATACTTTCTGTAAGGCTGGATTTGTGGCTACATATTGTTTAAATTTGTTTTTATCCTGGAAAATTTTGTTTTCTCCATTTATAGTGAAGGAAAGCTTGGCTGGGTATAGTAGTCTGGGATTTCATCCATTATCTCTTAGCTTCTGCAGTACATCTATCCAGGACCTTCTGGCTTTCATGGTTTCCATAAAGTAGTCAGGTGTAAGTCTGATAGGTTTACCTTTATAAGTAACTTGACCTTTTTCCTTTGCAGCTCTTAATATTCTTTCTTTATTCTGTATGTTTTGTGTTTTGATTATTATATGGCGAGGAGATTTTTTTTTGGTCCAGTCTATTCGGTGTTCTGTATGCTTCTTGTACCTTCAAAGGAATATCTTTCTTTAGGTTGGGAAAGTTTTCTTCTATAATTTTATTAAATATATTTTCTGGACCATTGAGCTGTACTTCTTCTCCTTCTTCTATCCCAATTATTCTTAGGTTTGGTCTTTTTATTGTGTCCCATATTTCCTGAATGTTTTGTGATGAGAATTTGTTGGATTTTCTGTTTTCTTTGATCCGTGTGTTCATTTTCTCTATGGTATCTTCAGTGTCTGACAATCTTTCTTTTATCTCTTGTAATCTGTTGGTAGTACTTATCTGTAGCTCCTGTTCGTTTACGCAGATTTTCCATCTCCATCCTTCCCTTGGTTTGTGTTTTCTTCATTACTTCTATTTCATTCTTCAAGTCTTGAACTGCTTCCCTTACCTGTTTGATTGTTTTTTCTTGTTTCTCTTGGTTTTCTTGGGTATCTTTGAGCGATTTATTCATTTCCTCTACCTTTTTGTTTGTCATCTCTAATTGTTTATGGCAGTTTTTTACCTTTTGTTTAAGGTCTTCTATTATTTTCATAAAATTCACTTTTGAGTCGATTTCTTCTAATTCTTCTGGAGTAGTGTGTACAATTCTTCTTATTTCGGGATCCCTGGATTCTGGTGATGTCATGTTGCCTTTCAGGTTGTTGGAGGAATTCTTGCATTGGCGCCTTACCATCTCTTCCTTCAAATGAATCCAGGAGAGGCCTGGTGTCTTGGTCCAGTCTTTGCTGTGACTGAGTCTCTGGGTGTATCTCTTCAGTGTAGAAGCAGCAACCGACCCATCCAGGTGGAACTCCTCAGCACCACAACTCTGACGCCACTCTGGGTGGGTAACCTTAGTGTAGGAGCAGAAAACTGTTCCAGAGCAAATGACCTTGCAGAAAATGCAGGCCGTCCAGATGGAACTCGTCAGCACCTGAACAGGGCCGCCTCTGGCTAGCAGACACTCACCCGTGTCTCAGCACCTAGACAGGGCTGCCTGGTAGCCCAAAGATCCGGGGACAAGAGGGAGAACGTGGGAGGCAGCGTGGGGTCCTGGAGACCCCTGGAGACCCTGGAGCACCAGCTGTAGGTGCCCGAGCTCTCTTACATGGAACCTTGAGACCTGCCTGAATGGCAGGCACTCCCCCGTCTGGGTGGGTTGCCTTAGTGTAGGAGCTTAAAACCGGTCTTGAGCACTGGTCAGAACATACAGCGAAGCAGGGTTGGGGTTGGGGTGCTTGGGAGTTGGGTCGTGCCTAAGAAAGACAGCCCCGCAGAAGGAGCTGGGGGAGGGGGGTTTGTGCTCGCTTCTGGGACACACCGCCCCTGGATAGCAGACACTCACCCGTCCAGATGGAACTTCTCAGCACCTAAACAGGGCCGCCTGGTAGCCCAAAGATCCAGGGACAAGAGGAAGGACGTGGGAGGCAGCACAAAGTGAACTATTCTTATAACTTCATATTGAAGTACTATATTGCTGATCATATTAATAAATTTGTAAGTAATGTTTCATTAAATTTTTCCCTTCATGCTATTATTTATAAACAATAAGTACTTTTAATGTCATAAAAGTATTAACTTTTCTATGAAGTATGATTTTACTTCAGGGATCCTCATGCGGTATGTTAAAAGAATTTATCCAATAAATGACAAAACATAAATCTCATAGCTTCCTTGACCATTCACACACACTCACACTTTTACATAGTGTATAAGTTTAAATTCTTTTTATCTTGAGTGTTCTTCTTTAAAAATTTTAGAATTTTGCTTTTCATCAGACATCAAGAACTTTAATTAACTCATTGAGATTTCTTTTTAAAGGGTTCTAAAAGGGGACATGATTTTCAATAGCGATATTAAACTTATAGACACATTCCTGTGCCTCTTAGCTAATCTTCATTCTTATGTGGGCAATTATGAATCTGTGTTTGTCCCTTTTATAAATAATTCCTCAAAAGAAATCTTATATTCCTCAAAGTAAATGATGAGCAGAGGAAGTTGGCACGTAAAGCTGTCTTGTTTGAATACTATGCTTTTCCAGATTCAGGCTGTGGCCCCATAAGCAGTGATGGTTGGTCTATCACAGTTTTAATTCAGGCTGCTCACAACATTAATTAATATATATATATATATATATATATATATATACTAATTTTCAACTGTTTTAAATAAGTACTACACAGTTCATTTTTTGATCTGTCACAGGAACTCCCAATTTTTATTGTCAAATTTCATCCTACTTCAGATTCAACGTGGCATACAAGAGCAATTTGTCATGTTTATCATCTGTTGTATTTTTTCAGTTTTGAATTTTCTGTATTTTCCCTAGAGCAACAAAGAACTTGATGAAAGAGATGAGTAATTGAGCAGTCCTGAGTAGAGAGCACTACATATTTTAAATAAAAAATCTATATAATAAAATTACAATGAGATTTGTCATCTTTATTTTACTCAGTGAAACACGAGAAATTCTGCTTTGAGAAAACTCAAATTCAGATATGTTTAGGTCACAGATAATCCTGGTATATTTGGGAAGATCTATATTATGGATCTTGGGTTTGAAATTCACTGAATTACTCAGATTCCACAACTGTAATTGTAAATGTGCTCAAAAGCCTATTGCACGGATTTCGTGACATATCGGGGGAATTTAATTCTGTTATTGTGATAAATTGACATGACACAGAACAATCTTCTAAATATATATGTTCATATTTTCATAATCAACACTGTCAACATCAAACAGAGATGCTTCTCTTTTCCAATAAACTGTGATGAATGTAGAGCCTTGTTAATGCCCAAGGTACTGGGAGTAGTGAGAGTGCACTCATCATTAAACAAGACATTTACACCATCCCTCAAAAGTTCAAGGAGCATTGGATGGAAGGGCACAAAGATTCTAGGAGCTAGAATGTACTCATCATGACTGTGAAATATCTTCAGGACTATTCAGAGCTATTATATTCATAAGCTACACCAACAGGTCAGCATCTACAGGTGTCTGTACTGAGTCTATCAAGAATGACCCGTCAACAACCAGGCATGAATGGAGTAAGCTCTGGGAACTCTAGCCCTACCTCTCAACAATTTCATCTGATTGATTCAGAAAACAACAACTAAAACATGGGTGTCATTGATTTTATGTGTATTCCCACTAGTGAGTACAGTAGCTTCAAAAAATACAGTAGCAATTCAACTGTTACACATATGCCCTTCATTAAACTATATGTACCATTTATCAGATCCCAAACTTGGGAATCTAGGGAAAAGACATGCAAATATAAGGTATTGTTGGTAGAGTTGTAATGTGAAAAATAAAAGGATAGGATATCCAGAATATTTTATGTACATGTAAGAAATTGTCAAAGAAATAAGTTAAAAAATAAAATATTAAAAGATCATTAATTTTTCCCTTACAATTCTCATACATCAATGATATTTCTTACCAAAAATAGCATCTTTCTTTCTTATTATGATTTGGATCTCATGTATCTCCAAGTCTCACTTTAGTGGAATCTTGGTTTCTCATTGCTGGTGATTTTGGGAGAGGGTGTAATGTTCAGAAGTTGCTAGCATGGTTAAAATAAGTCAGATCATTGGGGCTGTGCAATGAAGGGGTACAGGGACCTTGGTCATTCTTTTATAGCTTTGTTTTCTGGTGGGCAGGAGGAAAGCAGCTTTGCTTTAGCACTCATTCCTACCAGACTTAAAGTGCTAGGACTAGTTGACAATGAATCGAAGTCACCAAAGGCACCAAAACTCTAAATAAGGCCTTGTTCTGAGTTATTTCTTCAGTAATATTGACACAGAGACAGAAAGTGACTAAGAAGAGATCCTTGATCACTCTTTTTCCACTGTAGGGTTTGTTTGTTTGGCTGAAGGGATACCAAGCTTCGGTATGATATACATTTATCAATGTCTTCTAGACAGGAAGAAAGGAATATGGATTCAGATAGGTGAAAACCTGAAAAGAATGGAAGAAGTACACTGAAATAAAATGTCTTGACTCAATTGACACTGATGCATGTGTTTTAAGAAGCCATTGAAATCCTTCAAAGCAACTGTCTCCAATGAAGGTAGCATAATTTCCCTCTTCATGTGTGAGTAGGGCTAAGAACGTAAAGAACTACCATGTCCAAAACAATTGTGAGTAGATCATAGACGGGCTCTGGGCATCCAGGGTCTCTTGGTTTAATGACTCTCTAATAAGTTAGGCGATATCAAGCAATCTATGTGGAGGTTACTATGTAAGGAACTGAGGCCTCTTGCCAAAGCCATGTGAGTGTGACATAGAGTCTAATGCGCAGCCAAGGCTCATGATGACTGACAGCCATGGCAGTCTC
Source organism: Microtus agrestis (assembly GCA_902806775.1). Lineage (NCBI taxonomy): Eukaryota > Metazoa > Chordata > Mammalia > Rodentia > Cricetidae > Microtus > Microtus agrestis. The sequence continues at coordinate 13,819 of CADCXT010004333.1, read as the reverse complement.
TGATAGCACCATACAGCTGCAAATATAGTACCCAATCATCTTCAAATATGGACCATAGAAATGGGGAGACAACAAAGGTTTGTTATGAAGCAAATATTTGTGATTGATACTTACTACAGTGCAAATAAATAACTAAAATTAAATATTATATGTCATTCTTTCCCAATAATTTGCTGAAAATCTATGAAAATGTTTCTTATTTTAAAAATGTATATATGCACATATACATAAATTCGAGTAGCAGTAAATTATGAATTTAAGTGTTCTAAAATTTGTTTTTAATATTATTTAAAATCTTAAATTTTAATGTGACTTAAAACTTAAATGTTACTTAAAGGAAAACTAAGTAGGCTGCCTACAGATCTTATTTCTCTCTCCGTTCCACCTGATACAAATTCCCTAGCCTCAACCCCAGCTCTACAAAAACACACCTGTGGACCCTTTTGTCTATGGGGTCTTTGGACTAACAAAAGACCCTGTTTCAGAGCTCAGGAGTTCCTTCCAGATGGGCGAGAGTGTGCCATTCCCAACGGACTGTCCTGGAAGGGAGCACAGCCCCCCTCCCCCAGCTCCTGCTGCAGGGGCTTCTTTATTACACATGATGCTGCCTCCCCCAAGAGTCCCCTATTGTCTGCAAGGTCCTTGGCCTAGGAACAGTTCCTGCTCATGCACTAAGGCTATCCACCCAGAGGGGTGAGTGTCTGCCAGCCAGGCAGGCCGGAAGGTTCCTACAAGGGAGTGCAGGGCATTTTCAGCTTCTGCTGCAGGGTCTTCTGTGTTCCACTTATCCTAGCCCTCCCCCCACATTCACCCTTTTGTCTGTGGGGTCCTTGAACTACCAGGAGACTCTGTTTCTGTGCTGAGGAGTTCTATCCAGAAAGGAACACTTCCTGCTCCTGCACTGAGGAGATCCACCCAAAGAGTCCAAAGATTGGACCAAGACATGGAGACTCTCCTGGCTCCATTTGAAGGAAGAGATGGGCAGGCACCAATGCAAGAATTCCTCCAACAACCTGAAAGGAAACATGATATCACCAGAATCCAGGAATCACGAAACAGGAAGAATTGAACACCCTGCTCCAGAAGAAATTGAAGAAATAGACATTAAATGGAACATTATGAAAATAATTGAGGACCTTAAAGAGGATGTGAAAAACTCCTTTAAATAAATGGAGATAACAAACAAAAGGGAAGAGGAAATGAATAAATCTCTCAAAGATACCCAAGAAAAACAAGAAAAGAGAAAGAAAAAGCAATCAAACAGGTAAGGAAAACAGCTGAAGACTCGAAAAATGAAATGGAGGTAATGAAGAAAAAACAAACTGAGGGAAGGCTGGATATGGAAAATCTGGGTAAATGAACAGGAACTACATAGACAAGTATTACCAACAGAATAAAAGAGATAGAAAAAAAGAATCTCAGACACTGAAGATACTATAGAAGAAATAAACTCACTGATTAGAGAACAAAACAAATCCAACAAATTCTTAACACAAAACATCCAGGAAATCCAGAGCACTGTGAAAAGACCATACCTAAGAATAATAAAAGTAGAAGAAGGAGAATTACAGCTCAAAAACCCAGAAAATATACTCAACAAAATTATAGAAGAAAACTTTCCCAACCTAAAGAAGAATATTCCTATGAAGGTACAAGAAGCATACAGAACAACAAATAGACTGGATCAAAAAAAAAGAAAATATCCCCTGGCCATATATTAATCAAAACACAAAAGATACAGAATAAAGAATATTAAGAACTGCAAGGGAAAAATGTCAAGTAACATATAAAGGCAAACCTATCAGAATTACACCTAATTTCTTAATGGAAACCATGAAAGCCAGAAGGTCGTGGGTAGATGTGCTGCAGACACTAAGAAACCATGGATGCAAGTCTAGACTACTATACCCAGAAAAGCATGTATCCGCCATCAATGGAGAAAACAAGATATTCCAGGACAAAAACAGATTTAAACAATACATAGCCACAAACACAGCCTTACAGTAAATACTAGAAGGAAAACCACAAACAAAGGAAGCCCCAACAACACCCACAATAACACAAGCATCTGACAACCCTCTACCAGCTCAACTCAAAGAAGGGAAACACACAAACACTAACACCAGGAAAAAAAACTGGAGTTAACAACCACTGGTCATTAATATCACTAAATATCAATGGATTCAGTTCATCTATAAGAAGGCACAGGTTAAGAGGATGGAAACAAAATCAGGATCCATTATTCTGCTGTTTAAATGAAACACACCTCAAACTCAAAGACAGACACTATCTCAGAGTAAAAAGTGAGAAAAGGTTTTCCAATCAAATGGACCAAAGAAACAAGTGAGTGTGGCTATACTAATATCTAACAAAGTTGATTTTAGACTAAAGTCAATCAGAAGAGATTGACATGTACAGTTTATACTCATAACAGGGAAAATTCATCAAGATGAAGTCTCAATCCTGAATATCTATGCCCCTAATATAAAACACCCACATATGTAAAAGAAACATTACTAGAACTCAAAGCATACATCAAACCCCACACTCTAATAGTAGAAGACTTCATCCACTCCGGTCTCACCAATGGACAGTAAACCAGACAGAAACTTAACAGAGAAATAAGAGAACAGATGTAATGAACCAAATGGACTTAACAGACATCTATAGAATATTCTACCCAAGAATATACCTTTTTCTCAGCATCTCATGGAACCTTCTCAAGAATTGATCACATTATTGGTAACAAAGCAAACATCCATAGATACAAAAAATTTGTAGTAACCACCTGTGTACTATCGGATCACACATGGAATAAAGTTAGAATTCAACAACAATTCTAACCCCAGAAAGCCTATAAACTCATGAAAACTGAACAGTCAACTACTGAACCACCCCTGGGTCAAGGAAAAAATAAAGAAATTAAAGTCTTCCTAGAATTCAATGAAAATAAAGACACATCATATCCAAATCTATGCGACACTATGAAAGCAGTTCTAAGAGGAAAATTCATTGTACTAAGTGCCCACATAAAGTAAATGGAGAAAGCACACATTAGAGACTTAAGAGTACACCTGAACGTTCTAGAAAAAAAGAAGCAGATTCACCCAGGAGGAATAAAAGACTGGAAACAATCAAACTGAGGGCTGAAATCAACAAAATAGAAACACAGAAAATGATCCAAAGAATCAATGAAACAAAAAGCTGTTTCTTGGAAAAAAATCAACAAGATTGACAAACCCCTATCCAAACTAATCAAATGGCAGAGAGAGAACACAAATTAACAAGATCAGAAATGTAAAGGGGGACATAACCACAGACACAGAGGAAATTCAGAGAATCATCAGATTTTACTACAAAAGCCTATATGCCAAAAAAGTGGAAAATGTGAAAGAAACGGACACTTTTTTACATAAGTACCATATTAAAATTAAATCAAGATCAGGTGAACAGTTTAAATAGACCTGTAAGTCGCAAGGAATTAGAAGATGTCATCAGAAATCTTACCAAAAACGACCTGGAACATATGGCTTAAATGCAGATTTCTACCAGAACTTCCAAGAGGAGCTAATACCTATATTCCTTAATGTGTTTCATGAAATAGAAACAGAAGAGTCATTGCCAAACTCCTTTTATGAAGCTACACTCACCCTGATAGCAAAACCACACAAAGACTTAACCAAGAAAGAGAATTACAGACCAATCTCTCTCATGAACATCGATGCAAATATTTTCAATTAAATACTGGCAAACCAAATCCAAGAACAAATCCAAAAAAATTATCCATTATGATCAAATGGGCTTCATCCCAGGGAGGCAGGGCTGGTTCAACATACGGAAATCGATCAACGAATCCATAATATAAATAAATTGAAGGAAAAAAACATATGATGATTTCATTAGATGCTGAAAAAACATTTGACAAAATTCAATAAAGGTCTTGGAGAGATTAGGGATACAAGGCTCATTCCTAAATATAATAAAAGGAATATAAAGCAAGCCAATAGCTGACACTAAATTAAACAGAGGGAAACTCAAAGCTATTCCACTAAAATCAGGAACAAGACAAGGCTGTCCACTCTCTCCATACCTCTTCAATATAGTGTGTGAAGTTCTTGAAAAGCAATAAGACAACATAAGGAGATCAAGGGGATTAGAATTGGAAAGGAAGAATTCAAACTTCCGTTATTTGCAGGTGATATGATAGTATACATGAGCGACCCCAAAAACTCTACCAAAGAATTTCTACAGCTGATAATCACCTTTAGTAATGTGGCAGGATAAAAGGTCAACTCCAAAAAATCATTACCCTCCTATATACTAAGAAAAAAAAAGCAAAGAAGGAAATCAAAGAAACATTACTTTTCACAGTAGCCACAAATAGCATAAAGTATCTTGGGGTAACTCTAACCAAGGAAGTGAAAGATCTTTGACAAGAAGTTTAAGTCTTTGAAGAAAGAAATTGAAGAGGATACCAGAAAATGAAAGGATCTCCCATGCTCTTGGATTAGGAGGATCAACATAGTAAAAATGGCAATTCTACCAAAAGAAATCTATAGATTCAATGCAATCCCCATCAAAATCCCAACAAAATTCTTCACAGACCTTGAGAGAACAATAATCAAATTTATAGTGAAAAACAAAAAACCCAGGATAGCCAAAACAATCCTATACAATAAAAGTACTTCCGGAGGCATTATCATCCCTGACTTCAAAGTCTATTACATAGCTACAGTAATAAAAGCAGCTTGGTATTGGCATAAAAACAGAGATGTTGATCAATGGAATCGAATCGAAGACTCGGATATTAACCCACAAACCTATGAACACCTGATTTTCGACAAGGGAGCTAAAAGTATACAATGGAAGACAGAAAGCATCTTCAACAAATGGTGCAGGCATAATTGAATGTCAAACTGTAGAGAATAAAAATAGATCCATTTCTATCACCATGCACAAAACTCAAGTCCAAATGGATTAAAGACCTCAATATTAATCTGAGCACAGTGAACCTGAGAGAAGAGAAAGTGGGAAGTAGACTGCAACATATGAACACAGGAGAACACTTCCTACGTAGAACCCCGCTAGCACAGACAATAAGAGCATAAATGAATAAATGGGACTGAGAAGCTTCTGTAAAGTCAAGGATACTGTCATTAAGACAAAAAGGCAACCTACTGATTGGGAGAAAATCTTCACCAACCCCACATCACATAAAAATCTGATCTTCAAAATATATAAAGAACTCAAGAAACTAGACTTTAAAACTGTAATTAACCCAATTAAAAAATGGGGTACTGAACTGAACAGAGAATTCTCAACAGAAGAAGTTCAAATGGCCAAAAGACACTTAAGGTCATGCTCAACCTCCTTAGTGATCAGGGATATGCATATCAAAACAACTTTGAGATACCATCTTACACCTGTCAGAATAGCTAATATCAAAAACACCATTGATAGCCTATACTGGAGAGGATGTGGAGTAAGGGGAACACTCATCCATTGTTGGTGGGAATGCAAACTTGTGCAACCACTTTGGAAATCAGTGTGGCAGTTTCTCAGGAAACTGGAGTTAGCCTACCTCAGGAACCAGCAATTCCACTCTTGGGAATATACCCAAGAGATGCCCAATCATACTACAAAAGCATTTGTTCAACTATGTTCATAGCAGCACTATTTGTAATAGCCAGAACCTGGAAACAACCTAGGTGCCCCTCAATAGAAGAAAGGATAAGAAGGTGTGGCACATATACACTTTAGAGTTTTACTCAATGTTAAAAAAACAGTGACCTTTTGAATGACATGCAAATGGATGGAAATAGAAACACTTTACTGAGTGAGGTAACCCAGACCCAAAAAGAGGAATATGGTGTGTACTCACTCATAAGTGGATTCTAGTCATAAATAAAGGACATTGAGCCTATAATCCATGATCCTAGAGAAGCTAAATAAGAAGGTGAACCCAAAGAAAAACATATAATTATACTCCTGGATTTGGGAAGTGTACAAGTTTGCCGGGCAGGGGTTGGGAACAAGGGGTGGTGGTGGGGTGGAGGTACAGGGAAATGGGGATAGAGAAGGTAGAAGGGGAAGTTGGGGAGAGCTTGAGGTTATGGGATGGTTTGGATGGAAGAAAGGTGGATGTGGGACCAGGGATGTAGATATCTTAATTAAAGGAGCCATTTTAGGGTTGGCAAGAGTCTTGACTCTAGAGTGGTCCCAGGTGTCCAAGAAGATGTCCCCAGCTTGTTTCTTGGGCAGCTGAAGAGAGGGTGCCTGAACTAGCCTTATCCTATAGACACACTGATGAATATTTTGTGAAAGACCCTACAGACCTCCCTCCTCAGAACCCGCAGCTATCATGCTCCCATGAGAACATCCTGTTTGTTTGAAAGATTTTTCAGGACCTGCAGCTAGCCGGCTCTCATGAGAACATCCTGTTTGCTTGGAACCCTCAGGACCCTCTCAGGACTTGCTGCTAGCAAGCTCTCATGAGAGCATCCCGTTTGCTTAGGAAAACAGGATACCTGTAGTCAGCACATGTGCCAAACTTAGAATATTAGCAGTTCACAAAAGAAACAGTCACCCCTATGAAAGATCCCAGCTTAGCTGCTGTAATGCCATTTCGCAAGGCTTTTGACAAACAAATGTAAGTGCACAGTGAGGTCAGGTCCCCTGGCTGCAAAGCAGGATATCTGTGAGATAGGACATCTATACCACAGGATATCTGTAAAAAGGAACAAAATATCTATTGCCATACATCTGTGCTGGGAAATGAAAAACCACTTATGCCCCTTGCCTCATTCCAATCGACCAATAACCATGCATCTGCTTCTGTAATATGCTTTTGCTGCCCTCTTTCCTATAAAAAGACCTCCTCCCAGTCTGCAGGCACACAAGTCCTCCGAAAGACTTTGCAGCCCGCAGGTATCTGTGTTTACCTAATAAACCTCTTGCTAATTGCATCCTGTGGTCTCGGAGTGTCCTGAGTCCTGGGGTCTTCACCGGAGGGAAGGTCCTCTCCGAGGGTCTTTCACTTGCATATCATCATAGAACCTTCATCTGGCGATGGATGGAGATAGAGACAGAGACGCACACTGGACCACTAGACTGAGCTCCCAAGGTCCAAATAGGAGCAGTAAGAGGGAGAACATGGGCAAGGAAGTCAGAACCGCGAGGGGTGCACCCACCCACTGAGATGGTGGGACTGATCTAATGGGAGCTCACCAAGGCCAGCTGGATTGGGACTGATAGAGCATGTGATCAAACCAGACTCTCTGAAGGTGGCTGATGGTGGGAATTGACTGAGAAGCCAATGACAATGTCACTGGGTTTTGATTCTACTGCATGGCCGGACTTTGTGGGAGCCTAGTCTGTTTGGATGCATACTTTCCCGGACCTGGGTGGAGCAGGGAGGACCTTGGACTTCCCACAGGGCAGGGAACCCTGACTGCTCTTTGGAATGAAGATGGAGGGGGAGGGGAAGTTGGAGTGGGGAAGGAGAAGGAAGTGGTAGGATGGGAGGAGGTGGAAATTTTTAATTAATAATAATAATAAACACAAGTGGCATCCTTTTGTATCCTTCCCACAGATCTTCCCCTTCTCTCCCCACTCCCACACACCTTGCTTCCTTTTTCTAGTCTTCTATTCCAGAAGGAATCCCCCTCAAAGCTAATGTTCCTGTGAACATGCCAGCTCTGTAGGACAGGATAATAAGCAAAACACAGCCTTCACACTGTCTAAAAACTCTTCTGAGGAAACACAAAGCAAGAAACAAATTACCAATCCAACAAAGATAAACACAGAAATCAGAGCCTGGACTTATAATAACTCCCAAACCAGAGATATAGATGCAATCGTAAAATATAATTAATAATCTTGGCTCCACTAGAATGTGGTTATCTTACCATTAGAGACTCTGATTATTTCAACATAGCTGAAGCTCAAGAAACCTATCTTATAACCACCTGTATGAAAATAAAACAGGTTCTTAAGGAAGAATTTGGTAAATCCTTTAATTAAATCCAAGAAAACACAAACAATTGGAGGGAATGAATACATGCCTTAAGCAATTCAAGAACACACAAACAGTGGAAGAAAACAAAACTGCTCAAGAGATAAAAATAGCATAAAAAGAAAACACAAATGGATGGAATTCTGGAAATGAAATTTTAGGAATTGGATCAGAAACAGTCAAGGAAAGTTACTGATATTTCTCAATATCAATAGACTCAATTATGCAGCAAAAAGACACAGATGATGAGAATGGACTCAAAGTCAGGATCCATTCTTTTCCTGCATACAAAAGCACAACTCAACATCAATGGTTAAGGGTTGGATAAAGATCTTTCAACCAAATGGTCCTAAGAAGCAAGCTGCTGTGGCCATTTTAATATCTAACAACATAGACTTCAAACCAACATTAATCAAAAAAATGGAGAAGGACACTACATACTTATCATAGGAAACATAATCTCCCAAGATGATATTTTAATCTTGATATCTATTCCACAAACACAAAGATACTCATTTTTGTAAAAGGGGTACTAATACAGCTGAAATCACATAATAACCTTTACACACTAAGAGTAGAGGACTTACATATTCCACTCCCACCAATGGACAGGTCATCCAGACAAAACCTGAAGAGATAATACTGGACATAACAGGCATTATAAATAAAATGTATGTAATATAATTCCAGAACATTTCACCAAAACACAAAAGAAGATGCCTTCTTGCTGGTTCCTCACGGAACTTTCCCAAAAATTGTCTACCTACTCAGAAACAAAGCAAGTCTGAAAAGATAGAAGTAAAGTGAAATAACTATATACATCCTATCTTGGATTAAAGGTGAATATAGTAAGAATAGAAACAACATAAAACTTATAGGTTCATGGAAACTGAACAACACTGAATTGAATGGTTATTGGACCAAGGCAGAAATGAAAAAAGAAATTAAATACTTCCTAGAATTTCATGAAAATGAATACACAACATACTCAAAATTATGGAATACATGAAAGCATTGCAAATGAAGAGTTCATAACAGTAAGTGCCTCAATAAAAAACTAGAGGAATTTTATACTAGCAATTTGACAGCACATCTGAAAACTATAAAATAAGAAATAAGCACACTTGAGAGGATTAAACAGCAAGAAATAATCAAAATGAGGTCTGAATTCAATAAAATTGAAACAAAAAGGACAGTTCAAAAAATCAATAAAAAACAGTTGGTTTTTCATGAAAATTAACAATATAGAAGAACCTTCATCCAAACTAACTAAAAGGCAGACAGAGAATGTCCAAATTAATGGAAATCGGAAATAAAAAAGGGAACTAATAAAGGGCTCCAAGAAAATTCATAAAATCATATCGACATTTTTAAAAACCTAAATTCTAAAAGAAATGGCTATTTTTCTCAATAGCTACCACTTATTAAAGTTAAATCAAGATCAAATAAACAGTTTAAATAGACTGACAAACCCTAAGCAAATAAACACCACCAAAAGTATTAAACTTAAAAAAAAAGAGGGTGGTTTAAGAACACAATTCTACCAGGCTTTCAATGAAGAGTACCTGTATTCCTCAAATTATTTCATAAAAGAGAAATAAAAATAACATTGTTCAATTCATTTCATGAGGCCATAGTAACACTCATACCCAAACCACATGAAGACTCAACAAAGAGAATTACAGACCAAGTTCCCTTATAAACATAGATACAAAACTATTGGATAAAATACTTGAAAACAGAATCCAGTAACACATAAAAAATTATTCTCCATAATCAAGTGATACAGGGATAGACCAACATAATAAAATCAGTTAATATAACCCACCATATAAATAAACTGAAAGAAAAAACTTACATGATCATCTCATTAAGTGCCAAAAAACCTTGACAAAATACCACACCCCCTAATGATAAAAGGAACATACATAAACACTATAAAGGAAATATGGTGCAAGATCATAGCCAAATGGGACACATATAAACACTATGAAGAAAATATGCTGAAGACTGTAGCCAAAACCAAATTAAATTGAGAGAAACTCAAATAATTCCACTGAAATCAGGAACAAACAAGGTTGTACAATCTATTTAAAGCTATTCTATATATTACTTAAAAGTGTAGCTAGAACAATATGACAAACGAAGAAGATCAAGGGGACACAAATTTGAAAGGAAATTTCAAAATATCTTTATTTGAGGATGATATGATAGTAAATATTAAAAGTCCCCAGAATTCTACCAGGGAACTCCTACAGCTAATAAACATTTCCAGCAAGGTGACTGGATGCAGGATAACATCTACATAAAAATGAAAAATAGATTGAGAAAGAAATACTGGAAACAGCATCCTTTACAATAACTTCTAATAAAATATTTTGGATTTAATACTAACCCAACAAGTGAAATAAAATCTGTAAAAAAAAATTAAAGTCTTTCAAGAAAGAAATTGAAGAAGATATCAGAAGATGGAAAGATTCCCATACTCATGGATTGGTAGGATTAACATTGTAAAAATGGACACCCTATCAAAGCAAGACACAGATTCAATGCAACACCTATTAAAATTACAACACAATTCTTTATAGACCTTGAAATTATGGTCTCAAACTCCAGATGCAAGAACAGAAAGAAAAAAGAAAAAAAAAACAGGAGAGCTAAAACATTTTTGAATAATAATCTTGAACAATAAAAGAACTGATGGAGATATCACCATTCCTGATTTCAATGACTTCAAGTTGTACTGCAGGCAATAGTAATAAAAACCACATGGGACTGGCATAAAAAAAGACACAAAGACTCAGACATAAAACAACAAACCTATGGACATCTAAATTTTGAAGATTAATACACACACACACACACACTCATACACACACACACAAAGTGTGAATGAGGAAGGGAGGTAAGGGAGAAGGAGAGAATTTGGGGAGAGACAGTTGAGGGATAAAGCATGTGAAGGGGATCCTAATAAGGTCTCCTGATAATTGGGTGTACATAGTCTCAACTGGGCCTTCTCTTGTCATTAAACATGCTTCCAGTACCAGGACTGGATTGCATCCAATTGAGTTTTTGATCAAGAAGGTTCCATGGAAATCCCCAAAATCCTAGGCTTTTGCTAAAAATAATGGGTTCTTCTTTGCACATTGAGAGTGGGCCTCCATATCAGGATGGCACCTACAAACTCACTGAACATGGAGAAGTTGAGCTGTTGTCTTCATGGAGTCTTCAGCCCTAGATTCTAGTGCTTTGGGTGCTGGAAGGTCCCCTGCAGGCTAACAAAAATGTAAATACTACCTGAGTCCCAAATCCTCTCATCTACAATCTATCCTGCCTGCTTAATGCTCCGGGGAAGTGCTAGCACAGAACTTATGGTCATAGCTAACCAATGTTTTATTTGACCTAAGACCCCCTCCATAAGAAAGAAGCCATACCAAACACTTCTTGAGTAACCAAGAACTAGAGATTAGATAGCCCACAGACCACCGAGGGTAAAACCAAACACTACTGTTAAATAAACATGACAGACAGACAGGAAGGTGTAACATGAAGGGCCAGGCCTTCTTGTTGGGGTTTCTGTCCCACCCGGTCCACAGCCTGCAAGCCCCAAAGAAATAACACAGAACTCTCTGTAAGTTATAAAGCTGATTGGCTTGTTAGCTCTTCCTTCTCACTGGCTAACTCTCACATCTTGATTAACCCATTTTTCTGATCTATGTTAGCCATGTGGCTCAGTACCTTTTTCAGTGAGGCAGATCACATCCCACTGCTTCGGTGGTCTGGGCAGGAGTGGGAGGAATCAACTTCCTCCTTCCCAGAATTCTCCTGTTCTCATTACATCATTTCTACTTCCTGTCTGGTTTTCCCACCTATACTTTCTGCCTGGTCAGTCAGCGTTTATTTAAAACATGATTGACAGATTATACACAATTCTCCCGCACCAGGAAGGAAGGAAAGGAAGAAGGAAGGTAGAGAGGGAGGGAGGGAGTGAGGAAGTGAGAGACTGAGAGAGGGAGAGAGGGAGGAAGGTAGGAAGGAAGGAAGGGAGAGTGGGAAAAAGGAAGGGAGGGCAGAAGGAAGGAAGGAAGGAAGAAAGAAAGAAAGGTAGGAAGGAAGGAAGGAAGGAAGGAAGGAAGGATGAAGGTATTCTGCTATACTTGTAGACCAGTATTTTTTATTATTATTAAAGATATTAAAAAATAAAAAAAAGGGTATTTAAAACAAAAGAAAAAAAGATAAAACATTTGATTCAAAATCATCAATAAATACAGTTAACACATGAAACACTGTGGTCACCAGTAGCTTAATAGATTGCAAGGACAAGGCAATAATGACAGAAAGGAATGCTAATGACAGAATTAAAACCACCTAAATTGCTCATACGTGACTAATTATTATTTTTTTTTTATTTTTCTCCATTAACAGCTTCAACTGGGTGTGGGGCAACAGAACCAATCCCAGTACAACCATGGGTGTGGGGTTCCCCATAGTCTCCCCAGGGCGATGGTTCCTGCAATGATCTCTAGGGGGAAACAGCTCCCAACAGATCCTCTCCCCCCCTCCCATACAAAGGCAGGCAGCTATCAAGTGGAGAGCACCAGTCAGAGTCAACCATGGTGTCAGAGCAAAGGAGAAGGGACTGAGACAAGGAGAGACCCTCCTCTCGAGTGGTGAAGCAATCCACCCCTCCTGGGAACAGAGGGGTGCCCGATGACTCCTAGGTCGAGTGGGGACCAGGCCTTTTTTTTTTCCCTTACCCTTCCTAGGGTTCCCAGGGCCTGCCTTAGGTTGGGGGATTATCCTGCCATAAGTCGCCCGTCCTTGGAGCTCCTCAAATAAAAGGCATCTAGCAGGATTAAAGTAAGCAGATCACAGGGCACCCTGTCTTAGGCCATGTGGAGAGCACCCTCATACCTGAACCATGCCATGTTGCGCCGGTTTCTACAACCTCTGTATGGTGTGCTCTTCAGGCGAGGATCCACACTAACTCCCTTCATTGGGCCCCTGCGTCTGTCATTAATGAAAAGACTCTGAGGAGCTCCTCAAACAAAAGATATAATGATATAGTTTTGGCACCAATAACTCCATCTCCAGATAAGAAGAAAGGGCTTTTTCCCAACCCAGTATTCACCTTTTAGTCTGGCCTATGATATGACCACATTCCTAAGTGCCTACTCCACATAAAGTTACGTGTGCTGCCTGCCAAAAAATTAGGGCAGTGTAAAAGGGATCAAAATCCAAAATTTTAAACATATGCATTAAAACCAAACACTTTACAACATGTGTCAAACTTTACCCATTATCTATAAGCAGTTACAAATATCATTAGCTCAAATTCAGTGGGAGTACAATGACATACATTGTTGTTATCATATATCACCAGTTCCAGCCTCTGGGCAACAGTGACAGGAACCCCCAATTTTCCCCCTTCTTAAGTGAAGAGAGGTTAATATTTTAATTAAAATGAGTTCTGTGTCCCAAAGTTTAAAGTAGTCTGATGTTTAGTCTGCAACTCAGCTCCAAAGCAGACCAGAGTTCAAGCTGCAGAAGCAGTTTAGCATTTGTGCTCCAGGACAGGTGGGGTAGCCAGGGTGAGGCGAGCTGGTTTCAGGTACATGAAGCACATCCTGGCCCTTATGTTAGCCGGGTCTCCCTGGATTCTGGGGGCTGGATGACACCATGCAGAGTGGTGTAGCTGGTTTTGTCAGCAGGCACTCCTTTCCTTGGGGGTAGGGAAGACCGGACCAAAGATCTCTCCTCAATCACCTCTGGAAGTCTGGAACTCTTCTGTGTCTGCAGCCTCGA